>JBBIGC010000104.1:4920933-4937501 GCA_037576955.1 Lepidarchus adonis
AATGAGTTTTAGATCTTTAAGTCCATCTCATGAAAAATCGGAGCAGAAACAAAGGTGTTGTGTTTATATTTTTGTTGAGTGTAAATAGTGCCAAGCTGAGTGGTGATGTAAAATGGACATTCCTCTGTAAATGAGTGGTAGATTGCATGTTTTACTGGACAGTCTTGTTGTAGAGTAATCTGGAACTCTTAAGAAGTCTGCATCAATGTTTCAGTTTGTTTACTTGACTTAACATGCACTAAAAAGAAAATTAACATATTAAATGCCAAGAGAAATGATCACTGGACCTTTTTCTTTTATGTGTGTTTTAGAGTCAGTGTCAACAAGAGCTGGACCAGGTGTTGGAAAGGATCTCCAAAATGCCCTTCAGAGATAACCGCGGCCCTCTAGAGGACCTCTACTCTCTGCATATACCTAACTGTGACAAGAAGGGGCTGTACAACCCAAAACAGGTAAAATGTGGGATGAATGTGTTATTTTCACCAAAAAGTAAAACGAAATGTCACACGACATTGAAGGTAGTTAAATAATATTACACTGGACCCAGAAGTCTTAGTAATAATCTTTAATTACTTCATAACTTGTAAAATCTCAAACACTTATTTTATTCACAATAATGTAAAAAAAAAGGTGAAAATGAAGCATATTACTATTACATTTACTCATTACTCATTTTAAATTTGATGGTGGCAAAAAAAGAAAAGAAAAAAATAACAGGAACAGGGAAACAAAAATCTGGAAAAGTAAGCTGTACTAAAAAGAAAGAGTTGGAGGAAAGTTTTGCAACTGCTTAGGTTAATTAGCATTATGATTCAATAAAAAAAGCCATCTTAGATAGAGTTAGAAGTAAAAATGTACAATCATGTTTTGATTTTATTTAATCAAAATATTATTAATTTTTTAAAAAGTCAGAAGTAAAGATGGACAAGAGGTCACCAATCTGCTATATCCTGTCTACAATCAAAATTCTGGGAATGCTGATTAGCTCAGGCCACTTGAGGGTGCCGTAACACCCTTTACAGCCTTCCCTGACGTACACCTCTAGAGGTGACCAAAGACCAAAAACCTGCCCCTGGGCCAAGGACCAGGAAACACCAGTCTCCTGGCATGATAGTCAGATGTTGGGTCAGGGTCCCAAATGTCAATCTTTGAGGCACTGAAGACCCCTTCTTATTTTGTGACTATTCAGAATGGCATGTTCTATGTACGCATGAGCACCTCCACACCAGTGGAGTAGAGTTCTTGGGCACTGCATCCGCTAGGGCCATGGATCATTTTGTACCGCTCTTTCAGCTTCATCCAATATCTAGCAATTGCTGAAGTGAACAAAACCGTAACGCTCCATGAATTTGTAACACACGTTAGAGGGTGTGCTCTGTACCCAAGGGCCCACCTCCTAAACACATATGGCCAATGGGATTGGTGGGGACATGATGTATATTTTGGAGGTGGGCCTCTTAATCACATATTGCCAAAGGATTTAAAACATTGAGTTTTTGAAAATAGCATTTGCTATTATTCATGTAAAGTAATACCACCCGCCATGCTAAACCACACACCCCGTCCGCCTCCTGATCCACGTAAAATTTGCTAGAAGCATAATGGTCCGTGGTATCAAAAAACACAGGGTGAATTTTATCATTTCTGGGTACTAGCAGTTTTTAGGACGTTTAATTAATCTGCTTTTTATCTTAAAAGACCCCACATAATGCAGGATAAAGTTCATCTTTAAGTCTTTGGTGGAAAGCCAAACTCACCAGGGTGGTAGCAGGAGTGTTGGCTCTGCTGATTTGCCTGCTCCTTCTAATGGGTGATAGCGGCAGCTCTGTTGATGTGTGTGCCAGCCCATAACTTCTCAGCCTGCCCAAACCATTCGTTGAACCTTAGTTGTTCAGTCATTCGACCGGAACATGGACAGTAACCTAATACACACTGATGTGTTAGTTTAGTAGAAGAATTCTTTAATGAGTTCTGGGCATACTCTACCCAGGTAATGAAATGGGACCACACAGACTGCTAGTTCTGTCAGAAACTGTAAAAATCCCAGGTCCTGATTAACCTGCTCCACTTTTCCATTAGCTTGGGGATGATCACCAAATGTTAAACTGTCGTACACCCAGAGCTTCTCCTTGAATGATCTCCAGACACTGGAGATGGAATGAGGTCCCCTGTCTGACACCATGTCTTTTGGAACACCAAAGAAAAAACATGAAAACATGTTGAAAAAGCACCTCACTGCAGGACAGAAGGTAAACGTGGCATTGGCAAATCTGTCCATCACTACCAGAATACATATGTTAACTTCAAAACTGGGGAAATCCGGGACAAAATCTATAGAGAAATGGCACCATGGACGTTTTGGCACATTTTATTTTGTCTTACTGTGTGCTTTATTTTATATGGTTAAGATAAGAATAAAGCTCTACTTGAACTTGTAAGGGCAGTTTTCCTGCTGGACACTGTCTGTATGGCTTAGTCATGGCACAGTTTTGAACACGATTTGACATACTATATAATAGAATTTGTTCCTTCACTCTTGGCCACCAGTTCAGTAATGCTGTAGTATGGGTGATGCTGGAATGTCCCCTTGCTGTGCTGCGGTATCCACATTAGGAGTTAATCTCACATTGAAGAGGGCACGTAAGTCTTATCCGCTGGACTTGCAAAGGGTGCAGGTTTTTTTCTATGTTTCCTATTTAATCTCCTCCCCATAAGAAAATTTACTCTAGTAGTATTGATTCAGGTTTCTCTCTCTCCTCTGGAATCTTGAACATCCATGGCAATGCGTTTGCCTTAGCGTTTTTGGTGCTTAGTCTGTATGAGAGAAATTGAATCAAGTACTAAACAGTACTTGTTGAGCAGATTTTAAGAACTCCAGGATTATGTGGTCAGTAAGAACTAAGAATGCTTCTGTGTCCTTTAAAGCCAGTGTCTCCACTCTTGCAATGCCGTCATTATGGATGCTATCTCAGTTGACTACATCGTAATACCTTTCAAAATGTGACAATTGCACAGGGGTACAATGTTTGGTGATCTTGTCTCTGTGATAGCAGGGCACCCACACCTACCTCTGAGGCATCGAATTCTATAATGGACTGCCTAGGGCGATCCAGATGCTTTAAAATGAATGCATGTGTGAATCTTTCTTTTATATCTTGAAAAGCTCTCATATCTTCCTCACTCCACTCAACGTGTCTGGAACCGTCTCTCTGACTTTAACAAGTATGTGAGTGTTACCACTCAGCTAAATCCACTGATATCCCATCTGTGAACATTTTTAAAGACCAAAAATTGCAGCTCTTTCACTACGTGGAGGTGGGGACAACAGCAGTTACCTTTTGTGGCTTTTTCTTCTCTCCCTATACACTGATGATGTAGCCTAAGAAACCTGTTTAAAAATGAGCCCAAATGAAAGATGAACATACAGACTATTTACTACATTATACATCTCGTTCTAGACAGGAATCACAGATAGACTGTGGGAATCTGCAGCTTGAGTTAGTGCCATCTTAGTCAGCTTATACTTTTGTTACCCTTGTTGGTAGTGCTGCTGTTTATCCAAAATAGTCACATATCCAAAAGTTAACTTCTTTCTTTAAAACATTGTGTAAAAGTATCGGTGTTAATGTTAACGGTCTTAATTAATGTTAAACTATACATCTGCTGATTTTGATCATCTCCTGTGTTTCAGTGCAAGATGTCAGTGAACGGACATCGGGGTGAGTGCTGGTGTGTGAACCCTCACACAGGCAGACCTATGGTCACTTCTCCACTGATCAGAGGAGACCCCAACTGCAGCCTGTACATTGATACCCTAGAGGTTGAGCCACCGCCGGCACCTCAAAACTAAAGTCCCAAATCCCGAACACCTTTCAATCCATACGACAAGAGCCGAGGTCTCAAAAGACCCTGAAGTGTTTTAATCCTTTAAACAAGCTACCAGTATACTTTGTGTGTGTTTGTGTGTGTGTGTGTGTTTTTTATTGGCATAGAATGCAATGTAACTCAAAGCAGCATCAGTGTCTTAACAGTATAAATCCCAGCATATGATGGGAGGTTACTATAAATAAGAAGACTTGATAGAAACATGCATGGAAGTTGTTTTTTATCATTCCAAGTTTTAAATGCTTAAACCATTAGACTATAAGCTCACAGTCAGCACCCTTCCACATTCTTTGTATGGACTACATGCAAACTTCTTGTATTAGAATGTATAGTTTTCTCTCTTTGGTGCTATTCTTCATCTTTTAAAATATTCACCTCCTGTAATGACTTGTACTCTGCTGGAAATGCTAAGGTAATGATATTTACAGCATTTTTAAGTAGGGCTGCATAGTTTGGACAATCAGAGTTTTTGCAATTTGATACATTAAGTAAATATAGGGGAGAGGAGGACACAACCGAACACATTTTGGCTTTGACAGTTTTTTTACACAAAAAATTGATCATGTTATCGGTTTTCTGATGTAAATGGCTTTTTAGAGGCATAATACTGGACATCAGTATAGAGATCATTTACACATCAGTCTTAAAAGCACAGCAACATCCTGTGTTGTCCTAGACAAAATAACCAAACCACATGGAAGCTGTACCTCAGCTTAGCTAGCTCTCATAGAAAAGGTTTAAATTCATAAATACTATTTAATATTACGGTAGAATTAAATAATATAAATGTCAATTCTGTTACTTAAACATACTGTTCTACAATAATAAAAATTACATAATAAATAAACATAAGAAAAAAAACCCCAACACAAGTGGTTAGTTTGCTGGAAAAATGTGCAAATGAAATATAATGAGAAGATGTTCAGAAACACTTTCCTTGTAATTCTTTTGAACCACAACAATCAAATCCGGTATTTACTTCAATTGTGTCCTGCTCTCCTCTGCTTGATGATTTTGTTAAAAGTGGCTTGTATTCCCTTCTCAAAAAGCTATACTTGTGATTCACAGAGAAGTTATGAGTGGTCTAACCAACCATCAGGACTTACTGAGATTATTATATGTGAATTTATGAATATTAACCAATGTTGTACTGAAGGGTTCATTTACATTTTGCAGTCTTATGTGAGATCACTTTTGCAGAGGCAAGTCCTGCAAAGATGATGAAATAATATATTGTGCAGCGTTACAGACACATTACAGTGCTTAGTGTTGCCTACAATTACAGTCCTACAGTCAATCGGTCATAGATGACTCACTGATACAGTGCCTTACCAAATGATTTAGATGGTGCTCTTTTATTCCCTTATATATGTTCCAATCCTATAGGGCTGCAGTGTCTAATCTTAGAACCACTTGGCTTCAAAACATGCATTGTTGCTGTCCAAAGAAAAAACAAAACAGTAAGTCAACATAAAATAAAGTCTATAAAGTTAACTTTAAAGGAGAAGACAAAAAACGTTATTTACTACTAATGCAAGTCTGAGTTAAGATTAGTAATAGGTCATTTTGGAGCACCTCTATTGGTTCATTGGTTCACGAGAGTTTTAAACAATGTGAAGGACAGTTTTTGCATTCCAATGATACAAAGACAAAATAAAAAAGTGATGATATGTAGTAGGATACTATATGCAGTACATTTATAATGGCATAGTAGTCATGCAAATATGCCCCATTTTATAACCCCAAACATGCAGTTCTCAAAATCAAATGGTGTAAAGATGCTCTTGAATAAATGAAATAAGCAAATCTGCATCAGCAGACCACTATAGTGGTCATATCCAAGGAATGAAAATCTGATGATGTTTTGGAAGAGCTGTGTTTGGCTAAAATGCAGAGACAGCTAGGCTTGCTCACTAACTGTCATAGTGTAGCATTGTGAAGTTTAGATGCACATTCATGCTCATATTTCTTCTGCTTCTAATGTACCATTTTCACAAGCTGTTTCAGACCCTGTTTTTCAAATGTATACATAACAAAAGGAACAGTGTTCAGTATCGCAAGAGCATGGTATCAATTGCAATATTACATTAAAATGGATATAAATGGATATTGGTGTCAACAAAATTCATTTTCACTTCAGCTTTACTTTTTTAGTTTTAGTTTAGTTTAGTTTAAGTTTTTAGTTAAAAGAATAAGAACATGAGAAGAGTGGACCGAGTCTGGTATTTATCCATTTCCAACCACTACCTGACACTCCCCCAGTCATACAGAAAGAAAGACACATGAAACACCACTGCACAACATCATCAAGCAGTTTGACACATTTGGAAAAGAACATTAACTTCCCATTGTGTCAGTTAAAAGATACAGTAATGTAATAAAGTTAGGACACCACATTAAACATTCAGTTTTTTATTAAGAAATGTTCACATATAAAATGTCTAATCTTTTTAGACAACTTTTATTTATCTATGGAACAGAAATGTATTTAATTACTAGTAAACAAAAAAAAACTAAGTAGATTTATTTATTAAACAAAATATATCATTAAAAATATGTATTTTAAATGTGGAAAAAGTTAACACTCTACCATTTCATAACTAGTGTTAACCCTTTTGTTAAGATGCTTCTTGTAGCCATCTCTTCCAGTCTCTGACATCGTTCTGAAGAAAAGTGTCCTCCTCAATGCAGAATTCTTTAAGCTGTGAGATGTTTGAGGGGTTTCTTACATGTACAGCCCATTTCAAGTCTCCCCACAGCATCTCAATGGCATTAAGATCAGGGCTTTGACTGTGACACATTTCTTAGTAATTGATAGATTTACTCAAACCATGACACGGGTTGAGAATGGCATACAGTTTTTATTCTTATCTATATTAGGTAGAATTTTAAGTTGTTGTGCCAGAAGAAGAAAAAAAAATGGGCAGGGATAAAAAATAAGAGCCACTTTGACAAGGGCCTTATTCGGTTGACAAGACAGCTGGGTCAAAGCATCATTAAAATGGCAGGTCTTGTAGGAGTACCTAGTGTGCAGTGGTTAGTACCAACCAAATAAATAAGAAAATCATATTTGGAGAAAGAAGGGTTGGGTGCGTGAGCACAAGGACCATGATCATTACCAGGGTCATTAGACACTAGTAGAAACTTGAGTCAAAGGGTGTATTTGGATATACATATTAGACAAGAAATTAATCTCATCAGCCATGAAAGGGGAAAGGATGGACATTTCATTGAGAAAATAAACCCAAACATGCAGCCAGTTTAAAACAATACTAGTTTCAAAAGAAGGTAAAGGACACCACTTGGCCTGGACAATTTCCTGCACTGAATCCTGTAAAATAATATGTGAATCCAGCAAGGAATTCTTCTTAATTAATATTAACATAGTTCATTCAATTTTAAAATGAAAATATCATAAAATTCAATGCTGAATTCAGGGGCCTCTTGAAATGGTTGATTTAATGTTTAAAACTTATTTGTTTTTGTTTACATAAACATATATATTTATTAATACAACATCATAAGACATTTTGCGTCAGTTTAAGGTTATAAGAAATATACACTGGAAGTATGTTAAAGAACAAAAACAAGTTTCCGAATACTAAATGTACCTTTACCAGATATACCAAGTTTACTTTAAGAATGTGCTTTCCTAAAATACTCTTTTGTTTATTTTACCATTACTGATGTCCTTGTGCACCTATATGTCAACTTTGCATGTGTTTGAATACTCTTCAAATGCAGTCAGACTGGTCCTCAATTTACACAACACCTGCAGATGAATACTTTTTAAGCAGGAATATGTCTCAGTTCAAGGAACATGCCGACCAAGCCATAAAGCAGTTCACACATGGGACAGAAATAGCCACATACTTTTTATTCTCATAACGGAGTACATAACTATATTTAAATAAATGATTTTTTTTCATTACAAAAGAGAAAAGGGGAAGAGTACATAAATTATGCAGTGAATAAATACCACACACTAATATTCTGATGTTTTATCCAGAAATTCAACCTTTTATCACACAGGTTGAACACTTAGCATTTCTCAGGCTCACATTCCTTGACAGAATATCTCCAAGAAGTAATGAGAAACAAATCAAAAGTTTAATAATTTCATACAAACATCAAAAGGACTCATCTGTTTGGTAGTACTATGAACCTTGCATAGTACAGGTGCATAGATGGTTTGAGAATATGCTTGATTTGGTCTAGCATTCGGCATATATATATATAAAAAACCCTGTCATGCTAGTTTGGCAGAATATACATGCTATAGATCTCCCACTGCAGTGAGCTTTGCTCATTTGGAGTGGAATCGTCCTGCATTACAACACCAAAAACACCAGAGGAATTTCATTTGTTGTGAATCATATATGAGCCCCTTAAAGTGCCAGAATATTTCAGGGGGAAAGAAAAAATAATAAAACATTAACACTTCATATTATGGCCTGCTTTACAATGTAATTAACAATGTTATAAAAGATATAATATGCTTAGAAATATAGTCTATTTATAAGACACGTTAATAAATCCTCCTGTAGTGACTTAACTGTTTATTAATTTTGTAGTTAAATGTTAATTAGCTCAACATTTAGTTAGCAAGCTCGAAATTAGATATAAAGCAATATTAAAGAATATGTACAGATAATAAATTATCTGAATACATAATAACCAAATATGTGACAATAGATGTTCATTGATTAATTGCCAACTAATATGTTACATAAACTGCTGATATGTGCAACATGTGCAGGGTTATTCTAAAGCAACCATAAGAGGAATAATTGGTGGGAGGAGCTTTATATATGTTTATATGACTTAACAATGTTGAGCTGTTAAAAATTCATGTAAAGATCTCATATGAATGAATTTGCAAGAGAAAAACTTGTGTTCTTATATTTAATTATCACTTTGCTGTTAACGCTGTTTACAAATAATATAAAAGCTTACAAAGAGCTGTTTAAGATCTTTTTTCTCATATATGCAAATCTAAAACTGAAGTGGAAATTATTATTGTTAATAATCACATAATTACATCAGGTTCGGAGGAACGGAACCAAGACGTAAATCAAGGAGCCCTTGTTACTTCTGCACTGTGAATTCTGATAACTATTTTTTGCTCATATTCCTTCATTAACATACCACATAAAACATTTAAGTATGTTTGCAACTGGAAATTGATTGATTTGAACTTATTAATTGACAAAGAGCTTAAATATCCTTTTCAGAAGCTCC
This sequence comes from Lepidarchus adonis, assembly GCA_037576955.1. NCBI lineage: Eukaryota > Metazoa > Chordata > Actinopteri > Characiformes > Lepidarchidae > Lepidarchus > Lepidarchus adonis. Next base: position 4,930,060 of record JBBIGC010000104.1, read on the forward strand.
TATTAACTAACATAAACACGTTGATATAACCTTTCTAAGCATACACATGTTTCTGTATAGTAGGGTATTACTAATGGACTGCTAATCATTTACTAACGGTTAAAAAGCTGACCTTAAAATGAAGTGTTGCCAACAAAAACTTGGGACATCTTAAAGCCTTATTTACAATTATGCAAACCACTGATGTCAGAGAAATTAGCTTTAATTCACAACCAATTTACACAATTGTATCTACTGCTTTACGTTCTCCAGGAGCAATAAGTAACATTGTCATACTTGCAATGCAAGGTGTCGGATAAGCACAAGAAACAAAAGATTCCCTAAAAAAGAGAACAGAAACCCAAGAAGCAGAAGCACCAAATGATGAAATAATCAAATGTTGATAGAAGCTCAACATGTTCTTGGTACCACCTATTGTTTACTATACAAATACTCTCACATTGCCATCCTTCTCAATTTGAATGCTCTCGTGAGTTAATGAGAGATCTAATATGAGTGTGTTTTTCCACTGTGATCTCAATGTAAATCAGAATTCAAATGCGTTCCAGTTGAAAAAGGCACTGAGATTTCCATGAGAACCCAAGGACCCCCCAGGGGCAGCCGCCAGCAAGAGAGAAATGGCTGGTTGGCTCATCCTGTATTCAAATAGCTTGTCCTACAGTACGGCAAGCCACACGAATACACCACATGGTTTGCATATTTTAAGGTCGGAGCTTCTTTTCAGAGATTGTGGCAGCTTTAGTTGAGATGGAGAAAATACCAGTGCCAATCATTTACAATCGACTAGGCTACTAACTTACGCTAGGCTCTGATTTTGAAAAGCCAGGAGACATTTCAAAACAATAAGCTTACTTCCTGTAATCAGCTACCACTGACAGTCACTGTGTGAGATGGAGTGGGGCTTACATAATTCCTGCACTGACTGTCATTCACATTGCACACTGGCCAAGTTATAAGAAAACAAAAAAGAGTGTAAAAACAACGTCTATGGACAAGTGCCCCAGAGTGGACAGACACCCCTCACAATAATACAGGTCTCACAATAAATCAGAATAGTGTTTTTATACCAATAGTAGTGAAACCTAAACCATAGTTTCATTATTGTTCTGATATGATATGAACTGAGTAGGCCTATAAGATGGATAATTATTGCAGAGATCACTGACATTTGAGTCCAAGAGAACAATTCATAGGACATATATGAGCTGTCAAAAGATATGACTGAGGTGCAAATCACAAGTCTACTTTTTTTTAACTTGGCCTATTCTGAGGTCAAGGACAGGCTCTTACAAATTAGCTTGATTGAAGTGATTGGCAGTGAACGGAATATGGTAGAAGACAGGGAAAATATCTTTTTTTAATGAGATCTAGACAGAGACCCCTCACTCGTTGTTGTTGCTGTTGCTTTCCAGATCTTTGCAGTGGATGTCACCCCCGCTGTAGTCAGTGCCTGGCATTATGACCCCATATTTATCCACGCACCAGCAAATGCCTCGCTTGCGTCCCCTGGAGGGCTTACACTGTAACACAATCAAAGATGGGGAAAAGGGTTTAATGGCACTTTATTCAATCTTAGAACTTTGATGCTAGAGAAAGTGATTCTCTAACTAGCAGCCATCCCAATCTCAATGGGGGCTACATTTTTATATCAACCTAACATGCAACACATGGATAGAGGAAAAATATGGACCAATTAAGGGTCTCTGAGGATTGGTTTGAAAACCAATTGAAAACAATTGAAATGCCATTGTGATCTTCACATGATGTAAAGTATCTTGTATTCTACACTAAGTGAAGTGAAAGTGACTATTTGTCATTGTGAACACACAATGAAATTGTAAATAACAATGAAATGTGATCTCTGCATTTAATTCAAGGTCTCACTAGGTCACCACTGCCCACAATTAGACTATGACTGACTAAGTCTAGATTAAGTTCTATTCTGATTAGATGCACTGTACTGCATCTCATTCAAAAAGCAGCTAAGCCTGAAACACTTTAAAACGTCAGCAGAAATGAGTGGGGCAAATTTGTGGTAGGTGTAATAGGTATATATATGTAAATGCATTGTTTTCTCTGACACAAGTTCAAAACTGGTGGAATTAGCAATTTAGTTTCCATAAAAAAACATTTTATTACACAATACACACCATGTACTAATTTTCTTAGTTTAAATATGGACCTTTTAAATAGGACCTTTCATGTATAACAACAGTTTTTAAAAGTTTAAATGGTTCTTCACACTCTTAAAGTACAGAACCTTTACTGTATGTGAAAATGAAACCTTACAAGGTTCTTTAAAATAAAACATTTCTGCTTCAAACATGGTTTTTCATCACTCTTCACCCCATTGTGACACCACACCTAAAGAAAGCAAGACAGGTGACTAAAATTATACATGACTTGTGCACCTGTTTGCGTTTGAAGAAGCCTTTCCTGTCACAGTTGGGCAGATAGAGAGATAGAGCCATGATTCTGGGGGCATCCTTCATCCTCTGGATAACTCCATCCAGCTTCCTCCGACATGGCCCCTGCAATGAAAAGGTTTCACACATACCAAAAGTGTCTTTGTTGTGCTGGAACCTCAAAACAAATGTAGTGATCAAATGGGATCCTGACACTTTCTAATACCATATAGTCTAAATATGCAACTGTGTAGGGAGGGTAAGTTGTGATCTGTAATACATACAATTTCAGACTGGAGTTTGTCTAAGCTGAAAACAGGGTAGTCCATCTGGCGCTCAGTCTTGAGCTTGGCCTGTATTCTCTTCTTGTCCTTGCGAATGGCATGGGCCTTCTTATTGTTGATGTGGTCTCGAGAGAGCAAAGGCAACTTGACATGTGTAAGCAAATCCTCTGTTGCCTCTGAAACTGCCAACTCGTGAGACATGCGATCTGCAAATTAGAAGCATCAGAACATGAAGTCAATTTGTTCAGAAATCTAGACAGGAGCAACAAACAGTGCATCAGTATTTCAACACAAAGTTAGTCTAGGACTGTAATAATATTTTTGTCTTAAAATGGTGAGTGCAATGGTATGGAAGAGTCCAGACCAAATTTGGTGAAGGCACAAATTTTAAGATGGAATTTAATTGATTTAAGAGTGTGCATAGGGGAGAACAGGCTGTTGCTTGGTGGTCCCACACCACTAGGGGGTGCTAACCCGCTGCCTGTTTATTGACGCCTGTTGTGATTATAGGCAATCATTTAGCATCACAAGTCAGCTAACATGCTGGAAAACAGCTATGCTTGGTAAAATAAAGTCTTTATAACTAAATCCATGTCAAAAACAGCTGTGTTCAAGAAAGGGGAGAACTTTCAAACTTTATATGAAATGAACTAATTTTGAGGCATCAACAAAGCTCAGACATATATATTACATGTAGTCTACTTTGACGTTATGCATTGTTGATGTGTCTTGACTGAAGATTTAGTTTTTTCCTGATGTAGATTCAATCAGATCCCTTACCTTTCATGAAGATATTTTTTGCTCTGACTCCCACTGTACATAATGCCCTAGGTCATTCTTCCCAGCATAAGCCTAGATGCTTTACTATAATAGCAGACATGAAACTAGAAGTGAGGAACGTCTGTATAGTACTGGTGGAAGTTCCCAGGTGACTGGTCCAGACAAAACTATACAGGGATTGCAGCTACCATTTTGAAATTGTGCAAAAGTCATCTGTGTAAACAACTACTCTTAGCAAAAACAATGTGATCAAATGGACAGACAGTGAAGCCCAGGCTTTATTGAGCTGTTCTGTGCCAGGGGAAATATAATGCATTTTAATCAGTGTTCTGATCATGGCATCTTCCATCTTCTCCACTATACCAGCCATTGGCAAGCTTACATCACTTTTGTGCGTTCCAACACAAAAAAAATGCCTTAGGTGTGCATAAAAACTATACCTAAGCATTTTGGAGTTTTGACTTCCAGAAATCTAATCACAGTTTTAAGACACAGGCAGGCTTTATCCATCCCAGCTGCATCAACATGACACAGAAGTATTTTTGGAGGTGAACAGCCAGGATGTTTTACGCTCTGGCTGCTTGCCTGCCATCAATCTCACATGCTAAATTCCTGCCCTTTGAGTCTGTTGATTACAGTCGCCCTTGCCACCTTCATTCCTGACATTGACTTCATCTTCCCTAGGCTTGTGCTGTTGCATGTGCTGATGGCAATACTCAGATTTTCCATTTGTAGGGTCTCCCCCTTTAAATGGAGACTTAGAAAGACTAATGTTTAGCATCTGACATGCCTCCAGAACTTTGGGGAGAAGCCAAAAGTGCTTAGACTTGTGCAGGTCACTCATTCCCTCTCCACTCACTTTGCTTTCTTGCCTCTACTTGCATCTTTGTCTATCAAAGGCAAAAAGGTATTCAAACTTTGCCTTTGTACTGTTTAATGCAGAACAATTATTAATTAGCACTAACAGAACAATGTGTGTAGTCCATGAAACCTTCATGACCATTGGTACCCTGGCAAAGGCTATGAAAGGAAACGCCTTTTTTATATGGGTCAGTTTTACACTGGAATTGTGAAAAGAATCTGACCTTTTAGTGAGAGAAAATGTATCCAGTCACAGTCATAAACCTACAAATCAAAATAAGCATTTCTCTCAATAACATGTCATAATAATTGGCAATCACGCTTTTATTGTTTTTTGCACTCTCCATTTGCCAGGATAAATGAAAGCTGTCTTGAATGCTATATGAGACTACAGAACATCTGAGCACTATGAAACTGTTCCTAAACAAGGCCAACAATTCTGTCCAGATCCTACACAGTGCTTGCTTGCCACTTGTTGAGTCTGCACTGCAGCTAACACTGTAGTTTTTAATTTCAACCCAACCTTAGACTTGACTTAAAATCTGGTTTTGTATGAATCCGTTGTGTCATGCATTCCAATTATTCCCAGGGTTTCTGAAGGAAAAATATCCCTATATTATCATAGATCTACCACCCTACTTCATAGTGAAGATTAGGTTCTTCTCACTTTTAATCTCTTCGGCTAAGTCTACTTATAGTGTTTGTTCATTTTTGTTTCATCTGACCATAGAAGTACCAGTCCAGGTAACAGTAGTGTAATGCTTCCTGATGGATGTTTACATGTTTGTTATGATGACAGCAAAGGTTTTTTTTTTTCTGGTAAGCCTATAGAATGTTTGTTGGCATGGAAGTGGACTAATTGCAGTTTTGGTGACTTGACTGTGCAATTTTCTATAATCTGAAATGTAGAGTTTTGAAAAGCTTTAAATATAATGAAAATGACTTTACGTGAAAGATGTTTTTTGTGTTCCTGCATAATATTGCAGTTGTCTTAAATCTTTTTACAGTATATTACACTGAAAGTTAGGAAGGCCCTTTGAACTACTTGTGTTGGCTCACCTGAACAATATTACAGGATGAAAAGGTCACTGAATGTCACAGGGACTAAGACTACATTACATCATGAAAGACCCTAACTGTCCAGGGATATATGCTGGGATCCTGTTGGTGGACAGCATATATCATTCAACACCATCATTCCAGAACTCCTCTCCTACAAACTAGCCCAGCTACATGTTGCCATCTGTCAGTGGATCACAGGCAAGAAAACAACAACTGAAGTTGAGGGAAGTCACTTCTGTCATACAGACAATCAGAACTAGTGCTGTCCAAGGATGTGTTCTATCCCTGCTGCTATTCTCCCTCTGTACAAATGACTGAACCTCCAAGGACCTTACTGTTTACACTCATTAAGTCACTCTACAATCATCTCAGTCATCCAAGATGTCAACAAATTTGTATTTTGGTGAGAGGTTGAATGGCTGGTTCTTTGGCACAGTCACAACAACTTGGAGCTAACACACTTCTAGTTGTGAAGAAGGTAATGGATTTTAGGAGACAATCCTCAGCATTGCTACCCCCTCAATATATGCAGCAGCCCTGTCTTGACAATGGTATTTCTGGGAACTACCACTTTCAAAGACCTGGGAGTCTAATATCAACTCCACCCATAAAATGACCTAGCAGATGATGTGGTTTGAGGTAGTTTGGACTGCCACAGTGTCAGTTTCATACTGCATTCATTGAATCAGTCCTGTGCATATCCACCCTGGTCTAGTTTGGGGCATCCACAAAGCAGAAGAACAGATTAAACAGTGAGGACAGCTGAATCATTGGTGCCCACTTGCCTAGTTCCAGGAACTACACTTTTCAGGAATTACACTTTTCAGAAACTACACTTTTCAGGAACCAGTCTTATTTTAATATACTATCATAACATTTACATGTGCACATTACTGTGGTATAAACTTCAATACCACACTTTTTGTGTACTTCTTGTCTCTATATAATCCTGCCTCTATATAATGATCTGTACTGCTTGTGTATTCTGTACATTGCTGGTATATACAGTCCTGATCAAAAATTTAAGACCACTTGACAAATGGCAAAAAATCATATGTTGCTTGCTTGGATCTTAACAAGGTCGAGCTTTAACATGATACAAGAAGAAATGGGACTGAGACAAAACATTTTTGAGCAGCACTTTTTTGAAAACAGTGCTTAAACTAAAACAGGCTGTTTCACAGCTGATCAAAAGTTTAGCACCACATGCCTTTACAAGGCCAAATCTGTGCAAAAATGTGGATTCATTGCCATTTTGACATTCTGATGGCAAATGCAAAAAACATTCCCTTTTTGAACGTGGTTGGGTTGTTGAACTGCAGAAGCAAATATTTTACCTTGATGGTTCTGATAGTTTCCATCATTACTGGCATGACAAGCAGATCCCACCTGAAATGTTTTCTAAGGGCCACAGTGGAGGAGGCGCCATAATGGTCTGGGTTGCTTTTTCCTTCAGTGGAACAATGGAGCTTCAGGGGGTTCAGGGGCATCAAACTCTATGTCCAGATGTTGCAGAGAGCATCCCTCATGACTAATGGCCCTCGTCTGTGTGGTAACAACTGGGGTTTTCAACAGGACAGCGCTACATTACACAATGCCCACAGGACAAGGGACTTCTTCCAGGAGAAGAACATCACTTTTTTGAACCATCCTGCATGTTCCCCTAATCTAAATTCAACTGAAAACCTTTGGAGATGGATGGCAAGAGGAGTTTACAAAAATGAACAACAGTTCCAGACATTTCTTTAAGTGGTGAAGAAATGTTCCCACTAATCTCATGGAAACACTTGCATCAAGCATGACACAACAAATTTTTGAAGTGATCCAACAATAACAGTGGAGCTACTCATTACTGAGTTCATGTTTCGAACTTTGACTTCTGTTTTGGGGGTTTACATGTTTTTTTTTGGAGGTGTGGCCCTAAACTTTAGATCAGCTATAAAACAGCCTGTTTTAGTTTAAGCGTTGTTTTTAATAAATTGCTGCTCAAAAATGTTTTGTCTCACTCCCATTTCTTCTTGTAGCATGTTGAAGCTCTACTTGGAACCTT
>JBBIGC010000104.1:4937601-4950636 GCA_037576955.1 Lepidarchus adonis
CGTTTTTAGAAAATTAAGAAAATCCTCCATGTTAATAAACAATACAGTGAATCCAGGTGGCTGGTTGAATCTGCCGGAAAATACTGGGGGCGGGGCCACAAATCCACGAGTACAGTTTACATTCCCGTGGGAACAGATTGTGAGAGCATGGATTATGAATCTGTGGGTACGGATTCAAAAACCGAACGTTCGGATTATAAAACCTGAGCGCACGGATTGGAAATTCGTGGGTACGGTTTGTAAAACCGAGTTAACAGTTTAAGAATTCGCGGGTATGGTTTATAAACTGAGGGAACGGATTGCGAATTCGTCGCCACGGATTGTTTTTTTGTTCATGCAGGTGATGCTGCGGCTCCGTACTGCAATGCAAGAGCTACGCTGCAAAATTTAAGCTCCAGGCATTTTCTATAATATCCACTACAACTCTTCAACCACAGATAGTCTGCATATTTTGGTGCATCGACTATCCTGACGGCTAGGCTAACTGCTAACCGATGCTGATTCCGGCAACTTGTCTGTTTCCAATGTGTTGTGGGGGAAGCAATGCATTATGGACTGTGTAGTGTGTGGAGCGGTGAACAGGTGCGTAGTGCTGAAACAGGTTGAAAGAGCATTGTTTTTAGCTGAAAGTTAGTGAGAGAGCATGGGTTAGCAGCGCACAATGTATATATATAATAAAAACACTCTATGCTGAGAGAAAACAGAAAAACAGTCCCAAAACAGAACTCTGCCTTTGAGTAAGTCTCTGCTCTGGCATTTTCAAAAGTGTATTCAAAGTTGGAGAGTTACCCTGAGTGACGCTGCCACTCAGCCATGAAGCATGAGAAAGGTGAGCACGGGTTCCGTGTTTTACACTGAACTGTCACTGATCTATCTTTGCTTTACATGTTCTGCTTTTTATATCTTTGCTTTGCATTGTATTTCAAACTGTTCATTGCTGCATTAAACTGTAGATTTAATTTGAACTAATCATTTGGGGATGTCGTCTTTTTGTGCACAGAATTATGTGTTTTCATGTTTTTAGCTGCCCAAATTAAGCAAGCCGCCCCCAATACCAGGTTTGCAAAATCGCAGCCTATCCTTAGGAAAATACAATATATATTATGTATTGCGATGCAAGTATTGTATGGTGTTGTCTGTAAATCATATATACTGTGTATATGTATTGTCTGTAGTTCTAGAGGGACACCATCAGCCAGAACCAAATTTCCCTGTGTGTGTTACAGTACTTGACCAATAAAACTCTTTCAGCTTTTTTTGGCACCTTTATTTTTAAATGCAATTTTGCATTTTTTCTTTCCTTCTCTCCTCCAGCTGCTACACACTTTATCCATGTGCGAGTGCCAAATGCAAGCTGCACCACTTGCTGTAAAACTTTATTAGGAGAAATTACTTGAGCCTGCCAGAGCAATAGTTGACATGCATATTTCATTTGACGTGCTTTTCTGCAAGACATGAATTTGAACTCGCCCTAGAAAAGTCATTTGGTCATGTAGAAAAGGTGGGAAGTCACTGAGTATGTTCCACTGCTGTTCTAGCACCAGACGGCAATGAATGATCAAAGAACATAAGGCTTCTTCAGGTTTTTCATATCACTTCTCTTACAATCAGTCAATATTTATTTTTCCATGCAAGCCTTTTTAATTGGATGCTGAAAAAGCAGATGACCACTTCAATTTCTCATGGCAACTCTGTATCCTCTCACGTCAGCAGTGTCCAGCTGTATAGCGTGAGTAATCAGGTCCCAGGGCTGACCCTCTCCTCACTTCTCCCCGTCCATTGCAGAGGAGCTAAGCGGCTGGGAAACAGGGTCACACCGGATGAGCAAATCTCCCAAGCCCTTCCTGACGCCATCATCAGCAAATCAGTTGCGACTATTCCTCTGACACTGATTCCGGGGAAACCGACGCAATAAGTCAGCCTCTGTCCCTTAATCTGCGGTCATGTCATCTGGCAAGTTTTTGTCAATTCCAGGATCTTAGTTTGAGATGATTTTTTTCTTCTTCTTGAGCGATGTCACTAGTGAGAAGCAGGGGCTCCTAATCTGGAAGCAGGCTTCTGGGAATTTAAGCTAATCTGAGCTCTGTCAAGCACTGAAAGCACCCACACCTGACCTTGATCTTTTGCATGCACCTTCATTTGCTCTCTTGCCACTTTTCTCCTTATCTGCAGAACAGTATTTTTTCTTGTGCCTCTTTCTGCTCTCTCCCATGCAATCACACATGCGCTGTCAAAACCACAAGCAGAAAATAAAGATTTCTTTTCTGGAGAAGAGTTCATCTGTCCTAAAGCAAGTTCAGATGAGCTCACTGAGATTCTGCTGAATCACCACACAGCACATATAAGCCTTGCATACACATAAAGAGACGTCATTTCTAAACCCAGTTACAGAGGCACAAACTAAGGATCTGAAATCAATACAAGGGACAACATATTTCAGTAACTGAAGTAGTACACTAACTACAATATTTATACTTTTACTAGCACTCTGTTTTACAGTGTGTTAACTTTGTGTTGTACTTTAATACTTTAACTTTACACTTTAACTTTACACTTTGAGGCATTTACACTTTAACTGCAACTTTAACCATTTAACTCCTTATTTTTTACCTGAATGGATGCTGTATTAACTTCTAAAGTATGCTTATATTAAATACTACTTAAATATCTAAACTAGTACTTAAACACTTAGACTACCACTTTGTTCATTTAAAAATGTACTTTTCAGTCACATAGCTAGAACTTCGTCAAATAATACTTTTACAATTTAACAGTTTAACACTGTAACTACTACTTTGACACTTATGTCTAGTAAATACTTTAATTAAACATTGCCAAACTTGTATCATTTTAAAAAGCAAGCTAGTGGTTCACACTTCACTCAGACTTTAGTATGTTGAATATTTATCTAGTGCTTAAACACTAACTAGCAAATTATTACTTTAGTAAAATATTGCTTGACAAGTATATTTTTAAACAGTCTAATCATTTATTGTATTTCTATAACACTTTTTTAAACTGATGTTGTCACAAAGCAGCTTGACAGACTCTGGGTGTGAGCCCGTAATGAGGAAGGCAAAGGAGACAGAAGTGAGAAAAATTCCCTAAACTGTAGGAAGAAACCTTGGGAGGAATAAAGGCTCAGAACGGGAACAATACTCCTCTGGTCAACACAGGATAGTAGTAACAGACAGAAGAATATTCATAAATCAATAATAAAAGTAATAATACATTCATTTTAAAGAGAAGTCCTTGTGTACAGGTGGGCTTCACTGACTTATGATTAGTTAGGTGAATTGCGGTTCTAAACAGCACTTTAATGATTGCCATGGTAATTTCATTATCTAGTCCTTAAGTGCTTTGAAACTTTAATGAGCAATGTTTCAGTGCTTTAAACAGTACTTGGACAATTCAATTAGCACTAATGCTACTTATTAATGAAACGCTTTAATATTTTGACAATATTTTATGGTAACACATAAGATGTTCATAATAGAATAGCTGGGGCGCACGTGCATTACCAAACAGAGCTCTCGCGCGTCTCTCCAAGCGTTGCCCCCTCCCTCCCCAAACGCCCGCAACTCACCGCGCGCGGCGTGCGCTGGCTTGTACGCCTTTTCGTTGGTGCACATTCCCTTCCCGTGCAGCAGCGCGTGCAGCGGCTTCTCCTCGCCGACGCGCGGTAGGCAACGCAGCCCGCGGGTGCACGTGCCTGTGTAGACGCCGCACGCCTGCCCCTCGGTGAGCGCGCACGTCGTGCAGCAGCCGCATCCGGGCTCCTTGACCACTTGGCACCCCAAGGGCTCGGGCGGGCACATGGAGATCGCCTTCTCGTCGCACGGCTCGCACAGCACGTACGAGGCGAGCAGCAGGATGCGGCGGGGAGCGCCACACGAGAGCGCGAGCGCCAGCCACGCGCACAGGCGCACACGCATCATCCGGACAACGCAAACCACGGGGAAACACTGACGTAGCGCGCGGCAAACAAGCGGCTAGAAGGGTTACAGAGTCGCTGGATGGCGAGATGTCCCCGTGGTGAAGAAAATTCACCAGCCCTCCGCTCCTTTTCTCGCGTTTGAGAGAAAAAAAACGAAAGTCTGTGGCTCAACACAAGTTCAAGTTCCGTGTGCGCGCTCCCTGTGCTCTCCACTACAGTACACGACCTGTTCCTCCGCCCCGGAGTTTCCTCGAGCACGCAGACACACTCGGGCTCTAGCAAAGTGTCAGCAAACCAGGCGAGCAGCGAACACATGTTAATGACGGGACGGGAGGGGAGGGGGGTAGGGGAGGAGAGGGGAGGGGGAGGACAGGACTTACTTCCCTTCGTTTAAAGCTGCTGAGGCCGCTCCCTGCCAAAGGCCAAGCACCGCTGCGCTCTCATGCGCACTGCACTGACTGCACACTGAGTGTGGAGAACACACGCAAAGTTGATCCAGCTATTGTTGTCCTATGATACATGAGGTGGAGGTTCTTCATATGTGGAAAAAGTCGTTCGTCTATGGCATTGGTGTCAGGGGGTCATTAAGTGGTGCAATGTTTCAACACCCAGTTATGTCCCATTAAACCCAGTACTGTTTTGTACTGTTGGCTTTGTTATATCTCTTATAGAGAATTGTCTATCTGTCTGTCTGTCTGTCTGTCTGTCTGTCTGTAATGGGAAGAGAATCACCCCATTACAGCCTTAAATGAAAACACACACAAACACATTTCTTCCCAGTTTTACTTACTCAACAATAACAACCAACAGATAGATATCACAACTACAGTTCAGAAAAATGATTTTTAAAAATCAAAATCATGTCAATATTTAATTGAACCATCTTTTGCATTAATGACAGCCGTGAGTCTGTTGGGATACTTGTCAGTCAACTTTGCACATCTAGATTGAGCAATATTTGCAGAAATGTTGGTCATATTGGATGGTGAGCGTTGGTGCACTCCTATCTTCAGATCTTTAGATTGTCAATGGGAATTAGGTCTGGGCTCTGATGGGGACACAGAAGAACTTTTTCTTTCATCCATTTTGTGGTCAATTTTGCTGTGTACTTTGGGTTATTGTCATGCTGAAAGGTGAACATTCTGCCTATCTTTAACTTTCTGGCAGAGGACAGCAAGATTTCCTCATTAATTTGATTGTATTTTGCTCCATCTGTTTTTCCTTCTACCCTAACAAGAGTTGTGGCAGAGAAACATCCCCACAACAGGATGCTGCCACCTCCATGCTTTACTGTAGGTATGGTGTTATAGATGGTGAGCTGCATTGGATTTAGGTGTACCATGTGGTATTGAGACCAAATAGTTCAATTTGGTTCTCATTTGACCATAAGACCTTTTGTCACTTGGCATCAGAATCAAGGTTCACTCTGGCAGAGCCTTTCTTGAGAAGTAACCTTTTACTTGTGTCCTGAACAAGTCACAGCTCAGGAGCACTTGTGAAATTGTTGTAACATGCACACAATAGCCACTCTTTGTCATAAAGACCTGTAACTGCTTCAAAGTGGCCATTGGTCTCTTGGTAGCCTCTCTTACCAGTATCCTTCTCGCCATTCTATCCAGTCTGGAGAGACAGTCAGATCCAGGGAGGGTCCTAGTAGTACCAAACACATGCCACTTTTTATAATTGACTCTACTATGCTCCTTGGGCTTGATAAAGCCTTTGAGATTTTTTTGTATACATCTCCTGCCTTATGCCTGCAATCTCTATCCCTGAGATTTTTAAAAGTGGCTTGCCACTCTAAGTCTGTTTGCTGTCAGCAAGCAAGAGACTGCTCCAGGAACAGCTGTTTTAATGCTTCACTAATCATACTGAATACAACTGATCACAGATGGTCATATGGTCATAAGTTGATCACCCCTAGACAGCAATAACCTCAACTAGGTGTTTCCTAGCTGTGGATCAGACATACACATCTTTCAGGAGGAATCTTAACCCTTTGTTCCTGGGCTCTGACTTGGCTTCTCCGAAAGGTAGATTTTGTGTTTCTGAAGCCATTCTATTGTGGACTTGCTTTTTTTGTTTGGGTCATTGTCCTATTACCCAACTTCTACAGAGTTTCAGCTGATGTACAGACACAGGGTTAAAATCTTCTTGATACACTTGGGAATTTATCTTTCCCCTCAACAATTGCAGTCTCTCCAGTTCCTGATGCAGTAGAGCAGGCCTAAATCATGATGTTTCCTCCACCGTTCTTTAAGGTTAGGATGATGTTTTCATGATGATATGCAATGCCCTTATTATGACGGATGAAGCGTTGCATTTTCTTCCCAAATAATTCAGTCTTAGTTTCATCAGTCCAAAGACATTTTGCCAGTAACATTGTGGAGTGTCAATATTATCTTTGGCAAACTTCAGGTGTGCAGCAATGTTCTTATTAGTAAGCAGCAGCTTCCTTTGTGTTATTCTGCCATAAACACCCTATTTAACATTGTTTAATGTTTTCAGACTGTAGAACACAAAGGTTTGCCATTTCCTTCAACGCTTTAGCTGACACTCGGGGTTGTTCCTTTACCTCATTGATGAGAATTAGTTGTGCATTATTTTTGACTGGCCACCCACTTCTTGGTAAAGTAGCCAATGTCCCAAAGTGTCTCCATTTGCAGACCATTTGTGAATTCCTAAAGCCTTTGAAATCACTTTGTAACCAACAATTCCTTTGAAAACATTGTTTGAGACATGGCTCACATGTAATCTCCTTGTGTGGAGCAAACTCAAAATGTTGAGTGTTTTTTATCAGTCAAAGTATCTCTGGTTCACACCTCTAAACTAATGTTCTTAACAAGCCTCCAGGTAAAGTAACACCTGACTACAATTAACTTTGTTGAGGTCATTGAGTCAAGGGTTCACATACTTTTTCCGCTAGCAATATAAGTTGTCTTGTCTGTCTGTCTGCATATGCATCCATCTATCCAGCTGTTTACCTATCTCTTGGTACACCATTAGCAGTTTATCTTGTTGTTGATAAACACTTTGAAATGGTATAGAACCTTTAGAACTTTATGCAGTGGTAAAATTAAAGAAAGGTTTTCACAATCTAATATCTCATCTGTAGCATTACTGCAGAGAGTCCTTTTTTGTGGCCTGGTATTACTGCACATTTTCAGTTTGGACTCGCTTCAGATAATTCCTCAGTAATAGTTATTAAAACCCCACAAAAATCCCCCAAAACTGAAAAATGAGCTATCATCTAGTACTTTTCTAGTGCTCCAGGACAACAGAAGCATATATGTGACAATTTCTACATCTTGTAATGTGACATGACTCAACCTGCAACTTCTCGTTAGCCAAGTGGGCTGGAACCATGGTCCCCCCCTGCTGTCAGTAAATGGGAGTTGTGCCCAAACACATGATCAGAGAACCAAGTTTCAGAGTCAAGACCCAATTAAAGTGAGATATCAGATTTGAAGTTGGTGTAGGAGCTTCTTAGTTTGGCTTTGGCAAGACTACAGATGCCCCACTCTTCTGCACAATAGTTGCTCTAACTCATTGCCAGTTGTTCTACATCAGGGGTGCTCAAACCTTTTTGGCTTGCAAGCTACTTTTAAATTGACCAGTCAAAATGAGCTACCAACAATACAAATGCTAAAAACAATTACACACACACACACACGGTTTGGTTTCTTACTTGGTTCAGCTCCCCCACTCGTTTTTACTCCCTTTCTTTGGAAGTAAATAAACTGCTAACTAGGTGACTCTGTGGGAGTTTTGCGCACGCAGTTGACTGAGCATGCGCGGTGACGCTTGTTACAAATGAAGCTGGATTGGCTGTACTGTATGTCAATCAACTGCCAAACGCCACAGTGGGATGGATGATTGGCTCCATCTATACTGATGTGTTTTCTGTGGCTCGTGGTTCACTTGTGTTTACTGCATGGTCTCACGTGCGTGGTAGTTTATGTTGATAGGCAGGGCTCTGCAATCGACTAGCGATGCCTTCGCGATCGACCGGTAGCTCACGATCGACGTATTGAGCACCTCTGCTCTACATTAACAATAAATCTAAGATTCCCATACAGTGCCCAAATCAGCCGAGGCAGGCTAAATCCAAAATTCCCCTACCTGAGGAGCCTAGTTTGGCTGAAGTAGATTGTATTTTGAGGCTGAAGCCAAAAACATTTTCTTAATTTGTCTGCAGCTGACGATGAGGTCCCATAAAACAATATTTTATGGTGCACATTAAGGGGGGGGGGGGGGGTAGCAAAATACAGTAGGATTTAAAATCAGTGTTAATTGCTGCCCTGACAGTGCTTTATAAAAGACCATTTTATGAATTCAACAGTAATGGGTAGGTTATGTCACAGTTTTGTAGGGGCCATTCAAAGGGCCCATATCTCACTTATTTGTTGCGGGTTTACAAAAAAAACTGACAAAAACAACAACATTTTTTTTAAATGTCTGTTTTCCTCACTCTGCCTTTAAGAATTATATATGTGCTTGACTACCCTGTGTTGTGCATCATGAAAAAAGCCTGAAACAATCCTTAGGCCTATGCTTTTGTAGGTGATTTGTAAATGTTGATTTGTAAATGTATTGGTTTTGTTACATGACACAACAAATTCTAAATCAGCAATTTTGCGGCTTAATTCACATATGTGGATTGTATGATCTGTGGAATTAATGGTATGTTTACACATTGTGTTGAACCCTTTAATCTAAAACAAGTATATTTGTTTAGAATCCATCCAGTTTCTTAACAAAAAAGAAGAATTCCACCTATGTAAAAAAATATATATTAGCATAATTTTGACTTTTGTGGTGGAATTTAAAATGGTGCATTTTAGAGAAACTTACCAACCCAGATTTCTTTTACAATGGTGGTGACAGAAACCAGGGTCAGATGTCGACAATGCAAATAGATTAATTCACTATCTAAAATGAACAATGAACACATATGTGTCTTCTGAGTTATTATATGTAATGTTGGTTTTCTTGGAAGACAATTTTGTCTTTTATACACATTAAATACACAATCATTTGGTTCCTGTAACTTTTGCTGTATGCTGTATGATGATCTTACTTGGTAAGTCTTTCTAAATTACATCACTCTTGATGACTTCACATACTAATGATTTAATCATGTAGACATAATTAAGAAAGTTTTTTAAAATCATGATTTTTAACTAGGCGAGTCAGTCTTGTGAAAACAGGGATGTATCATCAATACTAACATCTCTTTTAAGGAGGAAAATGTTTGAGTTTAATTAATAGTTTCAGGCAAAGACCAGACCTTCAGGTAGACAGACTTAGATTCAAAGTCAACATTATTGGTAGCTCAATAATACTGACAGAATACTGCTGTCTTTTGTGAGGTTGGGTGGACTGACATTTTCTTCAGGACATCTCTCATCTCCAACATAGACAGCAAGATTGTGTCCTGTAGGACGTCACAGCTGAGGTCACAGCAGAACACTATCAACATATGGATCTGGTTTCGACGAGTGCCTGTCTACAAAAATCGATTCAGAGTGCGTCACCCTCATGTCAAGAGGTGAAAGTCACTTGCCTCCATGACCCTTCATCTGGCTACACGATTGTTCAGCTCTCTTGGAAACAAAGAGAAGCATTCAGGAGCAAGTCTATGAGGTGTGTGCATCTGGCTAACAGAGCTAGTCAATGGCACTAAGGTGCAGAACAACAGCGTAGCCATTTTCTGACTTTGTGTCTCTTATTTAGAATCCCTAAAAACCCACATTTGCTCTAAAAAAGAGCAAGATGTGTTTGGACATGGGAAACAACATTGGATTCCGCTAAAACACAAACTTCTTCAATATCAGAGAGCACGACATCAGACATTATAAGTGCTGGATCCAATGCATGGTTGGAAATGTTTTCTGTGCATCAAGGCATTTCTTATGTTAGTGAGAACACATGAGACAGCTAAAATAGCAGCCTAATAAGATCTGGTCCTTTCAGGTCAAATGAAAGGTCTTCCATTTCTCTTTTAACTGGGATTACACAAAACAGCCTCCTGGTATTGATGAAGACTTCATGGAACTGCTCCAGTGCTTGACCTCTTCTTTCATATTTCAATGAGCCAATGTCAAATTAGTATACTTAGGTATAAAAGACAGACGTGGGTTTGTCTCACTTTATGCATGATAAAACAGATTTATTGTCTCCGAACATGACAAAAAGGTGTTTAATAAAGCGAAAATGAAAGACTCCTTGTGTAAGGTCCCGGAGTCAAGATCAAGATGGAGTCACTCCAGGTCACTCCAACCACCTCGCCCACACAGATCGGCATCGCCCGAATTCTGAACTTTAAAAGAGGAAGTGACGCTGGGGTCGTTGTAAAGTATTGTTTTGCCTCGTGCACATACTAAGCGTTTTTCATCTTGTTTTCTCTCGAGTTCTGACCTGGCCTGTTTATTGATTTATTGTTTTTGGATTTCGGATTAAACTTTATTGCTGCATTTTGAGCCTCTGTCTCATTCATGACAGAAATACTTCCCCATGACCCCAGCGTCACTTCCTCTTTTAAAGTTCAGAATTCAGGCAATGCCGATCTGTGAGGGCGAGGTGGTTGGTGAGTCCTGGAGTGGATTGGGTGACCTGTAGTGACTCCATCTTGATCTTGACCTTACACCTTGCTAGTACTGTGTACCTAAGAATCATTCAAGAATTGAAAAAATGTGTTGAGCTGTTAAGTTCTAGAATCACAGCGTGTGCTTTATAATAATCAGGTCTTTTTAGGAAAATATAGCAGAATCCTGTGCTAACCTTAACCTATCCTTCACCCCATACCACACATTATCCTTAGCCTCATATCTGTCCTCCCTCAAGGCTTTGAGCAATTTTCATACCACACTGCCTTGATGCTGCTTACCAGGATTCAGATGGAGGGAAGGCTGGGGCTTATCGCTGTGATGGCGTGAGAGATGAACTAGTGCCAGCTAAATTCTGGGTTCACTAGATTTTTTGGCCAAGTCCAGTGATGGTCAGGCTAATCTAATCAGAGAAGGTGTGATGAATCACCAAAGGAGGCTGGAGGATGACTAGGCGCTGATCGGTTACAGGCGGATCTTTCTCTAAAGGTCTGGGAGGTGCAAATCTAGCCATTTGTCAAAGAATTTTCAGCTAGCATATTCAGACAGCTGAAAATAAGTCATGATTGAGAAAGAGAGAGAGGGAGAGAGAGAGAGGGAGAGAGAGAGCACCCTTGAACCAATGATACCAGCATTACAGTAAAGACTTGAATGACCCAGAATTGCTAGCGGTTGATTATCTAAGTTTTTGGCCCCAGGGCATGATGGAGCATATCAAACAATGTGACATTCATAATTCATTTCCTTCTTTAAGGAACTTTTAATCCTCTCTCTGCATGGTTTTGATGGCCCAGTAAACTCCTCTGACAGGCCAGAAAGAAAGAGAGAAGAGAAATGTAGAGAAAATAGAGCTACATGTGAAGCCACGGGGTCAAGCCATTTCTTGGCCAACATGTTTTCTCGCTGGCTGCAGCATTGTGTGTGTGCTGAGTGATAGGGCATTTGCGGTGATGTTTCCCAGAATCAGTCTCTTTGCGCAGTGGAATTATGAGATCTTTTGGAGTCCAAATAAACAACAGTTGTTTTTTGCTAAATTGCAATGACAACAGTACTGATGCTCTCTGTCCCTCCCCTCAGTTTTGATAAGTCCTTCCACACTTATGCGGGCGCCCAGTTTGACATTCTGCATACAGTGACATTTAGTTGAATACTTTTTAGCCTTCAGTAGCAACCCGTGTAGCGTACGTGCACAGGAGGCAAAACCGTGGGGCAAAAGCACTTTTCCTTCACGTTAGCATCAGCATATATTGACACTGAATATGATGATGTTCACATGCTGAGGTAATACAAATGCATTTGAATGTGCTACTGGGATGTAGGCCGGGCTGCACGTTACATTAAGCCTGTGTGCCAGCCAGCAGGCAGATTTACTGTATATGTGATTCTGGTTTTCTAACTGGGTCAGACATCTCCCCTTACCATTCAGAGAAGTTCCACAAGCAGTCCTGCATGCACACACACACACACACACACGCACACGCACGCACGCACGCACGCACGCACGCACGCACGCACACATCCATGCTTGTTTTAAATGCATGGTCAGGACGAGGGTCTTTTACAACATAAGCAAACTGTGCAGGACAGCAGCTCCTCAGGACCTGAGCTGAATGCCACTGATATGCGTTAGACTTATACAGTCATGCAAATATCACTACCAGTCAAATTACAAATTTGTAAGCAAATACTAAAAAAAGCTAAAATATTTTGCACAGACCTTTTTATTTATTTTTATTTTATGACTTTATTATTATTATTATTACTACTACTTTATAATGTATATGTGCTTTTTTATGTTATATGTTGTTATAATATGCAAAACAATTGCTCAAATATGCCTTAGTAGCCAAAAAGAAAATGTTTTAAAATATAACCTTTACACTTTATAAAGTCCCTTTACATGGTAGGGTCTCCCTGTTTTGCCCGATCTACTAATTTTTCCCCCTGAAAATGTAAGAAAACAAGTACTCTTGTGCACACGCACCCACACACACTGTAAACAGGACGTCTGAAACAGAATCCTCCTTTTAAGTTGGTCTCAGTGTATGAAAACCACAGTGAGTCTCGGGAGAGACCTAACTTCAATGGGTATCCAGTTGTTTTGTTTTTTTTATTTCTTTTTCTCAGCATCTCTCACTCAGTCCCATGAGGAGATGTTACAATAATGTCTGGGTCATCTTGACAGTGTCGTTTAAGCTGTGCACCAGTTCAGCCCCACAGAGAGACTAAAAGACTGGCTAAAACCGCAGCGGCATTAGGGGTGAACAGTTAAAGCTGACAGGGCCGAGCAGTTATACTAAGAATACAGGCCAACCAGTCTTACAATTTTCATGGAGAGGCTGAGTGCCAAAGGCAGAAGGAAACATGACCCACTTTCTTAGTGAACACCACCCCCCACACCACCACCACCAACCTCTGAACTAAACCTGCTTGCTTCAGACTCAATTTTCTCTTTCTTTCTTTCTTTCTTTCTTTCTTTCTTTCTTTCTTTCT
>JBBIGC010000104.1:5001253-5011527 GCA_037576955.1 Lepidarchus adonis
TATCTATCTATCTATCTATCTATCTATCTGTCTATCTATCTATCTATCTATCTATCTATCTATCTATCTATCTATCTGATATAAGAAAAAGAGAGAAAGAAAAATAGAGATATATACCTTTTTAAAGTTTTACTCCACTACATTTAAAAGACAGATGTCATGATAGATTTATGATACCACAACATTTTGGTGAAAGTTCTCATTACTTTTTTTGGCAGTTTTCTTTTCTAATAGGTTCATGTGTATATTCCTCCCAGGACAACAGCCAGTCACAGTAAACTGCTCCTGTGCACTCACTTGTCGGTACTAATAATGGCAGAGAGAAACACTAAAAAAAAAACCTCCTCACCAGCACACACATGGCCTTATCTCAAATCCACATTTGAGATCTTTGAAATAAAGATTATTTGTACTGTATCAAATGTTTGCAGTTTTCCCTGCCCAATGTAATAACTTTACTCATGTAATCACATACGTTTATCCTAAAATAATGGCATGTAATAAGTAAAAAAGTTAACAATAACCAGTACAAATCACATGAATTCATCACATTGCTGTTGCAGGCATTATTATAGTGTAATTACACAGTTATTAGAGGCAGTTACTATAAGATGGGAGTAACACTAGTCCTAACCAATAGCTGTATCAGTGCTAAGTTTAGCCAATACCATCAGTCTGAACAGTCAAACTGTGACCCGTGACACACCAAGGACACAGTCAGACTGCCATTGAGCACTGTAGGCTCCAGTAAGAAGATTTTGGCTGATTGAGCATGTTCAATCTGCAGTAACATATGGTCAAAGTAGAGAGCAAAGAAACAAAGAGTTAAAGAATGCAAGAAAGAGAGTAATATAAGCCAAATTGGACTCTCAGTTGTTTTCTAACTTATTCAGTCATTTTGTGGACTCCTTGAGTTTATGTTCTGTAGCTCCTGCTGTAGGGGGCTGTTCCTTTTTACACAGTAGACAACAGCTGGAAGGCCATCATCAGTTCTAGCTGGCTCTAGATCTTCAACACTGACTTTGTATATCCTGGACCTTCTAGAATCTAGATTGTAGTTTATAAACAATTATAAAATTATTATAAAATCTCTTTGACTGCCAGATGAGACTAAGACTGATGTTGTTCTCATTGTAAAAATCCAATGTTATAGACTTTCCTCCTTACCGTAGATGGAAACTAAGGTTGGTTCTTGTGGGGATCGTGGGGCAGGGCTAGGTGGGTTGACTCCGCTAGGTGCTGGTGTTGGGGTTGGAGTCTTGCCATTCTGGGTGCTGTCTACTGCCATTCTTTCCAGCCTCTCTATGCTGGGCTCCTTTCTTTTGCCTGGCAGCTGGGGCTGCTCCAGGGGAAAGGGTGACATGAGAGCAACATTGTGGCCCATAGAGGACGTACTCTGTCTGGATTGTGCCCCTTGCCTGTCATCAAGTATGGCCTGCCCACTGGGTGTGGGCCTTCGGTCAGGGCTAGGGTTCCGGGGAGTAGGTGAGGGGTGCCGGTTCAGCACAGGACTGGGTGGGATGAACTTCCCATTGCGGCCAAACAGGGGGCTGTTGGGCGTGGTAGGTTCGCTGCTGCCATTACTGGGAGTCATGCGACGGGGCATGGCCGGACTGCTCTGACTTCCGAGTCGGCGCTGGAGAGCTGGGCTTGGAGGGGTGTTGGTGGCCACCGTACGGTGCAGGGTGTTGGGGCTGCCAGGCACTCTGTGTACACCCATTATGTTGACAGTGGCTTCCTCAGGGTCCAGGTAACCCAGGGGGTCAGGAAAGAGAGGTGCACGGATGGGCTCAGTCGGAAAGGAGGGGAAAACAGGCTCGGCGATGTGTGCAGGATTAGTCATCCTTATGCTACTGTTATAGAGAAAAAGCAAGAGAAATGAGAGAGGCAAAAATAGAGATAGCAGCGTCAGGGCATAATGTGGTTTTACACATGTTGCATTAGTACACTGTAACATCAGCTGTTTTAGCATAGCATAGGCAGCTAGTGTTGGGCTAGCTTAACGTTTAAACAAACACAGCTAGCTAGCATAACAGTAGAAACTATTAGACTGTGTTTTGTTCATGAAGCTTAGTTATGGCTAAGACCTTTAACTTTAGCTATAAACAGATGTAATAATAAACAGCCCCAACACCTAAAACCATGGCATACCCTGAAACTGCGTTTGGGTTTCTGGGTGTGTGAATGGATAATACTGTAGAACTTTACCTTTAACAGAAAGAAAATAATGACTCTTTAATATGCTAAATGCACATACCCATCAGGGTTGTACATGGCGCTGCTGGCAAGCTGAGGTGGAGTAAAGGTGTTGGGTGGCTGAACTGGCCTATTCGGGACAGCAGGAGGGTAGGAAGAGTGGACAGGCGATACCATGCCTCCTCCTCGAACCAGCGAGCCTACATAGCTGTGTGGCTCTGAAGAAAAATGACACAAAACAGAGACGTTCTAAAAACCACAAGCAAGGACATCCTAGATATGGCATTTAGGGGAATTATTGTAGGACAACAAAGACATGATAAACAGAAATAAAGCATCAACAAAAAGAATCACGATGAATCAGGAGAAAGGGGTCAGTGTTTTATTCAATACCATGGGGAAAATATTCACCCACCAACACTGACAGAAAGAAACACGTTAGAGCAAAGCTTCTGAAATATGGTCCATCAATGGAATATTAAAGAAAGGAAAGCAACTATTACTGATTCAGGATTAGAGAAAAATGCTGCCTAGATATGACACAGATAAAATCAAGGGGACACAATCAAAGTTAACATGCAATAAAGAAAATGAAAGCTACATGTACAGGGAAAGGAGTTTAAAAGAGTTAAAGTAGACCAGGATGGAAGTAGGCCAAGGTATTTTTGCCATTATTTTAAATACTTCTTACCTTCTAACTCATCACTAGAATCAGAATCTGACAGTGGGAAGCATAAGAAAAAGAAAGGAAATAAAGAGCTTGAAGGAAGAGTGTTTACAAGAAAGACAGAGTAAGAAACATGTTGAAGAGGTGAACACTTCAGGTGACTGTGAGACAGCAAAGCATATAAAATATTCAAAACGTCCTGAATCAGAGACAGAATCAAACAGTTTGGTGTATTTTGTAAAGAATGTTAAAGTATCAAAATGTACTATTTACTCTCAGTGCATACAGTCCATATATAGAAACTAGATGAAAACATTTGCTGTTTTAAATTATTTGTTCTTATGATGTCATGAAATTCAATTCACATGTATCCAATCCTACATGTGTTAAAACCCACACATGTAAGCTTATGAAAACACAAGTGAAATGTAGGTACAGACTCATCAACATAACAGTTGTCAGAGTTTGTCTTTCGTGAACATTCCATGTTAAATGAACCAACAGAACACCTGGAAAATATTTAAAAATGATATTAACAAATGATTAACAAAAGAAAGGTTGTTGTTGCTGTTGTTGTTGTGTGTTTTAAGATAAAATTACTGTTACTGGGACATGAGGCTTTTTTATTACAGTAACAATATATTATCTTACATGATTCCCATTTTCTGAACTGTGCAACTTGGCAAGTTCCATTTGAATAGGCAGCAACTATTACCATGTTTTTTGTTGTACTGACCTGAACTGCTCTGCTGAAACAGAGCCTCAGATGGATTGGGTTGCTTCAGGCCCGGGGTAGACAGAGGACTTTTAGCCTCACCAGGTGGTGAGCGACCTGTGTAATCAAGTTTAGAAAGAGAGGATTGACTCAATGGAAGCTGAAATTCAGCTTAACCTCACTCAAACTGCCACATGGAAACTGGCCAGTTAGTGCAAGTCGTTGCATATTGAGTAAAATATCTGTCAGAGGCCCATTCAGAGGTCAGTGTTTACTGTCTAATATGCTACAACACAACTACATGTAGAATCAGCAACAATAAACTGCCACAATAAATGGGGTGGGGGTCCATGCACATTACTTTTTTGACAACAAGAAACATGCATCCAGATGTTGCATGCATGAGAAGCTACACAGCTACAGTAGTGATTAGCAAATGAACAGCAGGACACTAATGAACAGTTGAGCTGACCAGACCAATGGATCTGTTCTTATTACAGCTAAGTAGGAAGCAGCCAGATTAGCTAGGTAGGTGTGCACTGATACTGACTTTTAAGTCCAATTTTGTTTCATTGTTTTTATTAGCCTGTTTGTGATGCAATTTATTTAATAACATTGCTGTTTTGCTCATTGTAGGCCTACAGATTATATTGTGTAAGCTTACCTATACTGGACTATAGGCCCACCTATTTATTCCTAACCCTAGTCATCGTAAACCTCTCTAGTAACAATTACAACAGGAAACTGGGGCATAAGTCAGAAGATCAAAACAGAAGCAGCTGATATTTGTGCCTTATTCCCCATTAGAAACAGGCTTTATTCTGGTTATTATGTGCCCTCCCCATGGGTCTTGTGCTAAAGTAAGTGCGCCCCAGGGTACTTGCACAAAAGTAAGTGTGCCCCAAGGGTCTTGTGCTAAAGTAAGTGCACCCCCTGTGTCTTGTGCAAAAGTAAGCACGCCTCCGGGGTTAAGCATCAGTACAAAGGCTATACATTTCTTCAAGAATTTAGTTTTTTCTAGTTTTGTCTGATCTGCAGACCACATCAATGTTAGACTATTTATTGATTTACATTCTGGCCCATTCCGATCATGTTCCCTATGAAATTATTCAGAGTAAATGAATGTAAAGTCTGCAGAACTGTGAGACAACTATACTTTTCCAGACAGGTTATGCTACTGGTGGCTTTGTAAGGGCTGCTTCCCACACTGCTGAGCTGGTTGAAGCCACAACGCAATGCGTACAATGGTAAATGCACTGTGGACTGAACATCATGCTAACTCCACTTACCAAAGAATCCCAATCAATTCTTTGAGTGGCAGCCCAAATGCCCTTTAAAGGCCAGGGAAAGAGAGGAAGAATTGGGCATTTGGGGCTAATCTCGCCACAAATCGGTTCCCTATAGCAAGTGCAGCCCACCCTCTCTGCAGCAGGAGGGAGCTGAGGCGGATATAATGGTGCCACTTATGCATGGCCAGCATATGCCCTGTTTCACCACATCTATCAGAGAACCCAGTTAGTTTGTGTTGGTGTATACTGTGTGTTTGCATTGGAGTAAAAATCATGGGTATCTTAATTGGGTTCACTCTGATCAGAGTGTTGTGGGCCTCAAAGAGCTCCAGTCATGAGCTTAAGTCATGACATGTTTGTTTTCCTGAAGCTGTGATCAGAGACTTGTAACCTGCTGCTATGACTGAAATGATAGATGGGTGTACTAAATGGTGAACAGATTCCACTTAGGAGAGTATGACTGGTAAGATAAGAGGCAAATTTAAACTTAACATGAAAAAAATCAACAAGGACCACAACTGAAATTTGAACAGAAAACGACAATTTAAATTTCTTTTAGAAATACATTTGGATTTATTTTTCTTCAATTGGCCTGTGACATCTTGCAAGTTGTCAAAACTGAATAAAACAGCGCCCTCTTCTTGCTAGGAGGCTGAACTTACATAGGTTGAAGTATGGGGTCTGTGGCGAGGTGGTGGGCGAGACAGGAAAGGCGGGGGTCAGAGGTTGTGCCTCACCGACACTGCTGGGGGTGGGGCTAACTGGCACTGGTTCCATCTCCTCAAAGGCCTCCCTGTAGCTGTGCACATGCCCCTGAAGAGAGAAAGTGGGGCAAAATTAACAGTGTAATGGCCACACACATAATTCTGAACATTCAACATATTTAAATAACAAAAATGTATTGTTTATGGTTGTTTTCAATAAAGACATAAACATATCAGAATGATTGTTTTAAGCACATTAGTTCACATTTCATGGCAAATTAATGCAGAAAATAATGAAATTCCAAAAGGTTCATATACTTGTTCTCACCACTGTATGTATATACTAATAAAGCTTGTTGTTTTCAATGCATAAGTATTTTTGGTATTTAAAACAACACAAAATTATATGTAGGACTGTAACTTTGAATTCTATATCTTTCTCTACTTTAATGTTAACCATTGTTTTAGTTTCTTTATATTTCTTGTAATTATGCTCTTTTTATAAAAAGCACATTGAATGACCTCTGTGTATAATAATGTGTTAGAAATAAACTTGCATTTCTTTCAGGAAACATAATAAAATACAAAAAAAGTAAAATATAGGCTTTTAGATAGTAAACACACAGTACAAGAAAGATAGCAAAAAACAACAACTGAATCTCTACCTCTTTAGGTCTTCCTCCAGGGTTCAGGGCAATCGTGTTGACAAATTCTGGAGAAACGCACTGTCCTGGAGAGTGTACTCCTCCAGAGTGAGAGGCACTGTCCTCATGACTGTTGTGGTACTGGCCCTCACTAGTAGTGCGACGGCGAGTGCCAGACATGGCCTCATCTGCCGTTACCAAGTGTGAACGTGATCCTGTCAAACAGTGCAGAAGGTATGAATTTTAGAGCCACTTCCAAATTACAAGCAACAAATGCTAGTAGGAATGGCATAATCATGAAAACTAACCATTTATATGCTTTCAGATTATTGCTATTCATGGGCATAAATGGAAAACACAACCTACTGAAGACAATAAAGTCAAGTCATTATCTAATTGAATGCATGGTGCAGTGTGCTATTCAGGGAATACTCAGGCTATGGCCTTTCGAAAATGAGTTTGACATCTCCTCTGAGCCTAATTGATTAGCACAGCTGACGTGTTTCTGGCAGATGCAGGTGTGCAAACTGGATGTACTCACTATAATGATGTGATCTGGCAGAGCAGCTCTACAGAATCAATCTCTATTTGGCTGCACTCCAAAGATAAGATCCTGACAAAGGCAAGGCACTTATTTTGATTTCCCTGAAGTGCTACTGTTACATATATATAGTACTGAAGGCAGCTAAGCAAAGAAGTTGCTTGTTATAGCTAAGTGCTTCCTCAACAGAGAAACATGTAAGATTATACCCAGCAATGGATCAATGCCATTGTCCTTCAAGCACTGCGCATGGGAATTTTTGTAGCATAATACTTTCACAACTTCTTCTTAGTTCTACTAAATCTTCTTAAATGGTACCAGATGGAGATGGCATGATTAGATTAAATGCTGTGTGAATTATGTATTAACCAATCTGCTCTATGAGGAAAATGGCCTTTATAGATTACACCTGACTATGCTAAAAGGGCGCAAAAGAGAGAAAGATAATGAAAATTAAAAAAAAGAAAAAGAGAAGGAGATAGGGCTTGACCAATATACAATGTTTGGGCAATAATGTCAACCAGTAAGGATTTGTTGGTTTCTTCCACTAATGTACACATAATTTAGAGGATTGCTTTGTGTTTTACCCGACACTAAATGAAAATGAATGTTAACTTCCAGGAGATTATTTAATTTTTAATAGTTCTTGCCACTTCAATAGTCTTCAAAGAGACTGCTAAGCTGACACTATTATCACTTTATAGTAACACAGTCTGAAAATAATTTAAAAACTACATCATCATCAAAAACAAACAAACATTAAATCCAAACCCAACCCAACAGATTATAATTAGTGCTGTCAAACCAATAAAATATAATTGTTTGTGTAGTTGGTTGTGATAAAGGTATTTGCTTTATTTGCTCAGATATCACTCTAGAGAAAGAGAGATCTATTGTTCAAGATCCTTTAAGTCTCCTGACCGCTGGTCTAATCGTCTAGAAATCACAATTTGGCTCTTGTCAAAGCTGCTCAGATCCATATGCTTGCTCATATTTCTGTTTCGAACAAATCAACTTGAACTGACTGTTCACTTGTTGCCTGTTACAGTGTCTCATCACTTTTGACAGGAGCCATTGTAACAAGTCAGTTATAAGTGGTTTTGATGCTGTGACTGATCCGAGTAATGTCAGGGATGCCAACCTTTCTGCTACTATAACCTTGTTGTGTTGAAATCTTCATGGCAGAACTTACAAGCATTACAAGTTACTATAATGCAGTAGCTAAAAATAATAATATAATAATAATTAATCAAAAAATAATAAATAATGTGAAAATATACAAAGAAAACCATCATATAATATGTATTTGAGTTAGAGGGCAACAGAAAAGAGCCATACTGTAGCTATAGTTTGGTTTCAAGGCTCAGAGCAGGAAAATGCATTTAGCAGTGTAAAGAATGCCATTAATATTTTTATACATTGATACCATTAACTTTGACAGCACTAGCCATAGCAAAACTGATAAAAACATACAAAAGACTTTTTGGGTTCTGGCTATTTGTTTTTAAGAAAAGTTTACATTTATATTGAACGATTACTAGTGAATCATACACAGCTTAAACGAAACTATTGGAGACTACGATCGATTATAAGCACTTGTAGCTCCTTACAATAGTTATATTATCATAACATTTTTCCATTGGTGAAGCCCTATTGAGATAGAGAGGCAATCAAGAGGTTGAAAGTGAAACAAATGAACAGAAGGAGAGTGCAGGGAGAGGTGGAGGACAGTGACAGAGGACAAACCGGAGAAAGAATAGGAGCGATGGCGTTCAGGCTGGTTGGACATGCTCTCGGAGATGCCCCGGATGCGAGCGTTGTACTCTGGGTGGGGATGTGATGAGGTGGGGTGAGGAAGAGAAGAAAGAGAAGGAGTGGGAAGATGCAAGTGGAGGAGCAAGAGCGTGAAGCATGGTCCATAAAACAGGGAGGATGGCCAGAGAAACAGACAGAAAGAAAAAGAAAATGGTGAATGTGATAGTCTAATATGCATATTATGCTGCATTATTATATTTTAACATCCTCACATGTAGAAGCCACAGTTATAGACAGATTTATTCATATTCACCTGTGTCATCTGTCAGCTGTAGGGAAGTACATTTGTCACTAAAGTCTTACTGACCAAAACAGTGCTGCCTGTAGGTGGTCAGTAACAACCTTTCTTGTTTTGGTTCTATACTCCAGCCAGTCCTCTAGATTTCACATGTACAGTAACAATGACTGTGAGATTACGGTGCATTTAATGACAGATTTTTCTCCGTACGATGGGTATCTTTACATAGTGAACATCAAACACATATGATATACTGTCCTGTGAAAAAGTCTTACACAAATGGTTGAACAGATTTATCTCAGCATTGAGTGTTTTTCTGCCAGCAAGAACACAAATCAACATTAAAGTAAAAGCAACAGTAAAAAGTATCAAGTATCAAGAGTTTGTGATCTTTGTAAACATTTGTAAAATCAATTGATAAGTTGCTGGTTAGAAGAACACAGGTTTCCAGATTTCCTGCCATTGAATGGATGTGTGAAACTCCAGCAGCTCCTGATTAAATGCAAGGAAGGACTGATTGTGGCCAAACCAGAAATAATGGGCTTCCATGAGAAGATGTCTGGTAATGGTTAAGCCAAAAAACTGACACAAAGTCAGTGTTAATTATGTTACAGTTTTGTAGTAGGAAAAAAGTTTTCAAATATAATTTTATCAGGACTTTTGCACAGTACTGTATATATTCACATCTTAGCTGATGAATATGTGTCGTCTAAATCATATCTGTCGATACTTGGAAGCTTCCAACAGACGTAGCTGCAACTCTAATAAACAAACAATACTGTCCTCTAAAGATATTATAATACCAAATCAGACTCATGACCCATCTCCATAAATACATACAATAAAAAAGAGATAATAGAATACACCAGCAAACAGTTTTTATGTATTCTAGCTAAGTGATCATTAATATTATTACTACTGAATGGGCTTTAGGTTTACTTTTGAGTTTTTAGGCCCTGAAAAGCTCCATAGTTGTCACATTGAAAAAATTGCACTAAATGAAGCTTTATGGGGACAGCCATGGACGAATGGTTAGCGAAGTGGGTTGGCGACCCAAGGGTTGCAGATTTGATTCCTTAAACCAGCCAGCAGGCTGAAATGCATTGTGGATGCGTGTGTTTATTAAGTAAGTTGAGTCACCAAACTGTGCTGGATACCAGCTTTCCAGCCCTGGAACTGGGCACCCCTGAACTGGACAAAAGCACTGTGAACTTCAGGGTTCACCTAAATAATGTAAATATCTTTGAAGCGGTTCAGCACTTTAGCTTCCCAATCTTTATTTCATTTGTAACTTCAGTGTTCAGCAATACAGAAACAAACAGCAAATGCTGTCAATATCTGATTGATTGTGGTGGGCTGCATTGTGTATCTGTCTTTCACAATGATTCTATACATACACACACACACACACACACACACACACACACACACACACACACACACACACACACACACACACACACAC
>JBBIGC010000104.1:5038547-5050087 GCA_037576955.1 Lepidarchus adonis
GGTTGATGGAGGTGTGAGGGAAGTTGGGTCCAGTCTCACATAGAGCTGAGTATCATCAGCGTAGCAGTGGAAGGAGACTTCATGCTTGGCAATGATATGACGGAGGAGTAGCATATAAATGTTGAAGAGGGTCGGTCCTTGTGGGACACCACAGGTGACGGTGTGGTCCTGAGATCTTGCATTCCCCAAGGTCACATGCTCAGTCCTGTCAGTGAGATATGAGCTGAACCATTTCAGAGCAGTGCCAGAAAGTCCAACTATGTGATGGAGACGGTGGAGTACAATGTTATGATCCACTGTGTCAAAGGCATGAAGTACAAAAGGATGAGAAGTGAGGGAGAACCCTGGTCAGAGTCACCAACGACCTCCTGATGGCTGCTGACCAGGGTTCTCCCTCACTTCTCATCCTCCAGGACCTCACAGCCATCTTCGACAAAGTGGATCATAACATTCTACTCCACCATCTCCATCACATTGGGCTGTCTCTGTACTATGGGATGGTCGGAAAACAGACTGGAATTTTTCGTGTAAGTCAAATTGATGTAGATGGTCCTGAAGCTGGTAAAGATGGTCAATTCAGCAACAAGCACAAATTCTGTAAGTTTATAAACATAACTCTTGACATTTAACCTAGAAAATTGCCATTCATGCAAATGACCCTTTTGAATAACATTTTAAAATCAAAATGCAACAGTTTCTTATACAAACATAAATTACAGTACTTTCTGTGATTATAACTTATAAAGTGTTTTCTTTGTGTTAATATACAATACAGTGCAAAAGTCTTAGTGCTAATTGAGTGGCTTTCTGTCAGCAAAAACAAAAGTTCTAGAATAAATGCAATCAAGAAAAAAGCTGAAAAAAAACCCCAACAACATTTTTTATGTGTAAAAAGTAGTTTATATGTTTAGGGAGCTGATATAACATTGCAGGTTTGGTGAACACCCCTGGGGCAGTGATGGCCTAGTGGTTAGGACTTTTGCCCCTGGGATCAGAAGGTTGCAGGTTCAAGTCCCAGCCCAGGCACCACTGAGGAACCCTTAAGCAAGGTACCGTCCCCACTTCACTGCTCCCTGTGTGTGATGGCTTAAATGCAGAGAACACATTTCGTTGTGGTGTGTTCAAAATGACATATCAATGCCTCTCAGCAGCAGCACTTGATTTAACTACTGATTAAGTCATAACCAGGTATTTGATAGGATTTGTATTGATTCTAATATTAGATATGAAAATAAAAAATAAAAACACTGCCTGTATAAAGAACTCTAAAATGTAAATTTCTCAGGTGCCTAAGACTTTTTGCACAGTAGTAGCAGTGTATATATCTGGTTGACACCGGAGAGTGATACAGTAACAGACAGAGTAAACTGCTGATTGAAGTTGCACAATGATTTCTGAGGTTTAGAAACATCTGCTCAAGCTACAGTAAATGCCTCCAAAGATCAACAAGATAGCGATCCCAAACATACTGCTAACTCAACATGGGAGTTTTTCAAAGTTAAAAAATGTTATGTTCTTGAATGACCAAGCCAGTCTCCTGTTATACATCCAATTGAGCATGCCTTCCATATTCTGAAAAAGAAACTTAAAGGAACAAACACAGAGAACCACAGAGAGAGTATCACCAGAGAAGATAATCAGCACCCTGTGATGTCTATTAATCACATTACACATGCCTGCTTTAATATACCTACCATTACTTTAATATGGTGCCCTGAAAAGTGGAGGACCCATTGTTGCAATTTCTACATGATGAAAGTAAAATGTACACACATTTAACTTTAAATTAGACTTTAAATTAAAGTCTGGAATGTGCACTTTAATCACATATAAATGGTTTGATTAAACATTTTACACTGAGAAGCAGGGGGTAAATCAAAGAAAAAACTTTTCTCAAACATTAAGAAGAGCAATATATTTGTTTGCTAAACCTTGACTTAAGGCTCAAGAATCATTATCAGTCTGACAATGGCCGGCCCCTGTTCCTGGTGCTATAACAACAGTTTATGGTTGGTTAAATGGGCACTGTCTGCCCAAAGAGGTGGTTCTTTGCCTTATTGAATCTCAAAACCCACTTGACCCTCTGACACGAGTCAGTAATACTGCTTGCAAAACCAGTATGATGTAAAGAAGTGGATGCTGCACCAGTGCTTCCAAATGAAGCTGGATGTGCTACGTTCAGTGGCCTGGTGCCTTGGGACGGTGATTAATTGAAGTAATTATGTTGAGTGAGGAGTTGTCTCTCCCTTTTATTGATCACTGCAGCCATTTCAGGGATTGAGGGATTCACAAATGTGTGTGCGCAGCAGACAGCAGGGTCATTATGGTGAACTTCTACAATTGCTCTGCTCAGGCAGAGAAAAATCTCACTCTCCATTCATCCACACTGTGACACAGTACGAAAGCAGACAAGACTACTAGAGAAACAGTGAGGAGGCATGAATAGTTAAGGAATTCCTTCATTTACTAACTAAATTTTGGATCATTAACTTAATGCCATCACTGTCATTTGAAAAGCATGTGCAGGCATGCTTCTACCTTTTTGTTTTTTCCCTTATTCCAAATGTAGTTTTTTATTTCTAAAAGAGAGTGGTGCTCATGCTGGAGAGGGGGTTCAAGTAAAACTGATGGCACCATGCCAATATGTATGAGGTTCAGGGGAGGAGTTTGAACATTTGACCAACACCAAGCAACTACAGTATGTAAATGAACTCTACTACCTAAACAGCTAGTCTAATAAAGGTTATAATAAATGCCAGATAACTTTGTTTATTTCCATTTTACATTAAAATGAAATTTATTTGTATAGCGATTTTTACAACCGACGTCACAAAGCAGCTTTACAGAATCCAGCTCTGAGTCCCTACTGAGCAAGCGAAAGGTAACAAAGTCAAGGAAAAACTCCCTAAACTGTAGGAAGAAACATTAAGTGGAACCAAGACTCAGAAAGGGAACCCATCCTCCTTTGGTCGCCACCGGATAATAATAACAGAGAAAAGAATATAAATAAAATAATAATAAAAAATAATCATTTCAGTTTAAAGAGGCATCAGCAGTTCTTTGTGTACAGGTGGGCCTCACAGAGTTATGACCAGTTAGGTGGTTCTGTCTGTATGGGTTCTATACTCAGTAGAACTGAATGGGATCCAGCTTATCAGACTTGGTTATTACATTCTTAAAAGATGTGTGTTTAACAAACAGTGAAATTACAAGAAGAATTTACCTTTAGCTATTGCTTTAAGTTGGTTTCTAGATCACTAGCATGTTTATCTGCCACTGCCACATACCGTATCTCACAAAACTGAGTACACCCTTCACATTTTTATAAATATTTTATATATCTATCTAAGAAATGACACTTTGAAACAATGTAAAGAATTCAGTGTACAGTTTGTTTAACAGTGTAAATTTGCTCTCCCCTTAAAATAACTCAACACACAGCCATTAATGTCTAACCCACTGGCAACAAAAAATTAGTACAACCCCGGTGTTTCTAGGGTCACAGAACTGGTAAATCTGAGGTCACAAAACATGTAAGGCCCTCTGACACATTTTAACTCTGACTCACTGTAAGCTGTTCTCATTCTTCAAACCATTATGCGAAGGGACTCAAGATATGCCTCATCATAAACAAAAGGTAACTGCGTCAAGGACGAACCAGAACACCGTCTCATTTACTCACCTCATATCACCTGATTGACTCTCCAAACTGCTGAGTCATCCAGACTCTGTGGCACTCTCTAAAATCTACTTAAAACTGCTTTTGATGACAATATCAAACCAGTTTTAAGTATGTTATGATGTTTTGATTACATGCACATTGACACACCCATTCATGTCCGGAGTTCAAAAGACTCCAGACAAACTTCAACTGTGTGCTCAGACTTAAAACTCCCTTTTGCATGTGTGAGTTCCATCTTTCACGCTATCACTCTGTTTGGGATCCCACCAACAGGGTAATTTTGGCTGTCCACAAAACTTTAAACTTGTAACTGTATTTTTTCTCTCTGTCTAATAACACCTTTGATCATTCATTTGGTGACACAACCTCTCATTGAAGAACTCAACATTCATTCAAAAGCAGTTGACCCCTAATTGAAAATGTCCAAATTCCCCAGTGGCATGTGACTCTTTAATATTACAAGGTGTCAAGTGTGAATGGGGAGCAGGTGTGTTAAATTTGGTGTTATCACTCTCACACTCTCTCATACTGGACAATGGATGCTTAAACCCAAATGTAATAATAATAAAAAATGTTAATTTATGACAGCAAAACTTTTGACAACGGTGAACTTTTTAAAGCCCTCTCACTTTTTAAGTCCTGGCTATTGTTATTTCTGTTGCTGTGGTGCTGAGGCCAATGATTGAGATGTAGTAGTTGACTAATGTCTGAGTGAAGAATGTGCAAGATGGTAGCACTTAACGAGGATTGTCAAATCAAGACAAAAATGCCCAAAGTGAATGGCAATCTTAGAACCCCAGACATTTTATCATAGGTTTTCTATACATATTTTAGGTCCCACGAAAAAGGTATATTGTCACCTGAGCTACAATTCTTCTACCTTTCTAGTCATGCTATTCTTCATTTATAACATTGTGTCAACAGTAATGTGCGAAAAGTATCCCAAAAAATTATTATTGTGGCCAATGTGCACAACCTTAGCTCTGCATACCATTAAGTCTTTGTGTAGCTCTGTGGCGTAAACATCAGCTGTTTAGCTTTAATTAGTCTATTATGTTATGCACCTACACTACGGTATGTGTGGTGATCTAGTTAGCCAGCTAGCTTTAGCAGCTAATTGTTTATTAGCATTTCACATGAGATTGGTACTTACTAACCCAGTTAGACTGTAGCAGGAGAAACATGGAACAGCTCTGTGTTGTTCCACTCCCATCCCAGTGTTAAGCCATTAGAAGCTGGGTTGACAATTAGGGCAGGACTTCACATGTAGCATTAGCAGACTGTGAAGCTCAATAAAACCTCAGCTCCTCGACTGAGCATGAACCAAAGTGTGGAGCAATTATTTCAAATGGAGGCATAAGGTCAAAGATTACAGAAGCACAAGCTCATTGTGGATGTGTGTGTGGATGTGTGTGTGATGGAGTATGGGGGCTGTTTGGAGGCACCTCGCTTTCCTTTAAAGGAGAAGAAATATTCTAAGGAATGTTTACTTTTGTCACGGTTCTCGTCATGTATGTTTTATTTTGTTTTGGTCTGCCACTGGTGTTCATGTTCCCATTGTCCTGGCCCCACCTTATGTTCATGCCCTCTCCCAGTTATTACTCTTTTGCTTTCTGTATTTACACACTGTATTGGTCTGTTCTTGATCGGTTCTTGTGCTGTAATGTTGGGTTCTTGTTATGATCTCATGTTTTTTGTTTCAGATTGTTCTTTGTTCATGTGTTTCAGGTCTCCTGTTTCGTGTTCTTATGTTTAACTTGTCTCGTTTAATAAATATTTATGCACATATTCTCACAACTACTTCATGAAGACTTCATTTATGGTAAGAAAAATATCCCTTATAAGAACTCTCCTATAATTTTGTTGTCATAAATCAGCATTTTTAATTATTATTACATTTGGGTTTAAACATGTTGTCTTCATAGAGGGCATAAATTAAGTGATTTTCAGTCAGCGGGTTTCTTTTAAAGCCAGGTTAGATGCAGGGCAAGGTAAGTCAGAAAATATTATATTACATTATATAATTTTATTTGATCCTTTGTGCAAACTATGTTTATGTCTTTTAGTAAAATGGAAAAATTAAGTTAAATGTTTCCAACGGGTTGGCTGGAGTCTTTGGTAGCTAGCTAACTGTTACATACAGCCATTGATGGGATGCATCCCAGTGAGAGAGAATGACCCTGATTGGCTTCTTATTGTTGGGCTGTCTTTTTCTGTTATATTTTACAGTTTATTAAATTATGTCAATTAATTTTAGTCATACATGCACCCTAGGCAACAGTGCACCCTAGCTACAAAGCCACCCTCACAATAAATGCCCCCCTTCTAAATATGTCTGACCAGTCTGAATGACTTTGTTTTTATTATGACCGAATTAGGGAATTCCCCTGTTATTTGTATTAAAATAGTTTTGAAAAGGTTAGGTGTTAGCTAAGTTTCTCTAACTTAAAAGTGTAACGAAGCTGTTACGAGTTTGAGAGAATGCCTGCTCCCTAAGTCAAGTCTGTAATCTCTGCATTTAGTCAGCCAGGGAATAGCCTGGACAAAGAGACAAGCATGCTCCCTGCAGCAGGACACAGCCCGGGAAAGCACTGTGCAATTACTCCGAAAAGAAAAAAGAAAACAAAAAAACTCACCTCACGACCTTGCCTTGCCTTCATAGAACTACTTGCGATTGATTGTTGCTGAGTACACTTATTGTTGAGAAACACAAAGGCTTTTACATACAACACAACACTGCAGCATTGCACAATACTAAATCGTTTAATCATTATCATCACAACATTGACTTTTCTGTACTGAAGGCAGCAATATGCAAATGAGCTCAATCACCAATCACAGGGTTTTTTTGTACTGTGTGCTGTCAGCATTAATATACAGTCTTTTGCAAAAGTTTGGCCACCCCTCGATAACATATTTTGGTTCTTTTTTAATTGAAAAGATGCAAACCCAGTCTCTCTAGGACATGGAAAAAAATTCACATTAAAATTTCAGCAAACACTGATGCATAGTTATTTTTATGCCATAAATTGAACAAAGATTAAAAATAAAAACATTATTATAACAATGTGCAAAAGTTTGGGCACATCTCCTCTGGCAGATATAACAGCTTGCAAATGCTTTTTAGAGCTACGCTTTCACAATTTCAGTTCTTGTACTTGGGATTTTCTCCCATTCTTCCTGCAAAAGGTTCTAGTTCTGTAATATTCTTTGGTCGTCTTGCATGCACAGCTCTTTTAAGATCTACCCACAAATTTTCAACAATGTTTAAATCAGGAAACTGTGATGGCCATTCCAAAACCTTCAGCTTGCATATCTGGATTTCGAGGTTTGTTTAGGATCATTGTCCTGTTGTAGTGGGGAGTTTGATTTGTCTTTCTGACCACCATATGAGCAGTTCTCTCTGAGAGTTTTCTTGGTCTTCCAGATCTTATCTTGACCTCCACAGTTCCCCTGAACTTCTATCTCTTAATTACATTTCTCACTGTGGAAACTGCAAGCTGAAAATGCTTTGCTATCTTCTTGTAGCCTTCTCTTGCATTGTGGGCATCAATATCTTTCATTTTCAAGATTCAAGATTCAAGAGGTTTTTATTGTCAATACAGCCGTATACACAGTACACAGTGTATTGAAATAGCGTATCACGCAGCCCCCCACCCTGGTGCATTTGTAAAGAATGCACCAGGGTGGTGCATTCAGAGTCTTACACAGCTGCTTAGAGGAAGCCATGGTTGTTGAGTGTCCACAAGTGTGTGCACAAGGTTTGAAGAGTCAGAGTATTTGTAAAACTTTATAATTGGCACCAGCTGACATTAACTTATGACAGCTGTTGTCATACATCAGATCTAATGAGCTGATTAAGATCTGAATCCTTGTAAAAAGAATCTGAGACTTTGGAACGCTTAGGGTGCCCAAACTTTTGCACAGTGCCATAATAATGTTTTTATTTTTTTATTTTTTATTCAATTTATGGCATAAAAAATAACTATGCATCAATGTTTGCTGAAAATATTGTGTATTTTTCCATGTCCTAAAGAGACTGTGTTTACATCTTTTCAATTACAAAATCACCAAAATCTGTTATTTATCAAGGGGTGCCCAAACTTTTGAATAAGACTGTACATATGGTGCAGTCCTATGCACCTAATGCAGCTACTACGCCACAAACACATCAAAAAGAAGCCATAAGAATATTATGGTACAAAAATACAGGCCATTCTGTGAGATTAACATAGCATGATCTGGCATAACAGCATCTCAGTCTCAGTGCTATGAGACTGTGAACAAATTCAAAGAGGCCTCGAACAGCACGTTCCCCAGCATGCGAGAGCCTTCTTTACAGCAAAATCTTTTTATCACATATGAGAGGCAGAGCAGAGGGAGAACTAGGCCACAGAGGCAGAAGGAGGAAAAAGAGAGGAAGGGAGGAGAGGGAGGGAGGGACTCAGATTAGCTCAGGCAGCCTGGGTAGCATCAGGACAGGAGGAACGCTGTGATTGGCCAATGTCAACGCAAATATGAAATATCTGTATCCCTGATCTTCTGTGTGAATATGTGTGAATATGTGTGAATATGTGTCTTGTGAGTTTTGGTATCAGGGAAGCTGGATGAAAAAAAAATGTTTAATGCTGATGACAAAATGAACACATCAGTTACCATATACTTGCTCCCAAAATTTCACCCCTTTTATAAAAAAGGTGCTAAAAAGGGTTTTTAGTATCAATGCCATGGAACAGGGCTGCCGTGTCTTACCTGCAGTTGACACAGGTCCAGCACACCTGATTCCACTTGTTCACTCTACAGAACCTTCCACCCTCATCTTTAAATTAAGCCATGAAGAACATTTATATATATTAAAAATAAGAAACATAGCCTCAACATACAGGTGACATAATATATAAATTTAATAATAAAAAACAATTATTTAACTTTTTACATTGAAATATTTAATTAATTTCAACTTTCCTTTCCATTTCTTAAGTTATATTTCATTAAACTTTTTTTCATTTTAATTTAAGGCTTTTCTAAAACTGTACAGTTAGTAAAAGCTAGTATAAAAATCCAATAGCATATCTGCGTATGCTAAATGTAAGTGAATCCTATATATAATTTGAAGGTAAAATCTGGTTTTCAATCAATGGGATGACAATCAACTGTAAGAGGGAGACCCTGTTATCCAAACTGTAACAAAATGCTAAATAAAAATGTCAAGACATCTATCCATGACCTGAATGTCAAAAGAAAATGGTTTGTGCACCAAGACAATGATCCTAAAATCAAAGGCGATGTAACAAAGAGCTATTAATGAATGCTAAATTGAAAGTTCTGGAATAGCTGAGTCAAAGTCCTGACCTTAATCCAATTAAAATTAAAGTGAGCATTTTATGTGAGGAAACCCATTTAAAGAGGGTTTTTAAAGGGTTCATAAAAAACTTTCAAGTACCACTGTACTTTCATGGCCTAAAGTTTTGAGAATGGCACAAATCTTTTTATTGGTTGTTTCTATGGTGTATTGAAGTGTAATTACAAGCATTTCATAAGTTTCAAAGGCTTTTATTGACAATCACATAAAATTTGCAAAGAGTCAATATTTGCATTGTTGCACTTCTTTTTCAAGACCTCTGCAAATCACCCTGGCATGCTGTCAATCGACTTCTAGGCCAAATCCTGACTGATGACAACCCATTCTTTCATCATCAATGCTTGGGTTTTAGTTTTTGCACCCATTTCTTGAGGATTGACCACAATTTCTCAAATGGATTAAGGTCTGGGGAGTTACCTGGTCATGGATAAAAATATTCAATATTTTGATCCTCGAGCCACTTATCACTTTGGCCTTATGGCACAATGCTCCACTCCCTTAGATGAGAAGCAGCCACACATAAGAATTGCCTCAGGATGCTTTACTGTTGGCATGAGACAGGACTGATGGTAACGCTCACATTTGATGTCCCAAACAACTGGAAAGGGGTTTCATCAGAGAAAAGGACTTTACCACAGTTCTCCACAGTCCAATCCCTGTACATTTTGCAGAATATCAGCCTGTCCCTGATGTTTTTCTTGGAGAGAAGTGGTTTATTTGCTGCCCTTCTTTACACCAGACCATTCTCCAAAAGTCTTCACCTCACTGTGCAGCTCTCCTTGCAGTTCTTGATGATCCGATAAATAGTTGATTTAGGTGCAATCTTAGTAGCAGCAATACCCTCACCTGTGAAGCACTTTTTATGCAATCAAATCATGCTCTATCAGCATGACAGAATGATCTCTAGCCTCCGTCAACACTCATCTGTGTTAACAAGAAGAATACTGAAATGATCTCAGCAGGTCCTCTTGTGGCAGGGCTGAAATGCAGTGTTTTTTTGGGACTAAGTTCATTTTAATGGCAAAAAATGACTTTTTTCACTCTTCATAACATTCTGGAGTATATTGCCATCATAAAACTGAAGCAGCAAACTTTGAGAAAACCAATATTTGTGTCATTCTCAAAACTTTTGGCCACGACTGTACATTAAATGTGGTGGGGGCCTGCTGGGCAGTTTGAGAACCACTGCAGAAGACAAAGCACTGCACGGAAAATCTGACCTTGCTAAATAAGTGAACACATTATTGTTCTCTTTATTCAGACATTGTACATCATGTGTTTGTGTGTGTGTTTGTGTGTGTATGGTAAAGAAGTCATGACAGCATCCCAGCTCTAAAGTGCAGCGTGTGTAAAAAACATTGCAGCCAATTCCATTACATTTGTTACAAACACACACACTCAGAGGACAGCTGTGTAACTAATGCCATGGGGCAAGAGACTGCATTTTCAGCACTATCAGTGAAAACATGGTAAAAGATGTCTCAAATACTCTCTTTCACTCAATTTACTATATTTTACTCTATTTAAAACTGTTTCATGATAATTCAGTTAACTTAAAAAGTAATTAAAAAAGTAATACTCACTGAAAATATGGATAATGTCCTTAAAAGGCACAATATAGACGGAACATGAGCATTGTAATATACAGTGGTGCAAAAAAATTTTTAGTCAGCGACCAATTAAGCAAGTTCTCCCACTTAATAAGATGAGAGACCTGTAATTTTCATCAATTATGAGAGACAAAATGAGAAAAAAATTCCAGAAAATCACGTTTTTAAAGAAATTATTTGCAAATTATAGTGGAAAATAAGTATTTGGTCACCTACAAACAAGCAAGATTTCTGGCTCTCACAGACCTGTTACTTCTTCTTTAAGAAGCTCTTCTGTCCTCCACTCATCACCTGTATTAATGGCACCTGTTTGAACTTATCAGTATAAAAGACATCTGTCCACACCTTCACACAGTCACACTGCAAACTCCACTATAGCCAAGACCAAAGAGCACCAGAACCAAAATTGTAGATCTGCACCAGGCTGTGAAGACTGAATCTGCAATAGGTGAGCAGCTTGGTGTGAAGAAATCAACTGTGGGACAATTATTAGAAAATGGAAGATATACAAGACCATTGATAATCTCCCTTGATATGGGGCTCCACACAAGATCTCACCTTGTGGGGTCAAAATGATCACAAGAACGGTGAGCAAAAATCCCAGAACCACACAGGGGGACCTAGTGAATGACCTGCACAGAGCTGGGACCAAAGTAACAAAGGCTACCAACAGTAACACACGCCGACAGGGACTCAAATCCTGCAGTGCCAGACGTGTCCCCCTGCTTAAGCCAGTACATGTCCAGGCCATGTGAAGTTTGCTCGAGAACATTTTGATGATCCAGAAGAGGATTGGGAGAATGTCATATTGTAAGGTTCGCACGCCGCCATGTTCCCGCAGTGCCTCGCCAGGCCACACGAGGCACTAAGGGGGACATGGAGCGTC
>JBBIGC010000104.1:5056124-5068784 GCA_037576955.1 Lepidarchus adonis
GAGAACTGAGTAAAGGTGGATAGCGAGCAGCAGCTGCTTCTCTGTGTGTTTATTGTGCCTCACGTGCAAACACCACACTCTCCCTGATTATAATTTTCTCATCTGCTTTCACCCATGTTTCCTGAAATTCATTTGAGCAGTGCCACCCAGAGGAGACATGAAGTAGCCACGCTGGTGAGTCAAGTTGACAGGGAATATTTATTATTTAAAATATCAATATTGTCGTCAGTGTATCGATTATCATATCATGTAAGCAATGTCAACAATATATCCCCAAATCAATATTTTGTCCCACCCCTACTAAAGACCCTCCATTTGTAGATGCTCTGAATCAATCGTTTAGCCTTTGTCAATGTAAATGGGCTGTGCAGAGAAATATACAGTATCTCACAAATGTGAAAATATTTTATTGTATCTTCATGGGACAACACTGCAGATATGACACTTTGATACATTGTAATGTAGTCAGTGTACAGCTTGTAAAACAGCATAAATTGCTGTCCCCTCAAAATAACTCAACACACAGCCATTAATGTCTAAACCACTGACAACACAGGTAAGTACACCCCTAAGTGAAAATGTCAGTTTTAAAATCTTACTACTAACTTATAAAGCCTTACACGTCGTCGCCCCCGAATACCTAGTGAACTTATCTCTGTTTACAAACCTCCACGTCCTCTTAGATTACTAGGTGCTGGATATTTAGCGATTCCTAAAATCATAAAAACTACAGCAGGAGTCAAAGTTCAGGACTCAGACACAGTCTCTGTTTAAGTCTAGGCTAAAAACGTACCTGTTTAACAATTCGTTTGGTGATTAAAATTAAATTTCCCAATAGATGGAGGTCACAGAGTTGGGATTTTCATGGACATCGAGAATTAAGAGTGAATTGTGACACTGGTGCTGTTGCCCCATCACTCTCACGCGTTCTCACAAGTTTGATGATGGTTGAGTGGAGGGCACTAATGCACTCATGTTCATTCTTTAATGTTACACCTATGACAAAAAACACTAACTTTTTTCTTATCTTCTATCACTCATCACCAAGTTGCCAACTATGGATTCTGCCTGGGTGACCCTCATCAAGACCCACCTGCACACTAGGCGACTGCGGTGCTTCTTTCCATCAGCAAGGCTTCCAGCCAACCCATATCGTCGACTTGATCATCCACTGCACTAGGATCTACCACATGTTCATCACATTCAACCCTACTGAGCTTTGGTTCCTCCCCAGGTTTCTTCCTCAGTTCAGGGAGTGTTTCTCGCCTCCGTCACCTTCGCTCATTAGGGGCTTGGACCTGGACCTTGTAAACGACATGTTACGACATCTGTCGTAAAAAGCGATATAGAAATAAAACCTCGCTCTCACACTCTCTCATACTAGTCACTGGAATTTCAACATGGCACCTCACGGCAAAGAACTCTCTGAGGATCTGAAAAAATAAAGAATTATTGCTCTATATAAAGATGGCCTAGGCTATAGAAGATTGCCGACACCCTGAAACTGAGCTGCAGCATGGTGTCCAAGACCATACAGCGGACAGGTTCCACACTGAACAGGCCTCGCCATG
Organism: Lepidarchus adonis; assembly: GCA_037576955.1. Taxonomy (NCBI): domain Eukaryota; kingdom Metazoa; phylum Chordata; class Actinopteri; order Characiformes; family Lepidarchidae; genus Lepidarchus; species Lepidarchus adonis. The sequence continues at coordinate 5,057,696 of JBBIGC010000104.1, forward strand.
GTCAACCAAAGAAGTGGTCTCCAAGACAGTAGGGTAAAGGTGTTGGACTGGCCAAGCATGTCTCCAGACCAAAACTTAATTGAGGAACTGTAGGGCATCTTCAAACAAAATCCATGACGATTTTAGTAGCAACCTGCGAAGCTCTACTGAGCTCCATGCCCAAGAGATTAATGTAGTGCTGGAAAATAATGGTGACCACACAAAATATTAACACGTTGGGCACAACATTGGTCACTTTTACTTAGGGGTGTACTCACTTTTGTTGCCAGTGGTTTAGACATTAATGGCTGTGTGTTGAGTTATTTTGAGAGGACAGCAAATTTACACTGTTATACAAGCTGAACACTGATTTCTTTACATTATATCAAAGTGTCATATCTGCAGTGTTGTCCCACGAAAAGATATAATAACATATTTACAAAAATGTGAGGCATGTACTCACTTTTCTGAGATACTGTATGAAGAAGACCACTTAAGTATAACTGTGCATATTTACGAATTTATTTGGACCACTGCTGTCAATGCACAAGTTTTGGTACGTTTTTGGCAGCTCCTTCCTGGCATACAGTTTGCGTGTGTGAGACACCAAGGATGTGGGGCTCTGCAGGCCTGCTGAGTGAGGTTGCCGCCTGGCACACTGGGCGCTGTCAGCAAGCTGTCATGAGGATCAAAGCTCAAAGCAACATTGGATCATGACATGTCAAACACCATTTACATCAATCACTGTGCTCATAGTGGAAGAAAAAGTCTATGACCTGTGCAGCATTGTTTCACTGGTTCTGAGCACCCACCATTAAATTATAATTTCAGTTGTTGTAATAAATGTTAAATAAATATAAGTATGAGTAATAAATATAAGTGAAAAAATATAATGTTTGTGTTTTTAATAGCTGATTATTCATGGGAAGTAATCAACAATTTTTTTTGCTTAATCTGCACAGTAGCTGCCTAAAATGTAATGAGCTGCAAACAGAAAAAACAAGAATTCTCATATCTGTTCTAATATAAGTTTCATTCCGTGACTCATGTTTATGAAAAAATTATATGTTTAGCATAAGTGGTACATGTTTTATATTGATTTTTAATACTCTGCGAGACAAGCCTTGTAATGTATTCCTTTGACCAAACATATTATTATTATTATTATTATTATTATTTTTCAGCCACCCAAAAACACAAATAATCCAGTAAACACTTGTTTTCACACCTACTTTCTTTGTTCCAGACCTTTGGATTTTCAGTTTAGTCCAAACCATTACAGGGGGTCCTCAAGTTACATTGAACTTGATATATGATGATTCGTAGTTTTGTCGTTTATGGCATTTGTGCTCCAAATTGTTGTGGGATTTGACGTGTTTCATGCATTGTGTTCCTGTAGGAAAACAGGTGGGTATTATGGGTGGAAAAGAGGTGGAAAGAGAGTTGCTTTCTGGAAGAGCACGGTTTGTCATATATACGGTAGTAGAATGTAGTTGAACGCCTAATGAATGCTTTTTGGTAATACGGCAAGAGAGACTGGTGTTAGCTATATGCGCGTGTTACCCTTCACGTGTTTGCTTGCCGACCATGGTCAAAGCCTGGGGAAACCGCTAATTTGGCCTCAAGGCTGAATAGCAGTTCACTCAGGTCAACTCCCAACTTCGAGTGGATGCACGTCTTCAAAACCAGTCAACTCAAATAACTTGCATGAAGCGTGATGCCGTTTGGGACCCATGGCTGCATTATTTCCACTCAGTACAAAGCAGTCGTGCTGCTCACCTGTGCTCTCAGTCTTGATCAAAACGTTTCGGTTTGTGCGCAGTGTGAAAACAAGACTGCATGCCAAACTGCATATTACCACACTAAATAGTGTCAGCAAGAACTAGTAAACAACAATTAGAAATGTAATATACTTGTAACATACTTCCTGAGAGTACGAGATGCCATGATAATATTAGCAAAGTGGAAATTATGTTTACTTGTTTTTTTTTATCAATTATTTTACTCAATTTTAACTGACAACACTCCCTACATTGGACACCCAATTAAAAACTATTGTCTCACGTTTAGGGAGGTGCAGCCCATTCAAGATGACATTCACCAACTTAAATATAAATAAATGCAGAATCTAATACTTGCGCAGCCATTCATTGCCAGGAGTCCAAGAGAGGACAATTGTCTTTGCTCTCTGGCTGGGAAGGGTGGCCCAAACTTCTTCCCCCATTACTCAGCACTACGCTCACCACCATGGCTGACATAGCAGAACTGGCAGTCAGCACTCTCCAAGTGCATCACGCTGGCAAATGACATTGTGTTAGTGGCAGAACGCCATAACATTTCAACAGGAGACAGACAGGCCAGTCAAGTACAAGCACTCTGTGTCAAAGAAGCCACCCTATTGTAGCACAAGGGTTGCCATTGTTTGGTTGAAATAACCATGGACTTTCCAGAAAAGGACATCACCTTAAGCAGATAGCAGCAAATGTCTCCCTAAAATCCTTAAACACACACTGTAACCCTTTTTGATGAAAACAATCTGAAATAAGGATTGGTTTAGAGAACCCCATCTCTTCCTATGTTGAAACGATGTACAGTATGACTTTCTCTTTGCATAAGTACATCTATGCTAACTTATCTACAGTATATTTAACTCAAATCAATTTTATTTATATAGCACTTTTTACAACCGACATTACCACAAAGCAGCTTTACATAATTGATAAAATCCCCTACTAAGCAAACCAAGGGTGGCAAAAGCAAGGAAAAATATGTACCACAGTAGCATGACTGTTTCTCATGCAGGACAAGCCCAGAAGTTTTCAGTAGCTAACAGAAGCTAAATGAAAAGAATTTTCTAGATTCACTGATATATTTCACAATAGTATGTACTGTAGATAAAATGCACAAACTGGTAAAACATCTTCGTTTGCAAAAACTGAGCATTTTTAATTTAACCAATTCAAAATGGTGTCCCCTGAATTTTCTATAAATTTTACTTTTATTTAGCCCAATTTAACCTTTTTGCACACTATAATCAAGTTGGTTACTTTCAGTTAAATCAGTAAAAAAAAAAAGGTTCAAGAGAGATTAACATTAGAAATAAATTAAATTAAATAAAAATTAGCATTAATGAATGACTGAATGAAAGAATCATTCACATCATTCCCTCAGAGACACAACACGAAGAGCCAAACAAAACCACATATGGTGTGTGACAATTTTAGGGAACAAACACAGATAAAATAATAGGATAAAGGGTGAAAACTGCTATAGCAACAATATGTGTATCATGACTGCATTAATGCAGTATTAGCTACCTAAAATTTTAAACAAAATTAGATATATATTTTTATAGTATTTATTCTGTTACAATTTATTTTCACTGACAAACCCGACTTACTAAAGAGATCTACACAGATTTCTTGGCTGCCTTACACAGTACATAGTGTTCTTTGTCACGTTTTGAGCCAACTTTCGTCAGATCACATTGCTAGTTTAAGAAAGCGGCTCTTTTACGTTCCCCGGTTGAAGGACAGTGTCTTGAACTTTAAAGGTTAACTACAGCACCAGCCTCCAAAGGGCACTTTGGTTTACTTCATTGTGTGTCAACACAGCATCTGTCATCAGGTCTTTATCTTGAGGCATAGCTGGTGAGAGTTGAGGAGATCACCAACTTTGGCTTTTTAGCAACCCCATTTCCAGAGGTGTTATGGAGTAAACATACTACTAAGTTCAAACACAGACTTGGGTTACCAAAGCATATAATTTCAGCTATACTCTTCCTCAGACAGACAATAAGCCATTCCTCTGCCTTTGTTTTGAATGGATCTGCTGACATTTGGTGACATATGAGACAGAGTAGATTTCAATAGAATCTAATCCATGAGTTTGGGGTGTTAAAAACACTACACATGACTTTGGTATACGTGTACAGACCATGTGGAGAGAGTATCTATTGATATTGTATAAACACTGCAATATTAGAGGAAAGGAAATATGTGCATGTGATAAATAGAGCTAATGTTGCAGTTCCATGCAAGATGGGAAACAATACATCTATTAAATGTAACCGGAAGACACACAGAAGTGTAAGGATATATCTAGTTTTATTACTAAAGGGCCATTGTACCTGTGTAGTAAGTCATGAAAATCACTTTTGTTTGGTTTTATTAGTCAGTCATTGTCAGGTCCCATCCACTGGCTATAGCTGGTACTATCAGTGCCACCACACCTAATGGAACGTCACTGGACAGCTCAACATGCTTGGAGTACAACATTAACTGCTGATTCTGTTATGCCAGAAAGAGTGAGGTCAGTTATACTCTCTTGGACTCCTGTCACAGATGACTTGAACTTTCAATCTTTTGATGATATGCCCTACATTTGGATGACTGTGCTTTCCTAACAAAAAAGACTGGGTTTGAGAAAGTGAAGGGGCCATAAAAAATGGCAATATAGAAATAGGGCAGAACAATGAAGAACAATGACCAAAGATGATTGTGTACTGCATTATCTCATATACAACACAGCTTCTGTATGAGGAACATTAGAAATTACAATTAGTTTGCACTGTGACTGAATTCAGTTCTGGCTGAGGAGCATTTACACTATAGTATCAGCAAAGACCTCTGTCTACACACACACACACACACACACACACACACACACACACACACACACTTTGGCTGAAGTCCAGCAGAGAAAATGATGAATGCACAATGTTCTCCTGGCTGACATATTCCATTAAAACTAAACAGCGCCTTATTTCCAGCTGGCATGCACAGACACAAGCCTCATCGCTTTTTTGTACCACCAATATTATTGACTGGGGGAAACAAATGACTGAGGCAGATTTTGCCCACGATTCCTGTCTGACATAGTGATGGAAACATGATCCCATGGAATGAAGTTTACATGTTTTTACAGTAAGTAATCACTGGTTCATTCTTTGCTAAAACAAAAATAACAACAAAAACACATCTTCTTAATATTAAAGATTTGTTTCTGTATCTCAAAAATCTGTACTGTTGGGGTAACCTCCCTCTGAGTCCAGCATTAATACTCAAAAAAAATTTAAACAGAGCTCTATATACAGTGTGTTCAATATGATGATACCTTCACAATGCAACGTTCTACTGTATATTATATGTATTGGCTCACGGTGCTTGAAAGTTTTTGAACCTTTTAAAATGTTCTTCTTTATATGCATGTGGCCTAAAGAATCTGATTTTTATAAACTCTAAGAGTAGATAAACCTAGATAAAGAAATTAAACAAAAAATTATCTGGTCATGTATGTATTGAATAAAAAGATAAAACAACATATCTGCAAGTAGCAAAAGTAAGTGAATCCTTACAATAATAAATTAATTTTGTGAAATATAATTATTGGGGTTTTCAATGGGATGGGATGATGATCAAATGTGAATCAGAGGCCCTGGTTTTTTGTTTTTTGTTTTTAAAACATATACAACAAAGCCTGTTCAAACTGGAAAAAAGGAGGTGTCCAAGTACCTCAGAAAAAAATTGGAGAATGTTTTTGGATGGATGCATTTGGAGAAAGAAACACTCCTTAATCCAGCATAAGAACCTTATTCCATCTGTGAAACATGGTGGTGGACTGGTTTGGATTCCGTTTTGCTGCATCTGGGTCTGAATGGCTTGCCATCATTGATGGCTTAATGAATTCTGGACTGTACCAGAGAATTCTAAAGGAAATCATCAAGCCATCAAAACCCAAGGTCAGTGGTTCATTTAAAGAAACCTACCACCACCTCAGAGTTGAAGCTGCTCTGTATGGCGGAATAGGCTAAAATTCCTCCTGGTGTGATGTGCATGACTGACCAACAGTTACTGCTAACATTTAATACATTTATTTTCGCAGATATGTTATTGGATCATTTTTATTTTATACACTAACAAATATATTTTGGTTTCATTTGTTTATATGTTTACTTCATCTACTTTTAGATGATGTTTTAGGTCAGATTCATATAAAAATAAAGTACATTTTAGAACACCACTGTACATTAGAGCCTACAAATGTGATCGAAGGAACCACCAGTGAGATGGCAACATGATCATGGGTACCCAAGGCTTGCTGATGTACAAGGGGAGTGAATTTTACCCATTTCCAATCCTGCAGAACGGAATTAAGATGCCTTACACAAAATGCCAAAAGGTCGTTTAAATATTATGGATGATTTTTAAATTTTTCCTACTACTCCTGAAATTCCATTACCCCTTCCACCCAGAGTTGCAAACAGAATTGCTGATTTGTCTGCCCCAAGCGTGTTGAGATTTTAATTTAACATAATCTTCACATGATCTGGAGGAAGTACTTCACCCTCACTGTGGCCACAATGTGAAGCAGGTGATCAGGAGCATAGCAAGTGTTCTGGGTCCTACACACAAGCAGCACAGCTGTGGTATCTTCCTGTTGCCCATGACCACATGACATCCGTGCTGTTATTCAGTACAAAAATATTCCCTCTTGTGCGATATTGCTAAAATAAATATGAATTTAATATTAAACATGTTTCATATTAGTACTATTGCATGCTGTGGTATATGTAATCAACAATTTATTAAGGCTTTACCTCAGATTACAGATGTAACCAAGACATTCTTTCGATGAGATTTGTCAGTGTAATTTTTAGCACATTTAGACATGTTAAGTTAGTCCCACTATTGACCCTACCACTGTGCTCATGCAGGTGTGTCCAGCTGTTTTTGAACGCTGCTGCTACACTTTTACCAAAATGTCATTATCATCATATTTATGTATGACTCAATGGGCAATTATGACTATATTTTATCACTCTAGATAAATGCGATACCCAACAAGTATTACTTTTTTGTTATGACTAAATGAAATATTTATGTAATCCAATCAAAGACAAATTATTTTGTCCACACTTTAGTTATTAAAAACCCAGACTGGCCAAGGTGTTTTTACAGGCCTACATTGTATATTTTCCTGTAGTTATATAATGTAATGTCATGTAAATAATGTACCGTAAACTCTATTTTCTGATTAACTTCTCTTCTGCAGCTCATTTAAAAGGCACAGTGGGGCTGAAATGGTGTCAATGTGCTTTGCTAAAGTGTTATAGGTTGAATAAAGCGAAACATAAGTGTTTGTTTCTTTTTTAAAAAAAATGTTATTTTTGCAGCTTGAATTTGGAAGTGAATTTTTAAAAATCAACAATATTTTTAAAATATTTAAGCTATTATTAATTCGAGAAAAGTGTTGATTTAATATTTTGAAGGCGTCACAATATGTAGCAGTATAAGTTAGTTTTCAGTGAACAATAAATCTAATATGTAGCAATAAACATTCAAGAATTTTTACATTTATTTTTTACCAGAGAATTGCAAAAGTCATTAATACAACTTCATCATCATCAGAATCAGATGATGATAAATCAGAATATCAGATCAGAATCAGAATCAGAATATGTGAATTGCAGAATTGCAAACCACTGCACTTGATGACAATTAAACTGTTAGTGTTCGAATATAGTGGCAGCATGCAAAAAGCTGTAAAACAGAGATCATGTGCTTAAGGCTGCTGAGCTTGAAGGTTGCAGGCTCTTGGCCATGCTGCAATTGCCAGCTCAGCAACAGCCCATGGCATTTATGTGAAGACCTAATCATAAAGCTTGCTGACACCTAACTTCAGCGTGATTATGATTGGTTTTTATTGCCTAATCATCCAAGCATTTATTTCTGATGTATTTCACATCAGGATAATTGCCTAATTTTGCTGGTGAACAGAACAAATCCCTGTGAATGTACCACATCATACAAAACCCAAAGTATTTACACTGCAGCATTTTCCGCATTCATTTCTTTACATTTGACTGCTCCCCTATTCACACTACCAACACCATCGCAAGACTAAGGTGACAGAGGCAAAGAAAACCTTCTTAAGCTGGATGAAGAAACCTTAGGAGGAACCAAGACAGAAGGAAAACTCTTCCTCCTCTTGTCAACCAGAGAGAAATAACAAATACAAATAAATCAGAGCAACAGACCTAGATTGGAGCCAATTCTAAACATCTGCAGATTCCAAGATCACCAAGTACAAGTTCTTCTGATCACTTTGGCAAGGTCTGGAAGAAGACCCACACTGGCAGATAAAAGGAAATTGGTTAGGATGTTCAGGAAGACCCCAGAAAACCACCAAAGCTCAAGCTTGATGCTGGAACACAGTGAGGTGAGTTTTACATTGGCCATGGACTGAGAGGTTGCCAACCAAGAGAGAAGCCCCAGCTTTGAAACTGACACCTCCAAGCTTGACTTAAATTTGAAGTTGCCCACATGGACAAGTCTTCTTGAGAAAAGTGTTATGATTAAATGAGACAAAATTCAGCTACTTGGCCACAATGACAAGAAGTGTGTTTGGAGGAGGTGAGGCTCAAATCTAAAAACACTGTACCAACTATGAAGCATGGTGATGATAGTATCATGTTTTGCTGCCAGTGCTACTGGTGCACTGCACACAGAAGATAGAATAATGAAGATGGAGGACGACCTCCAAAGTCTTAAACTTCACCTTAAACAGATACGCAGTTGAAACCTACACATAATTGAGTGTTCCAACAGGGCAATGATCACAATGGATAAAGCAGGCTAATATTAAGTTTCTGAAATGGCCTTTCCAAAGCCCCAACCACAACCATTTGTTTAAAATTGTGGATTATGGTCTGTGCCAGTAGACCAACCAATTTAAATGTACTCTACCAATTCTGCCAAGAAGAGTGGTCAAATATCCAGCCAGAATTTCATTATTTAAGAAAATCCAAAATAAATGTAATCTTCTGCACCATTTTGAAGATTGAAAATGAATAAGTCAAATAAATGATTAAAAGTCCAACATTAATATGGTATGCATGCCCATGATGAGTATATGTAAACTTCCGACCACAACTGTACTGAGCCAGAAAAAAAAAGTGCACCACAGTCAGAGTTGTTTTGGCTGCATAAAGGGGACCTGCACAAATGAATGGAGGTGGCTCATAATGTTGTAACTGATCAGTGTATATGATCTGTAAAATGTAGAATTGAGAACATAAATGCAATTTATGCACCCAAACCCTACCAAATCCAAAAATAACTAGACAAATATAGCATTTTTAATAGCATATCGTAGACAAAAATGACTTTACCCTTTTTGCAAGATTAACCTATTTTGCAATATCAGTACAAACTGAGAAGATCTAACATCTAGACTTGAGTCTGTTTTTAAAACTAAATGTTAATATAACCCGAGTAATGAGACTGCAGCCAAAGTCGGCCCAGGTTGAGATGACTCTAGGGCTGTAGCAGTGCAGCAGCCCTGAGACTTTCATTCTGCAGCAGAGCCCTGGGAGGGGTGGCACATGTCCACTTCCAAAAACTGGGAAGGAGCAATCAGGTGAGGGCGATGGGGCCGTTACCGTAGGAACAGCGAAACAGAGGCCACAGTGTTTCCTTGGAGCCATGGGGTGAGAGGAATGTAGCATAGGATTGTGGGGGAAAAGAACTCTTACACACATTCCTTATCAGATAATTGCAATATGTGTGAGGGGGTGGAGAGCATCGAGGAGGCCCACACTGTGCCAGGAGCCTGTCACTTCAGTGATATTTAGCAAAAGAGAAGGCAAAGCACTGCAGCAGCTACCCAGTCCACTTTGCATACACAGGATTTCTGCTTAAAAACCAGTTTCCCTTAAACAGAAATCGCTTCGCATTTCCCTCTAACGGACACATTCAGGATTTTTTTATGGTGGTGACTTCTTAAATGGGTTAGAATTAGTGATTACATCCAGTATTGATTCATCAAATCAACCCACACGACTATTCTGTCATCTTTGGTTCATTCCTCTTTGATGCAAATGTTATTCAATGTCCTGTTGAATAATGGAAATGGGCAACAGGCAATTTCTTCCTTTTTACTGTGAAATAACAGAAGCTATATCACTTCCTATTCTTCCTGTAGTGTACAATGTCAGAAAGACCATTTATTAAACATTACTGATGTTAATTCCACCTATTGAAGTGTATTTCTTTAGAACATTGTTATGTTCAATAGTCATTTTTCCTCTGTATACATATAATGTGTTTTGAATTTGTTTAATACATTATTACATAATAATTACATAATACATAATCCACTCAAAAAAAGTATAATAAGATTGGAGAGTGCACTAATTATTCAAGTAATGCTGGTTTGGAAGACACAATATTAAGCAGGCTTGATAACAGGTGAGCCATTATAATGAGGTATAAAAGTGTCCATCAAAGGTTGGATGGGTCATATCTCAGCCATTTGTGAACAAACGGAACATTTCTGCAAAGACTGCAGAAGACTTAGGTCTTCTACGGTACATAACATGCTAGTTTTTACTTTTAACATGTTTAATTCAACTAAAATAAATTAATTTTAGAATTCAAAATTAATGTTTTACACTAAATCAGTGACAAAATTTGTGACAGAATTATTAGTCGGTTCAAATGGAACCTTTCTGCATCAGTTATCAGTGGGAGGTACAAACTCCAGCATCTGTGATGGTACAGTATGGACGTTTGGTACCTTCACATACATGTTTCTTCCCAAGACATCCACTTTCAGCAGGACCATTATCAGACCAAAGTCTGCACTGGCTACTGCAGTGTGGACACAGAGTACATGTGCTTTGACTGGCATGCTGCCATTTCTATCTTCTGTTGAAAATGTATTATGCATCATAAAGAGGTGAGAGCAAGAATGGACAACATTTCCAACTACAGTTAGTATCCTTAGTTCCAAAATGATTAAAAATGTCATTAAAAGGAAAGATAACTTTTGAGTGTGTTGCAGCTATCAGATTGTAAATTATATTATTATAATAATAATAATATTATTATTATTATTATTATTATTATTATTATTATTATTTCTATATTTATTTTATTATTATATTTGCTAAATACAGTTAAGTTGGTCAATAAAACTATTGAAAATATTTCCTTTGTGCTTTTGTCAGTTACGAAAAAGTTTACATAAATTAACATATGACAGTTGTTTTTATTGCATTTTGGAAAGCATCTTTTCTGGAAACGAGGTTTGTAATAATACAGATCGG
>JBBIGC010000104.1:5068884-5091014 GCA_037576955.1 Lepidarchus adonis
TATTTCCTGATTTCATATTTTTTGTCACACTTAAATGTTTCTAATCAAACAAATTTCAAATATTAGTCAAAGACAGCACAAGTAAACACACAATGTGTTTTGAAGTGAAGGATTTTATTGTTCAGGGACATTGTATATTGCGCTGTGTGACACTTTTTCACACCACTGTATGTATGGGTGTTCAGCAAATAAACATGCAGAACATCCATGAAACGTGTCATTTGTAACATGTAATTAAAGGGGCCAAATTGCATACAACTGTACTTCAGTCAGTCTTCAGTGTGTGTGAGTTCCTGCTGACTGAAGTACAGTTTTGACTGAAGACCTTGTTTTTACCATCTTTCTGGAATTAGCTGACATAACTAGAGAAGTAAAGTTTTTACCCAAGGTGCAACTACACAAGTTGTATTTTAGTAGAACCTTATTTAGAACTCGTTCAAGTTGTATCTGTCTAAAATCAGTGTGAAGTTTGCAGTGGTGAAATTGATGTGGTGAATTTTCAACGTAAAGCAATGTTACTGCACCAAAAACTTGTCAACAAAAAGATGTTCAGTAACCATTTCAGTGTGTTTGTATAAACACTGGATATTTACAAGATCCTGTAAAAACAGAACATAAGAGAACTTGCAGGTTAGCAACAGTGACACAAAAAGTGTCTTTAGGTTAACACCTAGTAAAGGTGATCATTTGTCATTGTGAATACACCATCACACACAGTGCACAACAGTTAAAATTGTGAGCTCTGCTTTTACAAATCACACATGCGCATGTGGAGCAATGGGCAGCGATCAACAGCGCCCAAGGAGCAGTGTAGCGGGACGGTAACTCAGTGATTTCAAGTGCAAGGTCACCACTGACCTATCTACTTGTTACGCAAACTTATCAATAGAAATGTGATGGTCAATAGTTATTGTTCTCTCTGCTCAATCTGGTCAGGTCATTGCAGTGCATGCATCAGTTGAATATAGCAAACAAATAATATGATTTAGTATTGTGTTTTTTACAATTTATTATTATGAACAAAACATGAAAGAATAATTCAAGTTTTAGTTCAAAACAACAGTTATTCCAATGTACATACAGTGGTGCAAAAAGTATTTGGTAGACAACGATTGTGCAAGTTGTCCCCCTTAAAAAAATGAGAGGTCTTTAATGTTCATCATAGGTTCACTTCAACTGTGAGAGACAGAATGTGGAAAAAAAATCCAGGAAATTTTAAAGAATTTATTTGTTAAATGGTGCAGAAAATAAGTATTTGGTCAATAACACAAGTTCACATCAATATTTTGTAATGTAACCTTGGTTGGTCAAACATTTCCTGTAACTCTTCACCAGGTTTGCACACACTATAGCTGCTATTTTGGTCCATTCTTCCATGCAGATCTTCTCAGGAGCTGTGATGTTTGGCAACATGATGTTTGAGGTCCGGAGACTGGCTAGAACACTCCAGAACCTTGAAATGCTTTTTACGTAGCGACTCCTTTGTTGCCTGGGTGGTGTGTTTGGGATCATTGTCCTGCTGAAAGATCCAGAAGTGTTTTATCTTCACTGCTGTCACTGATGGAAGAAGGTTTTTGCCCAAAACCTCACGATACATGGCCCCATTCATCCTTTCCTTAATACGGATCAGTCGTCCTGTCATCTTTGCAGAAAAGCAGCCCCAAAGCATAATGTTTCCACCCCCATGCTTCACAGCGGGTGTGGTGTTCTTGGAATGCAGCTCAGCAATCTTCCCCCTCTTTGGTGTTTATACTAAAGAGTTCCATTTTGGTCTCATCTGACCACATGACATTTTGCCAGTCCTCCTCTGGATCATCCAGATGGGCTCTTGCAAGTTTTAGACGTTTAAACATAATCCATGATGTTACTAATAATAACCTTTGTTACCGGGGTCCCAGCTGTATTCAGGTCATTGACCAGTTCCCCCATGAAGTTCTGAGCTGTTTCCTCACTGTTCTTATTGTCGTTTCTACCCCACAAGGTGAGATCTTGCATGAAGCCCCAGGTCGAGGGAGATTGTCAGTGATCTTGTATTTATTCCATTTTTTTGAACCTATGATGAACATTACAGACTCTCATCTTTTTAAGTGGGACAACTTGCAGAATCCGTGGCTGCCAAATACTTTTTTGCCCCACTGTATTAAAGCCTTAATTTTCTTAATTGTACGTTTAAAAGATATATTAAATTGGAAATTGCATTGCATTCAATGGTTTATGTACTTTGACCTTATTGTTGTGCAGAATGTTCATGATCAGCTGTTTTGCTATGGTATCATTTTGTAGTCTCTCATTTTGAGGCTAATTACAAGTGTACTTGTTCTTTTTTCTAGTTCTTTTCCCCCGCCACACCAACGCAAATGCCAGAGACAACACCATCAATCTCATTCACACCTTCAGGGACTACCTGCACTACCACATCAAGTGTTCCAAGGTGAAGAAACAGATAAAAACCCAAGTCTCTAGACTCTACATCAATTCATTGTTTTACTTTACTTTTATTAAACTGTATTAATCCCCAAGGGGGAATTAGTCTGCGCTTTACCCATTTAAGGCACTGAAAACACACCTGGAGCAGTGGGCTTTTACTGTAGAGGTGCCCAGGGAAATTACATCGTATTTTTTAATTTTATTTTAATTAATAAGCAGTTTTCTTTGTTGGTTTACAGTAACTTAAAAAAAAACATTAAATGTCCCTCTCACTTAGCTGTGATATCTGCACTCAGTAGGCAGGGGTTAAATCATTTTATTGCTAAATTTTTAACATGTGCTTTTAACTATGGCTTCAAGCTATATTTCTATATTTATAAATTCTTTATAGAATTTAAAATGGAGACACTTTGAATATAGAGCTGAATGTTGTGTATTATGTGCAAAATTTTTCTTGCTTAATTAAAAGTCACTAAAATCCAACAATTTTTTAAAGCAGGATGTTTTGCTGTTTTGATAGACAATGAATTTCTGATCTTCACAGATTCTGTTCACGTGCATTTATCTTTTTATTTGCTTATCATTTGCGGTGACGTACTTTGGTTTTGAGATATGATGCCAATGAATTGTACAGCTGGCTTGTTGCCATACCACAAACAACAAAGTCTTTATGGCAGATCAGTTTTTGATACGGTGTGATTTGTGCAACCCCCTTCTCTCACGCCATGTTTTTTTCAGGCCTACATCCATACACGTATGAGGGCCAAGACTTCTGATTTCCTGAAGGTTCTGAACAGAGCACGACCTGATGCTGAGAAAAAAGAGATGAAGACCATCTCGTAAGTGCTCCTAACCACATTTTCTAAATGCTAGATTGTTCCTTGGCATTGAAAACCCATCAGCACCTCATGAATGTTCAGTGTCCATACAAGTTCATCGTTTATTGTTTTATATTGTTAATCTTTTTGCTTTGGGTTGAATTTCTGTTATTCTGTTCAGATGGGAGTAGTTGTCCGTGGGCCCGGGATAATGTCACAGGACATCATAATCACAATACAAATAAATTGACTGATGGGAGTAGCTACATGTTCAGAAAAAAACAAGAGCTTTTCTCTTCTTTGCTATCTTCACTGAATTCAGGTTAATACGAATTTATAACCAACAGTCAACATCAGCACATAAAATCAAACCTTTTAAAAATCTAATTACAATTATATGGTTAAATCTTCATAGTTGTAAACTTGAGTAGTACAGAAACATTTTGACTATTATCTTGATTTTTTTTTTTTTTTTTTTCACAAAATAGATATCATTTGGGTCTATTACAGATTTTGGAGGATAAATTTAACACATTAATATAGCCTGGATTAATTTTAACAGTTTGTTTTATAAAATGTAAAAGATGTTGGTATCTTTTCTTACAAAATGATTGGCATTGCAGATGGAGCTAAAATCAGTGAGAAACCCCTCCCCATGTAAAACTAAACTGATCCAAACAGTGCAATAGAATGCATATATAGTATATAGATGTTATGCCCATCTTACCTTGTTTCCCACTTTCCTATTTATAATTTTACAGTGAAAAGCACACACATCTGCCACAGCACACCTTCTGTTGGTTAAACCTGTTTTAGCCTGACTTGGCCCTGCATTGATCCATGTACAGCGTTGAAGCGTTGTCATTTTAAATTCAGTACAGGCTTGTTAATAAACTGGACGTGGAAACAGGGAAAACATGAACACGTTCAGAGCAGAACTACCCCAGAAGTGGCAAACATTGTATTAGCCTGTTTAAACATTAGTGCATTCAATAAGGGAGTTATGGGAAGTGTGAGTATGTCCCATAGTTACATAGTATAATGCTTTATAATGACCTGACCGTGCATTCAGTTAACAGTCTGCAGTCTTTATTTCCCCAAAAAGTTGTTTCTAATGGGTAAGTTTGTCTGAGTTGCTCAAAGTCGTACAAACAGAGGAAGTTGTTTAGACTGCACTATGACATTCAGTGATGTCACTGTGTTACACTCCTTTTTGCCAGGTTGTCAAAGACTAAAAACATTTGCATGATCATGTCTGGCCATTCATCCATGTTGTGTTCAGTTATAGGACTGAAAGGGATGTGAGGGTTAGTTCAGGAAGTGTTTGGTTTCTGCATTAAATCACATGTTTGGAACCACCAGCAGTTTATAACATTTAGCACAGGTTTTAACAAACTCCCTTAGATAAAATGTATTAAATTAAAATCTATTATATATGTTTGGCAATATCATTTTTTATCAGTCAACATTAAACTTGGCATGATGGTAGCCTCGCATACGGATGATACAATATCAAAGGTTTGTATTCCCAAGTGGATGCGCCTCCTCATGCTAGATCCCCTCTGAAGAGACAAATAACTGTTTAGCTCGACCATGCAGTTCATCTGAAATACAGCTACATTTCAAAAAGTGAGCTGCTTGCTTCTTTCATTACTAGTCAAAGATCAGCACTTTGTTTGGGTAAAGGTGGCTGTTCGAGCAAACAAAGCAGAGTTATAATTGGAAATTTAAGACCCTAAAGTACAAAATACTTGGGATCTTAGAATTACAAGCTAAGCAAGTGGAGTCCTGTAGAAATTCTGAGACCGTTTACCTGAGATACCAGCAAACTAGCAATGGCAGAGAACAAGGCTATTGTCAGTAGCATTTACGGTACACAGACGCTATACAAATGCGTACATATTTCACATTCATGGCCTTAATCCAAAAAATATCTGCCTATCTGATTCCTTGGAACAGTTCATTAGTGGCTTATTCTCCTCAGTTATCTAAACCCAACAGATGTACCTTTCGTGAGACAATATGAACATACCAAAAATACTGACGTGGTTTTCTTTATTGTTTGATGCCTGTCAAAACAAAACAGCAAAACTGATTGTGTAGTTATTTGTGACAACACCTGTTCATGAATTGCAGCAGCATTCTTGATCATGACTGTAATGATAAACTGTCATAAATAATTGGGATTCTAATTAGCTTGATAAAAAAGACATTATTAAGCCTAAAGCATGTGTAAAACAATATAAATAAGCTCCCAATTAGCTAAGTACAAAGAAAATAAACAAACATTACTGTTAAACATTTTCTAGCATCAGAAGTTCCCCATTTAGTTCTGTTCTTAAAATCCATGACTTGTCCTGCTAATGTTTTCTGCTTTTTAAAATGTACATTTATTTGTTTAAAGCCAACTGTTGGCAAAGCCATTTCACACGTTTGTTGACTGTAGTACAGCACAAAAACATCTTTCCCAAACAACACATTCTTTGAACGCGTCTCATAATGTCCTTTATATACCCGTCTAACAGCAAAGTTGTGTGTAATTGCTCATGTTTTTTGTGGCACATATGCGTCCACAAAGGTGTGCTATTTGTCTACACCTCCCACTGAAACTTCCATTTTCAGTGTTGTTTCTGTAAGCACTCTAAAGAATGGAATTTGAAAACGTGTCTTGAGAGTTTTAGTTTTGCTTTAGAGATATGAGGCTAATGATGCAACAATAAAGCTTATTTTCATTCATGAAAAAGAGTTTACCCCGTCCTGATTTCTTTTTTTTTTCATGTTTGGCATACTTAAATGTTTCAGATCATCAAACACATTTAAATATTAGTCAAAGACAACGCAAGTAAACATGAAATACCTTTAGGTGAAGGATTTTATTATTAATGGAGAAAAAATCCAAACCTACATGGCCCTAAGAGACCAAGTGATTGCCCCCTAAACTTAATAACTGGTTTGGGCATCCTTAGCAGCAACACCTGCAATCAAGTTTTTGCGATAACTTGTCTTTTACAGAACTGTGGAGGAATTCTAGAACACTCACCTTTGCAGACTTGTTGTAGTTCGGCCATATTGGAAGGTTTTCGAGCAGAAACAACCTTTTTAAGATCACAGCATCTCAATAGGGTTCAGGTCAGGATATTAACTAGTCCACTTCAAAGTCTTCATTTTGTTGCCAATCAGAGGTGGACTTGCTGGTTTTGGATCAGTCTTAATGTTCTTTTTGCTCAGCAGTGATTTTTGCTTTGACACTCTGCCATGCAGGTCATTGTTGCCCAGTCTTTTTCTTATGGTGGAGTCATGAACACTGACCTTAACTGAGGCAAGTGAGGCCTGAAGTTCTTTGGATGTTGTTGTGGGGTCTTTTGTGACTCTTGGATGAGTCATCTCTGTGCTCGTGGGGTAATTTTTGTCGCCCAGCCACTTCTAGGAAGGTTCACAACTGTTCCGTGTTCATGCCATTTGTGGATAATGGCTCTGACTGTGATTCACTGGAGTCTCAAAGCTTTAGAAATGGTTTTATAACTTTTTCCAGAATGATAGATCTCAAGTACTTTCTCATTTGTTCCTGAATTACTTTGGATCTCGGCATGATGTCTAGCTTTTGAGGATCTTTTGGTCACTTTGTCAAGCAGATCTTATTTAAGTGATTTCTTGACAGTAGTGCCACTTGGTGAAAAACGTCTCTTTCTTGTGACTTAAAGGTTGAAACTTAATAAAACTTGACATGCTGCATCACTTTCATAATCTATAGACAGTTGCCAAATTTTGTGAAATTTCATTTACAGGTGCTTTGCCACCAAAACATTCCATTATATTGAAAACCAATTCATAATTTTTTTTCTTTTGCATAAATCATTTTACACACTGCAATAGAGTATTAGTATTCCCATAATCATAAGTCTTGTTTTCACTCAAACCATCAAAACCGGGGTAAGCACTCAATTCAGCTTTGCCCTAGACTGTCATTTCTACATAAACAGCCTTTTTGTTAGATAGCACTATGCTAGTTAATAGTGGCTAACAAGCAATGGAAATTTAGATTATAATAGAATTACTTTTTGAACAGTGAATAGGTCATGGCTGACATCGGGGGTGAACTTTTGAATTTTTCCTTTAACACAAGATGCTAACTTACATTAACTATGTGCTTTGCTGTTTTAGGGGCAAGACCTTTTCTCGCTAAAGGATTCCAAGCTGGACATAGTCAGATGAAGACTATCTACCCCATTGCCTTCTTGGAGAGAAGGTCTTCTCTGTCGGTGTCTTTTTTTTTTTTTTTTTTTTTTTTTTTTAAGAAATGTATGCTTCATAAACAAAATGTCAGACATTTTTAAAAGGGCATTCCTTTCCTGCAGCATATCAAACCATATATTAAAATTAAAATATATAGATATATGTGTATAAATGAATGTTTTGATACAAAACCTTTTATTCTTGATATTTGTTACTGTCTTTCCACTGACATTGCTTACAATTCATGTAGCTTTTTACTTTTTTTTTTCAACCCCCTGACAACCCACTGTCCCCTGTTCCTGTCCATCATTCTGCTGACAGAATGTACAAAAAATATCAATAAAATAAGTTGCTTAGGAACCATGCCATGTGGAGTGTTTCCAAAGAATATAAGCATTCTGTTCTTACTTGCCAAGAAATTGCATGACTGAAGTGGGTTATGTGCTATGTAATTAGCCATGTCCACCTACCTGTGATGGACCGTAACTACCACATGTCACACACACACTTATTTAAATTCCAAAGAAAATGTCAACTTGTTTACTCTTAGCTTGTCATCACCACCAACCCCCCACCCCTGCTGTGAAGAAGTCACCTAACAATCTGTTACTGATCCCACAGTCAAAGAATACTGTTCTCAGGTCGAAAGTGTGCTTTCATGTTCGTAAGGGAAAATGGGATTGTGGTCCACTGACTAAGAGAGTAGTAAATATATAAGATCAAATGAAGCATTTCAAATAAATGGTTCATCTGTTGAGCTGGAAAGTTAAAATTGGAAATGAAATTAAAGTGGTGCTTGAAAGTTTGTGACTCCTTTAGATCTTATATAATTAAATAAAACATGATACAATTTTTCTGAAAGTGGATAAAAGAACCCTAAAGAATTAGATCAAAATCTTCAACTTGATTATTTGAGGAAAATGAACCATATCACATAGTTATGGGGAAAGATTAGGAAACCCTATTAAAGCCAAACACTTTTTGATAGTTACTCTAAATTTTAACAATACTGTGAGGTTCATGGCACTCAGCTAAACAATTAAAACTGAAGAAAAGACTTTGCAAAATTTTATGTAAAATATAATTCTTTTTTTCTTCTATAATTGTTTTTTTTCTTGCAATTTTGGTGAGGAATTAATTAGTACACCCCCACCTTAATTCCCAATTTAAATGGTGCAAATCATACACAGGTGTAGCACATTGGGTGCACTTGATTAGAACATTGTTGCTCAGAATTTTGAAGGAGGTTTGCCCCATTTAAACCTCAAACATTAAGTTTGGTGTGCTCCTGACAATTGAGGTAATCGTGGACACCATGGTGAGATCAAAAGAGCTGTGTGAGGCCTTTAGAAAAAGAGCTCAAAAGAATTTGCCATCTGCCACTCCTCTGTCCAGAAAATTGTCTACAAGTGGAGAACTTCCAAAACAACTACCAACATGCCCAGATCTGGTCATCCAAGCAACTTCACCCTGAGAAGACAGATGCTAAAAGAAGTCTCCAAAACCCCTAAAATGTCATCACGGGACTTACAGCAGGCTCTTGCTACTGTTCATGTGAAAATGCATGCCTCTACAATCAGAAAGAGGCAGCACAACCTGCATGTGCAAGGAGGAGGAAACCTCTGCTCTCACGTCAAGGCTAGATTGACATTTGTCAGAGAGAATGTAGACAAAGACCAGGACTTCTGGAATAAGGTTATTTGGACAGAGAAGTGTAAAATTGATGACAATGATCTGAGAGAACCCCCATTTTGTTAAAAACAAAACCAGAAGTAATCAACCAGCAAAGATGACTCCCTGAGCAGCGTATTTTTAATATTCAACAAGGTCAGAACAGACACCAGGGGGATTTCTAAGCATCTAAAGGTCTGTCCCTTAAACATGTTTGAATCCACTATTAGAAAACACCCAACAAAGGTGTGCATGGCAGGGGTGCAAGGAGTGTAGTTCATTGAGGGTTTGGGGGGGTTCCTTCACTATGCCTATAATACCTGTTCTGTAATATAATTTTCATGGTTTTGTGTTGAACTTTGTCATGTTAATTGTGGCATGCAACTGGGGTAAATGATGTCAAGTATAAGAAAAAAATGTAGATAAAATCAGGCAAGTTTGTGATACTGTTTTCTTTATTGCAGCAGATCTTGTTTAGTAAGAGTTTCAGTAAAATGTGGACAATGGATAGAGGTCTCTCCTCCTGGTCAGGTCTGTCCATTGTGTTGAAACATTTCGAGGTTTCCGCTGGCTGCAGTCTAGTTCCTGGTGTCTGTGAGACAAAACATGTATATGCTCAGAAATGGGTTTTTTTATTATTATGAAAACATAATGGGGCAAATGTGGAGTATTTATTACTAACTGACCCCTAAAGAGTGATTCAGAAGTAGAACGAGTCCCCAGGGTTCTGTATGTTATGGCAACTTACCATCACTCTTGTAAAGCCTTTTCTAAGGAAAAGTCCATCCTGTTGAAAGAAAGGAGAGAGAACCAACACCTGTTTAATGACATTAGCTACTCAAGACCACCAACATGCACAGGCATATGCACGTTGAATCCCCCTAAAGTTCTAAAAACACTCAGTTAGTCCCTTAAAACAATCTCCTTAGTCTGACCCGTCATCAGTTCCTCCCAGAAGCCGGCGGTAGCCATCAATCTCTGCCTCCAGCTTCATCTTGATGTTGAGCAGGGCCTGGTACTCGTCAGCCTGGCGCTCCACCTGTTCTCGTACTTGGGTCAGCTCAATCCCAAGATTCTGGAGGATGCGGTTCAGACGAGCCATTTCCGTTATGTAACGACCTTCTGTGTCTTTCAGGGTATCTTCCAAAGAGAAGATCTGAACAAAAACCATTGAAAAACAGTATTTGTGACTAAAATTTCACCATAAAATGTATCAATGTTTTTCTTAGGATATTATATTTTTAACAAATATGACTTCGATGTCAAAACGTCCACGTTTTTGTTACATTTATTCCCTAGTGAGGGAGGTTGTACAACAAAAAGTAAAATAAAGTCAGTTTTGAGCAAGTAGTAGATTTCCACATATCTGCTTTGTACAAGTTATTGCTTCACAGATGTAAAAGTAAAGCAGAAAACGACAGAGGCTGAGGCAAACCCCTGACCTCATGGTCTTCTCTGTAAGTGTGGGTGGTGGGAGTTACCGTGTTCTGGAGAGCCTGCACGTCGATTTCCCGCAGCTGTTTTTCTCGGCGAAGTTCGTTGAGTTCGGACCTGCTGGTCTGTAAAGACTCCGTGTTCTTCGCCACCTCCACTTTAATGTTCTCAAACTGTGAAAAGGTCAGAGCGTCAGAACGAGCTGAAACTGAGCTTTAAACGTCCTTCACAGGTTTACCTTGCTTCTGTACCAGTCGTCGGTTTCCTCCCGGTTCTTCACGGCCACCTGCTCGTACTGCGCGCGGATGTTGTTCACCGTGTCGCTCAGTGTGGAGCGCGGAGAATCCGCCTCCACCACCACGTTCGAGTCCTTGATTTTCTCCTTCAGCACCGCGACTTCCTTCGGGACCAGGGGAGGAGAAACCGGGGTCACCGCACGTCAGGACCATCTCGAGATAAACTCAGAAACTGACTTACCTCGCGGTGGTCTTTTTTCAGGTATGCGAGCTCCTCCTTGGTTGCTTCAATCTCGCCCTCCAGACTGAAGCGCGCGAGCTGCGCGTCATCAACGCTTCTCTTCAGGTCCGCGAGCTCGAGCTCCAGATTCTGCCGCGCGCTCCGTTCCGCGTCCAGCCTGAGGAAAGGCACAAAGAACAGCAACGGCTCACGTTTCGACCGCGTTTATTGATTTAATCCCTTTAAAATGAGAGACATCGTGTGAATTCTTCTGTAATCGACAATACCGCTGAACCGTCAGAACCGCGATGTACACTTTCCGGTTTCGATATCCGATGCTACATTTCTCTGTTTATCATTTAAAAAGTTAATGCAGGAGTGTTTTTAACGTACTTGTTTTTGAAGTCCTCATTCGCTAAGTTGCTGTTGTTTATCTTCAGTAGAAGACCTGCGTTCTCCATGGTCTTGTCACGGATCTACAAACACAAGTCCAATAAGTCAGAGCTTTACTTTAACATGGCAGGTCACACTCTTCGATGATGAGCTCTCCCTTACCTCCTTTCTTAGGTCAGCCAACGGTTTCAGGATCTCCTCCCAGTCCCGGTCAGCTGTCTGACCCCTCTTCTCCAAGATGTTTCTGATTTGATCCTCCAGCTCTGCATTGGACTTCTCCAGCTTCCTGACCCTTCCCAGGTAGCCGGACAGGCGGTTGTTGAGACCTTCCATGGTCTTCTTATCGTCTGTGGGTGCAGGGGGCAAGGAATCGACGCTGCCCGGAGACCGTGACTGCGGCTGGCTGTCCGGGCGCAAGACATTCCTCAGATTCTGCAGACTAGACACGGAGGCACGGGTGCCCCGACCACCTGCACCACCAAACACACTGCTGGCACTGCTGCGAGACATGCTGGGGACAAGGTGGAGGGAGAAGGACAGACCAAGTTAAAGTCACATTCAGGTGAAGTGTAGTGTGACATCATGATAAAACAGTCAAAAGCAATCATATTCATACACTGTCATATTCTTTCTATATGTACAAAAAGAAGAGTGTAAATGGCAAATAGTTCTGCCTATGACACACATGCCCAATATGTAAAAATGTCCTGCTAATTAAGATAAGGACGAGTTGCTAGAAGAAGGTAAAAAAGTTCCCTAAACTGTTAGCACAGTAAAAGAAGTTTGGTGCTGTTGGACAAATGGAACTAACTACTCACCTCTGGTAATGGAGTGTCAAGGAAGAGAAAGAAGACTCCAACCAAATTTGCGCCCTTGTGCCCTGAGGTAGGCGGTTTTATACAGCCCCATGTCTGAAGTGACCGATCCACTGAATAACTGACGCCCACACACCTGTTAAACAGGTCTTTGGGCTGAAAAAACCCATCTTCCTCATTTAACATAATTCATGATGGGAGGTCCTGGCTCACCCTTCATAAACAGGTACTCTGAGTTCCTCTGCTCATTTCTTCTCATCCCCAGAGTTCCAGCACAATGGCGCAGAAAGGTGGTAGACCTGGCTTTAGTAGCCAGTCGTGCTCACCTTCTCTTTCCAGGGGTTATCCAAATGTGTCTTCCACCGTGGACCCACTACTCAACTCACCAGTCACTAAAGTGGATCCTCTGGATCAGCAGGCCAAGACGAAGGAGAAAGATCAGATGGTTGGACTCAACGACAAGTTTGTCGCTTTTATTGACAAGGTAAAGAGCCTCAAGCTTTTCACTAAAACTAGAGCGGGGTTAACTCCGACAAGACTAGCTTCAGTTTTTCCATGCAGGTTCATCACACTGTGTACTTCAGGGCTTGTCTTGGCAGGTACAGGAGACACGAGAGACAGGATATGAGGGTTTCTGTAAATACATTAAGACAAAAGAGACAAAGACAGCTTCATTTTTGAACACTAGGTGCCGCCATTCTTTAACATCACTGCTCTTCTCTTCTTCAAAATGGTGAATGGAGCAGAAAATGTCAAAAGCACACTGAAAATCAACATTGTAACTGTTCTCTGATATAACTTTAAACTCCTCTTCTTGGTTTTGTTAACATCATTTGTGCAGTTCCCTCACTGTAAGTACAAATCGGATTCTTCCTGCTGTTATAACGTTTAAAAGTGATAAATAAATTGGTTGAATATCACATTAAAAATATAATCATGGGCAGTGGTGGCCTAGTGGTTAATACCGTGCCCTTGGGAGCTGAAGGTTGCAGGTTCAAGTGCCCTGGCATCACTCGAGTTACCCTTGAGCAAGGTACTGTCCCACCACGCTGCTCCCAAGCACTGTTCATGCGTAACTGCCTGCTGCTCCACAGCTGTGATGGGTTAAAGGCAGAGATTACATTTCACTGTGATGTGATTGAATTGTTTCAAAATGATGAATAGTCGATCTCTGTCTTAGGTTTGCCACTTAGAGGAGGAGAACAAAATCTTAGAAACTCGGCTGAAAATTCTGCTGGAGCAGGACAGCTACAAGGGGAAGATAGACGACATTGTGAAGGAACTGGCTGCAAATCTGAAGCAACAGATTGATGGGCTTGACCGAGACAGAAAGAAGTTAGAGGGTGAGCTGTTGAAGTCTGAAGATGAGGTGGACAATAGTCGAGCCAGGTGGGTGGAGGTCGCTCATAAATGTGGAGGTAGCATGCTGAGGATTTTGAACAGTCAGACAAAAATTGAACTTGATATATTCAATGATTTAATCCCAGCTCCGCAGGTTCTTGGGGATCTTTCTGCTTTCTGTGATGTTTAGATACTTCGATACTGTTGTTTGTTTTCTTCATACTACGAGCTTTTGAGAGACACAATCATCATTGCATAAACAACTGCTGTCCAGTGAACCATGTAAGGAGGGTCTGGGTGCAGAAACACTCTGGTATGCACTCCATGTTGGGAACAGCTTGCAGGCCATCATTAAAGCCATCCATCCAGCCTGCGCTTCCGCAGCTTAGTCTGTTTCCACTCAGTGTAAGCACTGTTTTTTCCCCAAGGTCACAAGGTCAGCACAGCTACCAGGGCATAGCAACACTTACTACCATTCTCCAAGTGTGTTCTCCATTTAACAGGTTTGAGGATGAGACCCAGAAGAAGACTGACCTGGAAAATGACTTTATTCTCACTAAAAAGGTAAAGAACTGTAACACAGAACATATACATGAATTACTGCTGAGCCGCTACCTGCTGAAATGGTGGGAGGTATTAATGTTTCCATTCTGCAGGATGTAGATGAAGGATATCTGCAGAGGGTTCAACTTGAACTGGAACTGGAAGACGTCACAAGAGAGATGGATTTCCTAAAGCGAGGATTTGAGGAAGTTAGTGCCGTCATACAGAGAATAAAATGTTTATTGAATTCAGCTCAGCTGTCTAATGGTTGGCAACAATAATTTGACCTCTTTCTTTGTAATAGGAGATAAAGGAACTGCAATCTCTGATCAGCAATGAGACGGTGGTGGTGAAGACAGGAAACACTCGGAACCTAGATATGGATGAGATACTGCAGACGGTCAAGGCCCAGTACGAAGGAATGGCTTCTCGCAGCCGAGAGGAGGCAGAGCAGTGGAACAGGAGGAAGGTCATTGACAGGGCTTGACAGATTCCAATATTTTGAGGGTTCATTATTTTTTGCTCACTTTGTGAAATGATCAAGTAATATTTAATGCTGCATCAGCATCTTTCAAACAATTCAATGTGACATCATGCGTCATCACACTTTAATGGTCTTAAAACACATGTAATCATCACAGATTCATTGAGCAAAATCAATACATATAAAACTGTTTCACTTTACCAATTCTTGTGCAAATAATATGCATTTAGCTATATCCCATAAAATAACAGAACGTATGAATCATATATTTGTTTTTTTTTACACAGATGGATGACATGGTGTTGAAAGCAGGGAAGCATGAGCAAGATGTGAAAGACATCAGAAAGGAGATCAGTGACATCCAGAGGAGCATTCAGAGACTCATTGCAGAAATCGAAACCCTCAAGAGAAAGGTGCAGCTCCTTATACCAACTGTTTTCTTTTTTCAGGACCAAAAACTAAGGGTACATGGTCAGAACGACCTCCCTGTGTGAGAAGCAAATCAATGAATAGAACATTTTATCAATTTAAACAATTACCTGATTTTGTTGCCTAAAAATGGAATTAGTACTTAGTACTTAGGGTAAAAAATTAGCCACTGGTTTGACAGTGAAGAGATCAGAATTGGATTGGCTAAAAAAAACATGCCTAAGCGACCTCTTCTAAAGCCATTGTTTCTTGGCCATTCTTTGAACGATCCACATCACAAAACCGAGGCTGTCATTTCTTAGCTTCTTTCACATTTGATCTTGCAGAAAAGTGCTCTGGAGGACGACATTAGAAACTCTGAGATGAGTGGACAGCAATCTCTGGACGATGCTCGAGAGCAGATTGCTCAGCTGGACGATGCCCTCCGTAGGGACAAACAACTGATGGCGCGGCAGGTGCGCGAGTACCAGGAGCTCATGAACCTCAAGCTGGCTCTGGACATTGAGATCGCCACCTACAGGAAACTTCTGGAAGGAGAGGAGATGAGGTAGAGTGTAGGGATGAGCGTGTCAAAACTTTTTGATAATCACTGCAGTAAATACCTTGTTTCTGGAATATTTTTATTTTCATGTTGTTAGTCTGCTATCTGTCTGAGCAGTGCTCTCATTCTTTCTGTTTGTGTCCCCTACAGAATGACGGACCAGCAGCGGGATCTTCATAGTAAGAGTTCTGCTTTATATGTTATGTTTTCTCCAAACATTCTTTCATATGCCCATTCACACAGCTATGTAACACCTCCAGATCATCTGGGGCATAGGCTGTGCCAGTCCACTGTCATGCTAAAGTGAACTTGTCTCATCTTTTGCTCAGATTACTAAAATCAAACCAAAAAAATCCTCGTACTTGCTTACGCAGACGTCAAGGCCCCAAAGTCCTGGTCAAGTGAGGAGTCTTCACAAGTCAACTTTCCTGACCCACCCAACAAGTGCCTCATTATAAGGATTGAGGTCAAAGATGGACGCGTGATCTCAGAGGATTCACAGCTTCTTTAAGGAATCTGTTCTATTGCTACATTATGATGTATGATCCTATAAATACCATAGCATATTTAACTTCAAAGGAGATCAAGTGAGTGCAGAAGTTTGGCCAAAGTTTGTTTGATTTGTTGAAATACTAAGTGAAAATAAAGTTAAAGTTAATACAGATGTCCTTTGACCTGGTGTACACAAACATTTGCACCCAACCGCATCTTCTAGATCCCGTATGTCAGGAGAGTCACTGATGACACTAGACCTCGTCACTGTGCTGTCTTCCTTGGATTTGGCCGTTTTCTCTGTGTGAATGTAAAAGCTGTTGACGTACATACAATACACCAATATTCCGAAAGGAAAATAAACAGGAACTTTTCATGCTAACTGTACAAACTGTGCAGCTGTTTGTCTTTTTTTGTTCTGTTTATGTAAGCTGTGGTCACAAGGTGTAGGTCCTGGTCTTTGTCAGTTTATAGCAGTGCAGGTATAAGGTGTTTCCTAGAAACAGTTACAGCAGACTTCTCAAAGATCTTACGTAGCATTTACTGTGAATGTAACTCAGGTTTTGACTCCTTTGTTAATGATTAAGAGGCTGATAGGAGGGGAAGCTTATGCAGCAGGGTTCCTAAGGTGTTAGAACAGAGCACTTGTGCTTGGCTCTTAGAGGACGATATTGGGACCTGGAAAGAAGTAAAATGATAAAGATGACAATGTGAGCAGCAACATTTCTGGGACTGCAGCCAGTTTCCTTCTCCCTTGTTCACTTGCACACTTACAATCGCGCTTATGCCCATAAATATGAAGTGACTGGCCTGCGATGCATCCTCCACACAAATTTTGCAGTATTTCAGTTTGCATGTTAAAATAAAGCAGCAGATGTTACCGGACTTGAACGCCACACAGAATGAACAGCCCGTTACTCAATTTCACTGTTTCAGGCTCGTAAATACTTTTTTGTATAATAATCACATTGTCCTCCAGATCTTGTGTTTTGACAATGTGCAGAGGAATGCAGACCATTGGAAAGACACTTGGTTTACCCCATCAGCGAACTCAACCACGAACTAGTCCTAAAAGATTTGAAAGTAACTTATTTCGCTCAACACACTCAAAAGGAGACTGTTTATAAAACTCCCTTCAGCATTTCAGCTCACTGACTCAGCGTCATGCATTAAGTGTTATAGATCACTCTATGGCAACGAAGAGGCCCTGCTCCTGCTTCATTTTTACTTACATACATACATAAACTTACACTGCAATTGTTAAATCAGAAATGTACAAATACTGAAAACTCACCTAAAAACAGGCCTGTCTTCTGACCATCTTAGATTTGCTCCAAACTTTCAGGAAATAATGCCATTATACCCAATGTATTTTGAGAATTGTATCTTGATTAGTTTTGAGATATAGAGGGTTTAAAATGGCATGGCCTTATTTGCAGTAAAACAAGTGCTGCAAACAAAGATGCAAAGATTTAAAATGTTAGATTCGTGAAATTGTCTGTCGTTATTATAGATTATGATGTGTTTAACTGACAAAACAAAATAAGATTTTTTGCCAAGGCTTGTTAAATTTGACACGACTTGTTTAGAGCAGTGGTAGCAGTTAGGCTTTGTCCACACAGGCTCTGAATCAAGCGTGTTTTCTGACGTTCATAGCGCTGAGTAAACACCCACAGTGTTTCTGCACGTTGGAGGGAATATATATATATAAAACATTGCCACATGCGGAAGACTAAGTATATAAGTATATAAGTATATAAGAATAAGTATGTATTTATTTATTTATTTATTTATTTATTTATCATGAAACCAATAAAAGATACAGTTTGAGCTGCAGGTTGGTGTTCAACAGTGATGAATCAAGCGTGAATGTAACGTCACACTGAAGTCAATCAAACGTTCATTTATCCAAGAATTGAACACCCATGTGGACAAGACGTTAGGAGCCCTTGCACTTGTGATC
The DNA here is from genome assembly GCA_037576955.1 of Lepidarchus adonis. NCBI lineage: Eukaryota > Metazoa > Chordata > Actinopteri > Characiformes > Lepidarchidae > Lepidarchus > Lepidarchus adonis. The sequence continues at coordinate 5,086,925 of JBBIGC010000104.1, forward strand.
AGAGGGTCGCAGTCTCGAATGCTGGCCCAGGCAACAGAGAGTTACACACGTGTGGAAGGGTTAAATGCAGAGATGACATTTCACTGTGGCACACTTTGCGTTATGTGGTGTTTTTATGATAACAAACAAGGTAATTGTTAAATATCTGGATTTTTTCTTTTCATTAATTTAAGTTTGGACCTCTGTATGTACACATGAAGTAAATCAAGTCTCTGAGTTCTTTTATTTACTTTTTTTTATTTTAGACAATTTTATTTAGAATTGTAAGTTATATTTTGTGAAAGGACATGTTACATAATGTGTATTTGACACACAGACACTGCCATTACTACACTACTGTTCAATAATTAGTTTGGCTCTAGAAATTAACTTTATATTTGCTACATTTGTAGTAGCAACACATATAAACATGTATATTCTGTTTCAGTGGTTAAACACAACAGAGATTATTGCATTACAATTTAATTGTGATTGTGATTCGTGTTTTCCGATCATTGTGAATACACCACTGCACACAGTGACCACAACGAAATTTGTCCTCTGCATTTCACCCATCACACGTGCACACGTGGAGCAGTGAGCAGATATCAACAGTGCCCGGGCAGCAGTGAAGTGGGGACGGTACTTTGCTCAAGGGTTCCTCAGTGGTGCCCGGGCTGGGACTTGAACCTGCAACATTCAGATTTCAGGGGCAAAGTCCTAACCACTAGGCCTCCACTGCCACTGCCAATGCATCCATAGTTCAAAAGCAATTACTTTAAAGGCCACACTATAGTTTATATGTGTCAGCAAGTAATAATACAAAAACAATGGACACTGTCCATTGAGGATGTGTTGATGAAGTCACTTAGGGTCAATGCCAATATTGATTTTATATGTGTATCTGCAGATTCTAATACCAAGACGAATACAAAAGCTGAAAACATTTGGCTTAAATTGACCAGATTTTGCATTAAATATAGGGTTAGAAATGCAGTCAATAATTTATTATATTAAACACAGATGTTTTAGTGCAGTTGTCCAACATCACCAAACCAAAAATAAATAAATAAATAAATATTGGTTTGTCTTATGATAACTCTTTTAGAAAAGGATCTGTCAATATCGTGCACAGTGCTTTTGGGAGATATTGGGCATAATGACATTTCCTGTGAATAGTAAGCAAACCTTTTCTGAAATCTTTTTTTTACCCAGTAGAAAATACCATTAAGTGCAAATTCTGGATCTCTTCAGCTTAATACAGAACACCTGGATGTAACCCAGTCAGTAAAACGATTCACATATATTACTGCAGATCATTCTGTATTAACTGTGAACTGCCCGAAGGTTAACGTCGCTTTGCCGCTGTGTCCTGCAGCTGCGGTGCAACATTTTGTGCAACATTCTCCTGGCAGGGTTGGTGTATTCTCTGTTAGCGATACCCAACAGGAGTGGCACTGCTGTCATGCCACCCACCCCGGTACACAAGAGCACAATGCGAACAGTCTTGTTGACCCGTGCTTCACGATTCAGTAGGAATGCCATGCATATGTGTGTGTAGACCATGTAGGGCAACCAGCAGGCCAGAAAGGCCAAGGAGACAGTGGCCACACAGCGGGCATAGCGCATCTCCAGCTTGCGACGCCTCTGTGAACTGGTCACAGCCCTCTGCTGCCGCTGGATGTCTCTCATCTGACCTCGCGTTATCCACAGCACCCGGCCAGTCATAACAGCGATGGAGAGGATGGCCGGCACTAGTAAGCCATAAACCTCCAGGTAAATGAAGGCATCTGGAAAGACACTATGATATGTGCAACAGGTGTCTTTAGTCATAACTGTGGGACAGCTGAAGAGAACTGTAGTATTTGCTGCAGGGTGGCAACCACCAAAGGCCCTGCTGCGCCCATCCCGGTTGTTCCATCCAAAAGTGGGGAGCAGCGCGAAGAGCAGCGGCAGCAGCCACACTCCCAGCAGGGCCAGCACAAAACGCTTACGTGTCCAGAAGTGTCCAGGTAGCAGCGGGCTGACGATACTCAGGTACCGCTCATAGTGCACCAGCACCAGGTTGAAGATGAAGGCCAGGAACAGGAAGTTGGGCAAGACGTGCACCAGTAAGCAGGTGGAGAAGCTTAGGGGCCGACTCAGGCTCATCCATGGGATGAAGGGCAGGGCAAAGCCCGTGAACAGATCAGCCACCAGCAGGCTCAGGTAGAAGTAGTTGGGGGGGTTGTGGAGCTGGCGGTTGCAGGCGATGCCCAAGATGATCAGCAGATTGGCCAAGATGATGGTGGAAGACAAAGGCAGAGTAATGGCATAAATCAGCTGGGCCTCCTGTCCACTGCTCCCTGTGTCATTGCAAATCATGGCAGCCATTACACATGCTTCCCATTACTTCTACATTGTCTTGCACTGAGATGTTCGCCCTGCATTACGGCATCCTAGAAAATGTCAGAAATAAATGTGAGAAAAATGACACAGAAGACTGAAAAAGTTATACCCTGAGGATTCAGACTATAACTGCTGTGAGGCTAAATCTAAGCTTGGGTCTGGGCTGTTTGCTAGCTGACTCTGATCATGTGTTTTCTAAATGCTGTAGCTGGAAGGTGAATTGCTTATTCCCATTTTCACAGCACAAATTAGTCAGGCAACAGAAAATAATTTTTATTTAATTACTGTTGCACATTTATGTCTAACAGCAGCTGAATGTAACCTCAAGCTATGACTTTTTCTTCATAATTTAATTACAATTTTATGGGCTAAAAGATCTGATAAATGTGTACTTATGTACATATGATTAATCCATTTTTTGTTCATTTAAATGATGAAATATTTGCTGAAAAAAATAAACAATTTCTGTTGTTCAATTTAACTTTAAAATTGAGCTAAAAACGTAATGCTTGAATGAACATAAGCCTGATCCTTTACGCAGGTTTTAAGCTTTGTGGCAGTGCGGAACTTTTTTAAACTGGAAAATGAAAGCAGTCCAGTGGCCACATGTAGAGTTAATAATGCTATGATTGAACATAGCTAAATTTAATACTGTCAATTTGATAAAACCCCTAAAAAACACTTACTCAGGTAACTCAGCTGCACTGAAGCAACACGCACTGGAAGACATCTTTAAACAGAGAAAACGATATCCTCTAGACAATGAAGAAAAAGGCAAAAAAGAAATGACCTACAAGCCATTTTAGTAAACATGATCGGGATATCCCTACATTTTACTGTAAAAGTGCAAAACATCCACCCCTATGAAATATCTGGAATATTTCTCAAATTACACATTGAACAAAATGTTGAGAATGACAACAACAAAATTCTTGCAATTTGTTTTCAGTGACTCTTTGAAAATAATTAACATTTGCCCAAATTATAGTTTAAAAGTTGATCCATGTGTTTTTGCAAATTCAGAGCTAAAACACTCAAGCCTGTCATTTGTTTAAGTGAAGTGAAAGTGATTGTCATTGAGAACGCACCACAGCAGACAGTCACCACAACAAAATGTGTCTTCTGCATTTTACCCATCACACATGCACACGTAGAGCAGTGAAGTGGGGACGGTACTTTGCTCAGGGGTTACCTCAGTGGTGCCCAGGCTGGGACTTGAACCTGCAACCTTCCAATCTCAGGGGTAAAGACCTAACCACTAGGCCACGATTGCCCCCCATAAAATGAGGTTCTGCCCCATGTGAGGAGCCATGAGATGTATGTTTAAATGAATGCTTCTTAGATTCAATGCTCATTCTTAAAATAAGAGTTTAATTTAGAAGGGTCCTAGGGAATAAAAATGACACCCAGTAATCGTCTCACCCAAAATGTGAAAAAAATTTATTTCCCCATTTAACACTGTGCCAAGGCCACACCCTTGACTCAAACTACGTTGAGTTGTTCAAGGGTTATGTAGGGTCTGGCTTTACGATTACTACTATTTAATTCAATTCAGTTCAGTTTTATTTCTACAGCGCTTTTTACAACAGATATTGTCACAAAGTAGCTTTACAAGGTCCGGGTCCGAGCCCCTAATAAGCCAAGGAGACGGAGGCGAGAAAAACTCCCTGAACTGAGGAAGAAACCTTGGGAGGAACCAAAGCTCAGTAGGGGAACCCATCCT
>JBBIGC010000104.1:5106270-5137510 GCA_037576955.1 Lepidarchus adonis
CACACACACACACATACACACACACACACACACACACACACACACACACACACACACACACACACACACACACTTTCCCAACTCCCTCTCTGACAGTTTTATGTGCAAACTACTACATGGGATATTGGGAGTGTAATAAAAAGTACTGTTTGACAAATGGGGGCCCTCAACAGAAATTGAACATTTCAGAGCATGAAATGAGTTTATTTTTATTTTAAGCCAATGTTTCATAGCTGTGATCTTGAAGCACACCTGTAGTCACATTTTTAGCACTTGTCCTGCTTCTGACACCCTCGGTTCAACTCTTTCCTGAGCTTAACATTAGCATGTTAAAAAGAAACACTAACACTTGAGACCCTTCCTTTCAATTACACTTTTCAAATATTTTGGAACTAAGGAGTGTTGCAGTGTTGCAGGTGAAATTATTGTCTTTTTATGTTTGATACAAGATTTTAAGTGACTAAAAAAGTGCTTGTCTTAATTTGACTCTTTGCTTCAAGATGTGTCATATATAGAAATACCCATACAAATCACCCATCCAATGAGCACTGAAGCACCATACCATGGCAAATTCTGACTTTTGTGCCTTTAACTAAAAACTAACCAGATGTTTTTTTTTCATGTTTGGCAGGGAAAACTCAAAAAGTTTTAGGGTTTTAAGCCGCATTGTATTTTTTTGCAGCGGCAGTTTTAAGTGGCATCAATTTTCTGAAAAACTTGTATGGCTATATATATATTATCATTGTAGAAGAATAGTTTCTCATGCATTGGTTTCTGAGGGCTTGAAGGTCACACACATTCAGCAGGGGTTTCTAGCCTTGCCCTGCACAAACTGAGATTTCTCTGGATAATGATTCTCTCACGATACTGAATACTGTAGATAATAAGAGACCTTAAACCCTATTGAAAAATGACAATTCTCTCACAAAGTTTGTCAGAAAGTGGTGAGCCACGACCCATCTTTGTTTCTAAATACCTGGTCTTTTCATGGATTATTCTTTCATATAATGTAATGATACTCTCACCTGTTTCGAGCTCACTTGCCTATTGTGGAATGTAAATAATGTCATCTGAATTTTTCAATTTTCACTTTTATTTTGCCACATCCCAACTTAGCTGTCACTGGTGATTTGTCATCATTGTTTGAAGTAAACCTCATATTTCCAGAATGATATCTCTACAGAAGAAGGGAATAAATCTTAACTAATAGAGGAAGTTGATATGAAAAAGAATATTCCCATGTAATTTCAGACTATTTCCCATTGGTCTTTTCATTGAGAAATTGTCACATGGCTGGCATTATCATTCAGTCATTCTTCATTCATTGTCCAAACTGCCTATCTATTTTGGGTTGTGGGGAAGGGTACACCTGGTAACATTGTGCTAAACCAGAAAACATTTCTCCGTCCTGGCAGTGGGACACTGGACCAGCCCTACACCCTGGCCAGGATTCTAGAGGGGGCATGGGAGTTTGCCCATCCAGTCCACATGTGCTTTGTGGATTTGAAGAAGGCATTTGACCATGTCCCAAGGAATATCCTGTGGGGTGTGCTCCAAGAGTCAGGGTACAGGGCTTGCAGCTACGAGTCATTCAGTCTCTGTACAGGAGGAGCAAGAGTCTGTTCCGCATAGCCGGCATTAAGTAGAGCCCATTTCCTGTTGAGGTTGGGCTCCGCCAGGGCTGCCCTTCGTCACTGATTGTGTTCATAAGTTTTCTGGACAGAATTTCTAGGGGCAGTCAAGGGGTGGGAGGGGGTCAGGTTCAGTGACATTAGAATCTCGTCTCTGTTATTTGCAGATGATGTGGTTCTGTTGGCTTCAATGGATCATGACCTACGGCTCTCACTGGAGCGGTTTGCAGCAGAGTGTGAAGTGGCGAGGATGAGAGTCAGCACCTTTAAATCTGAGGCCATGGTTCTCTCCCGGAAAAGGGTGGAATGCTCTCCGTAGTTTGGGAGCATAGTGTTGCCTCAAGTGGAGGAGTTCAAGTATCTTGGGGTCTTGTTCACAAGTAAGGGAAAAATGGAACGAGAGGTTGACAGATGGATCAGTGCGGCATCAGCAGTAATGCGGGTGCTTCAGCGATCCGTCGTGGTGAAGAAACAGCTGAGCCGAAAGGTGAGGCTGTCAATTTACCAGTCAATCTATGTTCCTACCCTCATCTATGGCCTCAAGCTGTGGGTAGTGACCAAAAGTGACCTGCGCACCTTCCTCTGAGGGTGTTCCAGGCATTCCCCACTGGGAGAATGCCACTGGGTAGACCCAGGACACGCTGGAGGGATTATATCTCTCGGCTGGCTTGGGAACGCCTCTGGGTCCCCCCAGAGCTGGAGGAGGTGGCCATTCTTCCATGAACAGACGCTACCATTTGATGCCAATATTAGGAAACTTGTTGGTTGATCCAAACAGAGAGCACATTAAAACTCTTAAAATCTAAGCAGAAAGGATATTATATACTTGTAGAGAGGTTTTGGGTTTGCACCTATGCTATGCAATAAGGTAACTTCTGCACATATAAAATACATGCTAAAGGAACACTGACATTTGAATTTTTTCGATGGCACTTTTAAACTCTCCTACAAGGAATGAAAGGTCTGTATTTTGACAAAAAGGCAGCTGGCTCATCATATACAGTATAGGGGAAGTGGCAATATCGCTGAGAGTTAGTGATGTACTCTCAGTGCAAAGAGTACAAATCCATGTTGATGCTTAATGTGGGTGTCTAAGATCTGAAATCAAATAACGCAAATGGAAATGCAGCATTATTGAATTTGTTGGCAATAAAAAGGGAGTGCTCCGAAGTGGAAATGGTAGTGAGTTGGAAATTTTTTATTTTTTTTTAGCCTGCACCTCGCTCTTGCTAATGGCATCCCAAAGTTCTGCTCCAGCTGGCATGATCAATTTGCCATAGAGATTTTATTAAGGGTGCTTAACTAATGTGGCCCTGTTGTTATTTCGCGTTTCTCCCAACATAATTTGCAGAAAGCTGATATGTTTACAGAAATCACAGACAAATCAGTGTTATGATTATGCTTGCCTGGAAGATCAGGCTATAAGCCAAGAATGAATAGCAGTTACATTTATTTAAAATGGATTATCTATAATGGTCTTCCCTAATAAATAAATAAAAATGATAAATTTGCAGAAAACTGATATGTTTACAGAAAATACTGAGGAATCAGAATTATGACATTTGGCTGGAATTATGGTAAATGAAGCATTTAAAATATAAATACATTATAAATACAATCATAACTGAGCAACAGTTTTTTGTGCAACTGGTCATTTACATTTCCCAGCTGCTTAAGGTGACAAACTATCATTTTAAAAATAATTTTATGACTATAAACTGCTGAATTCACAAAACTATTCACAGCTCTATGGTCTCATTTAAAAAAATAAAATGTAAGATTTTTAAAAAGGCACAACTGCAAGCAAAGCACACCCTTGTACACCATACATGGTAAATGCAAATCACCTCATGCAATTGTGCATGAGGAATGTTATAGCAATTTACGTCTGTTCTCTGTGGATTTGAAAAGGGGTGAGAAGTGCTGTCACCTGCATTTTGTAAGAGAAACAATTCAATACCTGAAAACAAACAGTCAGAAATTATACTAATTATGATTATCTTACTAAAAAGTCATTTCACTGTTGAACCAGGCAATCAGGACCATGTCAGCATCACAAATAACTTGCACATTTAAAAAGGCACATGCACATTATATTTTTACGTAAAAAAAAAATGTTTTCATATGGAACCTTTATTGCAATGTGAGTGCAGTTAACTGTGCACATTAGATTTGGGAAACTGGACTTTGCTGCAAATGGCCTTTTAATGTAGAATCAATGCAATTAAACAGAATCAGATTCTCTTTGTATTTCCAATATAAGCTTTAGATTTTAGAATTTTAATATAACATATACTTTTCTGCTAATTTCCGCTGGTAACAGCCAGTTGTGAGGAACCCCAGAGTCGTCAGTACCTGCATTTGTACTGGGATTGCACAGTTCATTTGTGCTGTGCTCTCTAACATTAGACCCAGTTCCACACAATGCTCCAGTGCATAGATGAACAGTGTACATTAAGTTAAGATTTGAGTCAGATTATATATTTTACTTATATATTTATTTACTGTTATAAATATATGACTGAATAAGTCAGTTTAAATGTACAGTGTATGACTCACTAGGAATTGCCCACCATGGTTGCATTTTTTGCGCCAAAATGTTTGGATGCATGGATCAGAGTTTGCATACATATATGCACATTTTTCCGTCAAGTTTGTTGCTATAGATCAAAATGTTTGTGTAGGAAGAGGCATATGCATCTTTAGGCTCCGTTTTGTGCACACGCAACAGTTATAAATGAGACCCCTGGTGATTTCAGAGGTTGCACGTTTTGTCACACACATTCCTAAGTCCCCATACGGCCTCCTGCCCTTGACAAATACAGCTGTTTTTCTGCTCTTTTGGCCATACGCTGGTTTGCTTCTCTGCTACTACAGATGACCAAGAGCCCAAGGCCTGTGCATTTTCAGATGTCGCCTGCCTTTTCAAAGCAAAACTGCCAGCATTCATGTAAACTACACTGCTACCAACCACCTTAAAACCAGGGTGGTCACAGCTGGTGCACTGTGATTGGACAATATTAAGAGATCCACAGACACTTACTCTGTGCTCCAACTACTACCCTTCTACCTCTCTTCCATGTTTTTACTGCTTGCTCCTCTTCAATTTTGCCTGCTTTATTAGAACTTATGCTCGGCCTGGAATAAAAATCTCTGCAATATATCTGCAAATAATTCAGGTGAACTGACCTTGATCGCCAGCATGAAATACCAGAACAGGTTTCTGTAAAGCTGTTTTGTAACAATATTTGCATTTCTGGTTGACTTCTTTACCTTCTTCTTCTTATTTCTTTTTTTTTTACCTTGTGTAGTTAACAGTCATTATTCAATGAACTTTAACTCATTAAATTTCTGTATAAACTGGAAAATCTCAGGGTTTTCTTAATATTTTTACAATTAATGCATGCTTGTATTTTGTGTATCTTTTTTGTATGATGGAATCGTGTAGACTAGTGAGTCAAGCCATGGCATTAATGAACTAGTTGAACTTGTGCCTTCAGTAATTTTTGTTCTCAAATCAAATTCAAACTTTAATGGAAGCTCTAATGAAAAGACTTTATAGCAATAGGGTGTAAGAGTACCATGTCAATGTTTGGGGTCAGTGATTGTAGCACTGGTAATAACCTACTTTCAATGTGTTTCGGTTTTCCTTTCTATACATACAGTATACAGTAGTGTGAAAATTTTTTTGCCCCTTCCTAATTTTTTCCCTCCATGTTTGTCACACTTAAATGTTTCAGATCATCAAACAAATTTAAATATTAGCCAAAGACAACACAAATAAACACAACATGTGTTTATAAAGAGTTATCTCTATACCCAGGCCTGTATCACACCAATATCAATAAAATTAGATCTATCAGTCTGGAAAAAGTTATTAAGTCATTTCTAAAGCTTTGGGACTCCAGAAAACCACAGTGAGAGCCACTATCCACAAATGTGCAAAAACATGGAACAGTGGTGAACCTTCCCAGGAGTGGCCAGTCGACCAAAATTACCCCAAGAGCACAGCGGCAACACATCCAGGAGGTCACAAAAGACCCAAAAAACAACATCCAAAGAACTTCAGGCCTCACTTCCTCAGTAAAGGTCAGTGTTCAGGACTCTACTATAAGAAAAACAACATTATGCCAACAGTAAAATATGATGTTGGTAGTGTGATGGTCTGGGGCTGTATTGATGTTTCAGGACCTGGAAGACTTGCTGTGATAAATGGAACCATGAATTCTGCTGTCTACCAAAAACTCCTGAAGAAGAATGTCTGGCCATCTGTTTATGACCTCAAGCAGAAATGAACTTGGGTTCTATAGCAGGACAATGATCCAAAACACACCAGTAAACTGACACAACCACCTCTGATTGGCTGAAGACTTTGTAGTGGCCTAGTCAAAGTCTGATGATGAAAATGACCTAAAAAGTTGGTTCATGCTCGAAAACCCTCCAATGTTCCTGAACTACAACAATTCTGCAAAGGTGAGTGGACCAAAATTCCTCCATGGTGCTGTAAAAGATTGATTGCAAGTTATCACAAATGCCTGATTGCAGTTGTTGCTGCTAAGGGCCCAACCAGTTATTAGATTAAGAGGGCAATCACTTTGTCACAGAGGGCCATGCAGGTTTGGATTTTTTTTCTCCTTAATAATAAAATCCTTCATTCAAAATGCATTTTGTGTTTATTTTGATGATCTAAAACAAGTGTTTCCAACACAGAGGGGAAAAAACAGAAATCAGGAAGGGGGCAAAGACTTTTTCACACCACTGTATATGGGGGCGCTGGAGAGTTTACTATCTGTAATCTGTTGTAGACTTTTATCATGATAATCTTAAGCATGTCAAGATATTTGACTAATGAGTAGATTTTAATTACACACACACACACACACACACATATATAAATCCTGAGAAAATACAGAGTGATATAATTTCTTGGTGTCTTTAGTTTCTCTCTGGTGTGGCTAGACGGTTGCTGTAGTATACCAGGTGGTTAGTAGAGTGGTGCTAGATGATCAGTATTGCATCCCAGGTGGTTGCTAGGGTGGTGCTAACAGGTTGCTATGCAGTCACTGATTGTTGGCAAGATGTTACTAGGTAATTGCTATATTGTTCCAGGTGTGGTTGTTGCTAGTGGGATGCTTTGGCTGTCATTAGGGTGTTGATAAGTATTTCATTACAGATACTTGTCAGTGAGTGAGATATATTAGGTGAGCTGATGTGCTGGGAGCAGGAAAAGGGCCTGATTATAATATATAAACAGCAGGTCTTCTGGAGTGTTGCAGGTTTGCTATAGCTAGTACTTACATATGTGATGTAACAGTGTACTAACCCTAACCCAAGGCTCACTTCTGTACTTCTGTTTAGGGGGAGGTGTGTGTGTGTGAGGAAGGAAAAATATATATTCATTATTTATTGCAGAACGCACTGTTTATTAATATGTTTATTAAAATTCTGAGAATTTGTGGGGAAATTTTTTTTTTAATGAATGACTGTCTTAATAGTAAATGTAAGTGTTGCTTCCTGCCAGGCTACTTCTCGGTCTTTATGTGTTCATGAAGGGCTGGGGATACATCACTTACTAATATCGCATCGCCTGTTACAAGCTGTAATAACGCGTAGACAGCCATGTTTGTAGTCCATGAAGCCTGCACACTGGGTGTCTTTTCTGTACAAAACAGTGGTGTGGTATCCTGCCTCCTCCACATACAGTAGGCTACAGCCTCGCTCGCCGCACGTGATTCCTTAATCAACAATCCAGTATGGCGGAGTCGGCCACGGACGCTGCTGCCGCTGCTACGCTTCGCCCCAGGACTGAAACCAACTGGGCTCTGCTCGCTGTGTAAATTATCCGCGCATGGTGGCGAGGTGAGCTGCTTGTTCCACGGGGGAGAAATGTTGGGTAGTGAGTGTGATATCGCCGCAGTGTGGACTCGGTGAGCGCGCGGGAACATGATCACAGCTGCACCGCGCGCGCAGAACGGGAAGCGACTTTATTATTGACTCCGGAGACGGTGTGGAGTCGTGACTGGTCGTTTCCTCGTGAATGGGATGAAATGCGAGCATGTTTCAGGTGGAAGCCTCGCTGTTTCAGCACTGAGTGAGTGAGTGATGTGTGAAAGAGTCGCTGAGTGACAGAGACCGAGCAGAACGCGCGCGCGGGTCATAGCGGTACCGTTACTGGTGTTATGCAATTGTGTGGTTAAGTCACTAATGACCAATGGTGTCAGTGTGTACGGATGGGCGGGTGTTAGCCTGAGCGTCGACCATTTTTGTGAATGAGGCGGAGGAAGGAGCTGGAGTTGAAGGCGGAGGAAGGAGCTGGAGTTGAAGACGGAGGAAGGAGCTGGAGTTGAAGGCGGAGAGGAGGTATCGACTGTACCTCACAGCCCTGCTCCAGAAAAGCCCCTCAGAAACAGAAGAAGCCGCGGATTTCGGTCTGCCAAAGCAGCACGTGCATATAACGCAGGCATTTCTGTTGGATAAAGTTCAGGGGCCATTTTCTTGTGCAGGAGATGTAAATAAATGAGCAGTGTGCAGATTTAACGCTAGTTGTACCGTGTGTTGAGCATTTGCGTGAGCTTAGAAATTTTCCTGCTTTTAGTTTGGTTCCTACTATTATTATGGGTTTCTGGAGGAGATCATAGGCCTGGAATCCTAATCACTAATGCAGTTCACAGGTTAGACAATGCATACTGTGGTCATGCTGTTGTTTTGTGTATTTCTAACACGTGTGTGTGTGATATATATGGATGAACAGTGGCCTCTACCCTGTCAGCTCAAAGAGAGCAGTGATGCAGAATGTTGCTGTGTAGCATCTCTTGTCTCTCCTTACATGTCATTGAGCCTCTCCAGGCTGTTTGGGGGACAATGGATGGAGACACGCAAGACCCCAGAGGTAACTCAGTTCCCACATGGGGGCTCATCCTGCCCCACTCGCGGGCTACGCCCTCCCCTCCCCTCTTTCAGCCCTAGTCCCATCACAGCAGATTAGCATGGATGGGCTCTGTGACCGACTTTCCCCCAGTTTCATCCTCTCCAGTCTCCCCCTTCTGCCATTTGATGCCCCCTCCCTTCTTTCTAGTGCTGCCTTATGCCGTCTGGCAGAGAGTGGGGGCAACATGTGAGTGGGTAAAATATTTCACTGGTTTTTGATGCTCAGAGTAGACAGTAATAGGTATATTTCTTGGTTTTACTGGATTATTCTGGCCCGTGTTTGTGTATGTCCCGTGTCTGTGCATGGCTGAATCCCTAACAGTGTTTACACTAGTACATTTCCTCAGAAATTCACAAACCTGGGACCAACAATGGCCACTGTCTGAAGGGTGGTTTCTTAAATTGTGGTGGGATAGTGGGGGCACCTCAGTATGGGGAGGGGTTGTGGTTGTAATGGTGTTGATCTCAGACTACCTCCTGGAGTGGATGTACAGAATATCTGTTTTAATTCTCTCTTGGGTGCATTTGCAGTTGACTTTTTATGTAGCTTTTCCATATCCAAATATAATCTTGATACTCAAAATGCATGAAGTGAATGGAGTCTCTGTGTCTTTTTAATCAGATTTGCTGGAGTTTTTTGTTTGGATTTGCGGATTAATGTTAGTTAATGTGAACCAAAATGTGTTGCTTTGAAGTTCTTATTACAGAGGTTCCTTGCACTTTTCTGGATGTGAAACCGTTCATTAAGCTCTTTTTCACTTCCCAGAACATTTCATTGAAATGGTTTCTTATAGACTGTTCCTCTTTGTTTCCTACAAAAAGGTGCCAAAGTAACATTGAGGCTGTGATTCCATGAGATATACATTATAAATATGGTCTGAATAGATAAAGATGGACTTAAGGAGACCAGCAAAATACACTAGCAGTAAATAGCCAACAACTTTATAGGCCATGATAGTCACAGTAGTGGATGGTTGAAAAACACATTAATGTCACAGTGCCACAGATTAAAAACATGAGAGAAATGTGGAGAAAAAAATTAACTGATAATTATTTTCTGTTAAACATAACAGAAGTGCATAACAATAATCCATTACAAAGTATTACATCATATATATGTCAGTTGATTATTCTGGCTGAATAATCTATCTAATTACCAGCGAGAATGTCAGGTTATTTAATTACCTTAGTTAATAATAATAATAATATCTATCTATTATTTGAAAATATTTTTAATTTATTCATAATATTTAAAGTACTCATATGTCACTTTAAATTTGCCAAATTAATGCTAAGACTGTTTGGCTGCCCTGTCAGAAAGAAGTGACTTATGGACAGGGTACAGAAAATATGTAAGTCATAATAAAATCCTTAAATCAAAATGATGTAGTGAAACAAGATGTAAATCATTTGTATTGTTGGGATATTTGAACACTTGATCGCCAATATTTGTTATTGATTTGTCAACAGAAATATGAACTGTGAGAAAAACAATAACTGTAGTCAGAGAATTCTATTAATAGCCAACACAAATTAACTTCCAAAAATATTATTTTATACTTTTAAATTTACTCAGATTTTCTAAATCATTACTATAATTGTGCTGATGTTTTGCAGTGGTATGCTAGTGCCAAGCTACTGGAGTATTAGCTTGGCATTATATATTCAGGTCAGGTGCTCACATCAGTGTCTGACCTCACAAATGTGCTTCTGGAAGAACAGTCGAAAATTATCCTCTTAAACACACTCCTAAATGTTCTGGAAAGAAGAACTGAAGCTGTTATAGCTGGAAAGTGTGGACCAACGTCATATTAAACCCTGTGGATTAAGAATGGGATTTCACTTAAGTTCATATTCGTGTAAAGGCAGATGAGTGAATACTTTTGGCAATTTGGTATATATCCACTCACAAAGAACAGCGAATGTATCCCAGCTGTTTATTAACACCAACCAGTGGTGTTCAGTTTACTCCTTCTGGTTCAAATTTGACTTCAGATGTTTATTGATGTAAAATTTTTATAATTGATAATTGATAATTGATTTAATTATAACTCTATTACAATATTCTTTACAAAAACATCTTTTTGTTCTTGCAGGAGGATTCCTTAAGAGAACAGACCTAAACAGCTTCTAGCTATTGTTTCTTCTGAACTTCTTCTGGAACCTTCCCTGAACCACGCTTCCATTTAAAGGAAAAGCCTATTCTGCCATCATCAACAATGACGTCTCATAGTCTCTCAGGTAAGGTCGCAGCAAATTCACATCTCTTTCCTTTAGCTAGAACTGAACCTAAACCTTGACATACAGATTAACTGCTGTGTTGAATGCAAAATGTTTCTGCATGCTAACATCTTTAAAAATTAGTATGGGTTTAAAGGTGAAGTTATAATAGCAATACAAATACCAATATCAATCTATTTGAAAAGATTGTCACATGTAATGTTGTATGTTGCATTTTATTAGTGTACAGAATAATTAGCAAATATGTTTAACAGTTAGTTGTTCCACAGATTAAGAGTTCTCGTGTGTACAAGTAGAGAAAATATAACACTGTTGACGACAATGGTCCACGATCCTTAAAGGTTTTTTTACAATGAAAAGCAGGGAAAAATTCCCAATGCATTCTGCCCAAATGCTAGCATTGCGCTCTTCAGTCTTTGTCTGTATACGAGGGTTAGCCCTTTTAATCCAGGGTCTGTCTAATGATATAATGGGTTTTCCCATCTAACGCTGCAGTAAACACCTGCTCTTGACACTCCCTAGATCTCTAATCAGCTTTGAGAGAGATCAAACCAGCATTAAGCTTGACCATACCATTAACCATGTCTGTCCAGCCATGGTTATGTTCTTCAAGTGATCTACATCACACCATATTAAGGGAGCCCAAATTAATACTTTCAGAACTGAAACAAAAAAAAGTTGCACACAGTAAAAGTGTTATAAGTGAAGGATAAGTGTAAGATTTTAATGACAATAATTTTATTATTTATTTTCCACTTTTGTTTTCACTAAGATTGTTGCTCTTTGCTGCAGTTTGAAGAAGGTGAATATCTGTGCTTATTATTTGAATGAACAGCAACAAGGAGGTTTTGCAGAAGTAGAAAAACCACAGTTGTGCACCTCGTGTGGTTTGGCCCTGAATACCATTTCTGTTCTTTTGTGCAAAACAGTGTTTAGTCATAACTGATCCGTTTGATATCAGGAATGTTCCCACCTATTTCTTTGTTTACCATTTGCCTTTACATACGTTAAGCTTCTTAGAAATGAGGATGTTCTCTGACTTACTGAAATCTTATGTACTGATCTCTTAACAGATAAAGCTGTTTACATAGTCATAATGAACATGTTTATGGATGAGGAGGGTTAGTCTGAACTTGGCTTATTCAGCTGTTTTCTCATTTTACCGCACGTTTTGAATAACATCTAACTGACAGTTGTGGTTTTCTTCATGTTGCAGCATCTATTAATATGAATGGTTCACACTATATGTTGTCCCATAGCTTTATAGTACCAAGATAAGTAGCTGGGTGTTATAGTCTGCATAACCAACCAAGTAACCTTTCTCGATGCAAATGCACGGCCCAGTTTGTGGACCTGTGGTTGGGGACCCCTGCTTTAGTGGACATGTACTGTCCCAGTTGGTCTTAGGTGATATTTAAAATACAGGTGGATTTTTTTTCATACCCTTTATAGCTTTTAATAAAACCCTGTGAGAAACCAAAACCAAAACCTGCAAACAGCAGACTTGGCGGCTTCGTCTTAAGTGGTGCTAGTGCCAGAATATAAATTTCAACTTTCACAAATATATTATACACATCTGGTTAGCTTTAAACTCACTAAATGTTTCATTATCTGATTGTAACCTGTCCACTGTGTTCTCTCAGTTCTCTCAAATTAAACTTGCTGCTACAGCTCAAGTGCATCTCTGCAATGCTGCAATGTACTATGTTTAATATCTGCAGTGATAGTGTTTCCTCTGGGTTTAAACTAGTATTTGTCTAAATATTTGCAAATAATGTTTGGCTATTACACATACAGTCTTATGCAAAAGTATGGGCACTCCTTGATAAATTACAGATTTTAGTGATTTGGTAATTGAAAAGATGTAAACACAGTCTCTCTAGGACATGGAAAAAAACATGATCATTTCAGCAAACATTGATGCATAGTTACTTTTTACTTTTTATGCCATAAATTGAACAAAAATGAAAACATTATTATGGCACTTAGTAACACCTCCTCTGGCAGATTTCACAGCATGCAAACGCTTTTTAGAGCTAAAAGTCTTTTAATTCTTGTACTTGGGCCATTCCAAAACTTTCAGTTTGCCTGTTGTAGAAGCTCATCCTCTTTTCAGCTTAAGCTTTTAACAGGTGGTGTGATGTTTGCTTCCAGAATTTGCTGGTATTTAGTGGAATCCATTCTTCCCTCCACCCTTGCAATGTTTCCTGTGCCACTGACTGCAGCATGAAATGCTGCTCCTTTATTCTCCAAACATGCCTTTGCTGATTGTGGCCAAATATTCTATTTTAACTTCTTCAGAGTCTGCTAAATCTTCCTGCAGGTTTTTGCAGTCAAATGGGGATTTTTATTTGTCTTTCTAACCAGCATACGAGCAGTTCTCTCTGAGAGTTTTCTTGGTCTTCCAGATCTCATCTGGACCTCCACAGTTCCCCTGAACTTCCATTAATTACACTTCTCACTGTGGAAACTGCAATCTGACAACGTTTTGCTATCTTCTTGTAGCTTCTCCTGCATTGTGAGCATCAATAACTTTCATTTTCAGAGTCTTACACAGCTGCTTAGAGAAACCCATGGTTGTTGAGTGTCCACAAGTGTGTGCACAAGGTTTGAAAAGTCAGAGTATTTGTAAAACTTTGAAATTGGCACCAGCTGATATTTACTAATGACATTTACTAATGACAACTGTTGTCATGCATCAGATCTAAGAGCTGATTAAGATCTGAAACCTTGTAAATGTAATCTGAGATTTTTGCACAAAGCCATAATAATTGTTTTTATTTTTTATATTTGTTTAATTTAATATAATTTCCATAGTTGTAATGCTAATGTATTTCTAATACAATATCTAATATTCTGATATTGACGTTGATTTAGAATTTGATGGTTCCCACAAACTCAACAAGTATTGGGACATAGTTAAAATAAGATTGATCAAATGAGCATCCATCAATGGCTCATTCTTTGTAATCAAGGATGGATCACCCTTTTGTGACAAAATTCCTGACTCTTGTTCAAAGTACTTTTATCATCTAAAGTAATAATATTATATATATTATAATAATATAATATTAATATTGTAAATAGTTTCAGAGAATTCAGAAACATTTCTGTGCATACAGATCAAGATCGGAAACCACGGTCCCTCAAGAGGGACCACTGTGCCTATCATTACAGAATTACAACCATTACTGTATAACAAGAAATTACAGAATGATAAGAAACCAGCATGCTACAGTGACATATATAGAAGGGGCTCAGAAGTACTTCAGAGAGCAACTATCCATCGATATGTTAAGAAATGCAACTTGAAATTGTATTGCACAAGTAACAAGCCATACATCAACTCTATGCAGAAACCCTGGTGAGTTCTCTGGGCTCAAGCTGATCACAGATGGACTGAAAGACTGAGGAACCATGTGTTGTGGTCAGATGAGTCCACATTGCAGTTTCTGGAAAAAAAACAGGCATCGAGTTCCCCATGCCAAAAATGAAAATGACTGTACAGTACTGGCATGGATGAGCTGCATGTATTATGTAAAGGTATCAGGGACTCTGAGGTATATATTAGGATTTTAGAGAGATATATGTTGCAATCAAGGCAACATCTTATCCCAAGGTGTCCCTGCTTATTTCAACATGAAAATGTCTGACCACATTCTTCAAAGACTGTGAGACACTCAATCTTCCTGTCCTATCACTAACGCTGCAATCTTCTCCATCAGAAATCTAACTTCACATGTCACATGTAAAATTATAACTACTGACGTAGGAAGAATAAGTGAACATGCACTCGACACACTGGGCAAACTGATTGGTAGCCATGGTGATTGAATGTACCTTAGTCATGGGAAAATGAAAAGCCTTCACTTGTAGGAAATACGATTCTCATATTAGAAATTTAGAATATAGCGGATGTTATCAAATAAAACACTGGCAGAAAATTGTGGCAAACAGCAAAACTATGTTTGTAATGTCACTGAGAGGCCAGTGGTGTGGTTAAACTTGCATACACCAGCACTGTACACATGCCCACATTTTCACATGTAGGTAATTTAGACTAGTTTATGTAGTAAGGCTGAAATATGACTCATGGCTGAAACAGGATTCCTCTTTGCAACATTTGTGGCTGGGAAAACCTGTGTTTATGTCATTGATCCTTGTGGAAAGGCCAAATGATGAACCTTCTCCTCAAAGTGTAGTGAAGCACATAACAGTATGGTCTAAGAAATTTTTTCCAAAAAAAGATAATGACCCCTTAACCCTGTTGCTAGTTATTACTTTTGCTTTGCTGTAGTATTCAAATAAAATGATATAATCAGATAATTAATTACAGTTCATGACAAAAATGTAAAGACTGTTCTATGGACGCAAATGAATAAAACAATTAAAATAAAACATAGTGAACGTGTGTAAAACATGATTATAAACAGTGGTATCGACTGGCACAGTGGTATTGAACTGGTTTTAAAAAAAAGTGAGGAGTAATCCAAATTAAATAGGGAACTTTATAGCCAGTCTAAGGGATAAGAATTGTAAATGAATAAATGCAATTTAAAATCAAGATCAAGAAAACTGACATCATTAGAGATATGATGTAATGAGTGCAATGCTACTAAAATGCTTATCACTACGATAGTTTGCCCAAGTGGTTTGCACTGTCATACATGGGTGAAAGCTTGAGATCAGGAAACAAATTCAGCCGATGTGTATTAATACTCTCAATGTGAGGCCCAAGGTCTCTTCCCTTCTGCTGATCTAATAAACATTTGGATAGATTATCAATCCAGTTTATGTTTTAAATATATCTTTTACTTGTATATTGTATAGCTGGACAAGAAAATGGAAATTTAAGATGGCTGAGGTGAAGTATTGTGAATGCATTAATGATATTGTCTAAAACTGGGTCAAAAGCATGACTGTGAGTTTGATCAACACTGTTCAACACTGATCTTTAGCTTTATACTGTGGGATGTGGCTTAAGTTTCATGTACAGGCTGACATTTAATTAGATATAAATAATTTAAGCTGTTTATCCATCCTCATTCTCCTTTTTCATGAATTGCTGGCATTTTCTTTCTCTCTGTAACTAAGATCTGTTTCCATCCTTCTATCTCTCTGGTGTTTATATTTATCTCAGCAGGGCCTATGTTGACTGCAGGATTAAAAGCCTGTTCTGCTTGAACGGCAGAGCGGCTTAACCCAACGCTATTTATAGATCTACACGAATCCTGCACGTGCAGAACACAAACAAACGTGCCATTTGTTTTTGTCCCCCACCCCAAACCCCCACCCCCTCTTGCACAGCTCTGATCTCTCTGTATGTGTTCCAGGCTAAAATTAGAACAGGTCTCCACAATACGCACTTGACATGCTAATGCCTGCTGGAGCAGCTAGCACACTGACTAGTGATCAGGGTTTGTTGTCTCTGGGAGAGCAGAATGGCTCTGAACGGAGAAGTGCCTTCAATTGATGCAATCATTGGGTGGATTAGAGAATTGTGTGCTGGTCTGTTCCCTGGTGATGCTTTCTTATTCTCCCACTCCCTTGGTTTATGAAAGATGAGAAAAGAATAGGAATTGAAATTTGTAGTTGGGTAACGACAAGGTCAGCTTCTAAATACTGAAGTCTCTCACTTCTCGTCAGTGCTTCTTCTTCTATCTCATTACAGCGCACTAAGATGAGGAAAGTCTAGTGCACATTGAGGAATGCCTTTATCAGAAGTGGGAGAATTCACCCATTATTGTCCAGTATAACAAAATGTTATTGATACCATGAATAATTACTTCAGCTTGCTTTTCTGAGTACACCGTTGTTCACAAGTGTGGAATCACCATTCAAATGTTTGAAGTCAGTTTAATGTAAAAAAAATTCTGTTGCAGGAATGTATTTGAAATAATTATATTGATTTGCAACTACTCTACAACTTCAGAGGTGTCAAGTCATTTCAAGATTTATAGCGGATGGTTTCATATTAATTCATTTTCACACATTTCACACAGCAGTTGTTATAGTACAACTGTGAAAACAGGACTCATCTTCATTAAGATAGTTTCTTTGACTATGAAAGACATTTTGTGAAGTGTTCTTATGAAGAGTGGAGCAAGCTTTATCTGGTGTAGCTTTATCAAGCAAATCAAAGAAATCAATTGTCTCCTGTTTTCAACAATATAATCAATTGTGTGAGGGTTAGAGGAAGTTAATATTCTCAGTTATTAGTCCTTAGAAGCTTTTGTTCCTATTACTTAATTCAGCATTTGACATAATCCACTGTCTGACCTCAATATTGTTTGTGTACAATCTTCAAAGTTGAAAATAAAGATTATAGTCAGTTTTTCTGTGCAAGGTATCCAACATAGCAAGGTTTAATTACTTTAGTGTTTAAGCAGTAAATTAAGACATTTGGTAAAATGCAATGAACGAAAAACATGTAACTAACAAAAGTAATGACTTAATGATTTGGATGAAGAACTTGATTATATTTTTACATTTTAAATAAAATATGAATTTGATGTCTCCAACACACTCAAAAAAGTGGTGATGGACACAAACTAAGAGTTAGTAGATAAACTGGTGAAAGTTGAGGGAATTAGGGTTGTGTTTACAAAGAATTCTTCTCAAGGAAAGGCTTTACAAGCTACTTTCAGCTTTAGAATTGTTAATGAAGTACAAAAAATAACATTTCTCAATGTTGGATTGGCAAGAATGTAGGGTTCTACCATACATAATATTGTGATAAGATTCAGGGTATCCAGAGAAATCTCAGTCTTCGTAGCGCAGGAACAGAAATCACTGCTGCCTGCTGACTGACTAAGAAGGCATTGCATAAGAAACAGCACTACTTTGATAAATATAGCCACATGGACTCTGGAGTTCTTCAAAAAGCCATTGTCACTTAACACAGTGTACCACTGCATGATGAAATGCAAACTGTAACTGTTACACAAAGAGAAAGCCATCCATAAATGTTATACAGAGAACCTGCAAGTTCCATAGAACCTCACCTCAAACGAATGGAAAGACAATGGATATGTCTGCTGTTTTCAGGTGAATCCACACTGCAGCTTGCTTAGGAGAAAAATGGATGTAAAGTTCATGTAATCGACCATCGAGACTTTTGAATGTCATCTGTTATGGTATGGGGTGTGCCCAATGCATTAGTATTTTGCATATATGTGAAGGTACCATTAATGCAGTTACATTGGGATTTTAGAGAGACATATGCTGCCATCAAAATGGCGTCTTTTCCTGAGAAGTCTATGGTTATTTTAATGAGATAACCGGCTTTCTGCTACAACTTGTGCTACAACAACGTGACTTTTTGTAGACACTGAGTGCAAGTACTTGACTAGCTTGCCAGCAATCCAGATCTGTTATTAAAAATGTATGGCACTCAGACAACTGCAACCACTGACATTTGAGCAATTCAAGTAATTCTTATATAACTTCAAGAGACTTAACAAATCTATAAGTAAAATATATAAATATAAATATATTTTACTTATTGCATTTTGCAAATGTCTGAACGTTCCACCTGTAAAGTGAAATAGAACATGCCAGTTACCACAACTGCCTGTTAGCACTGTCGCCTGGGTCCTGGGTTCGATCCCCTGGTCGGATACAAGTTCCTTTCTGTGTGGAGTTTGCAAGCTCTCCACATGTTTTTAGGTTTCCTCTCACTGCCCTTAGATGAGAGTGTGTGTGTGTGAATAGGTTGCAATGGGTCAGTCTCCTATCTAGGGTTCCCTGTGACCCAAAATGGATAAAGCGGTTTGGAGAATGGATGGAAAACACCATTATTTTTTGCTTTGAATTAAAAATGTTTGTAAAATTTAAAAACATACCAGTTTTGTAAAGAGCAGTATGTATGTTTGCTAAATTCTTACAGTCTTACAACATGTAATCTAATCTGTAAAACAGACCTATAAAAAGTAGGAAAACTATAGGCTATAGAGAACCTTACAGTCTCATGGTATGCAATCTTTGATATGTGCTTTAGTATTTAGTACATGATAGTATAACAGATGCAGTGGCATTGTCCTGTGACAATTTTACTTGTTAACAAACTTCAGATAGATAATTGTTATATAAATTTTACAGTAAACAGACACATCAGATATCGCTTGTATTTCTTTTCTGGTTTAAGATGAATTCTATGATTGAATGAGCATCGCTAATTCATCTGCCACATGGCAGTCTCTGGCATTTCTCGGTATCACTGTTGGAGCCATTAGCCTCGTAGTACAAAGTTATTCTTACTAGAACAAAAGGGTTTGCTGGCTGGCCAGGGGAAAGGGAACACCATTAGGACATGTACAGGGGTATTGCGCCTGTTCTTGCTTCACAAAAGGTTATGTGTGGCTGCGCTGAACAAATAGGGCCTTCATGGGGTCTGAGCTTTGTTTTCAGAGCACGCACAGAAACATGCTGATTTTAATTGGAATCAGGGTACAGAGAAAGGAGAATGACGGGGAGAGCAGTAGTGGTCGTGGTGTCAGGGTCTTTGTGCCCATCAAGGGAAAGAGAGAGATACTGGATGTTCTGCCAATGTCCTGACAGCACCAATTACAGTCTACATAGATACTGTTCTTGCCATCCGGCCTTTTGACATTTTAGGCTTTTGTCTGTATTCATGTTGGATGTTCACCCAGGGGTCTACTGATTCAAAATGAATTCAAACAATTTTACATAACACAAGCTGGTCTTGGTGTCCATCAAGTGTGTTTGTTAAAACATCATCACATGGCATATTTGCATGCCGCCTAACTCTCCAGAACAAGAGCTGCTTACCCCTCTTTTGATTCTTCATCTTGTCTAGGCCCTGCTTTTTAAGACTTATCTTAGAGCTAAAATGAAAAATTGCAGCTGCCTTGTTTGTTTTGGTAGGCTTATCATATTAAAGTAGTGTAAATTGAATTGCAGTGAATATGGATTGTTTTTTTTGCCACCAATATATTGGCAATGTTTTAAAAACACTAACCACTAAGCATTTTTCTTTAAAAATAAATTTAAACCCGCAAGCCAATTGTCACTTGTATCATTTCTAATACAGATCTTTACTTGCTTTAATCAGGTAAAGATTACCCCAATATCCTGGGATTTCTTGTCCATTATAGCCCTCTCTTCAACAGACTTAATGCATAAATTTCAGCCAAAGACTGAAGACCTTCAGCCAAATTTCAGCCAAAGACTGAAGACCTTCAGCCAAATTTCAGCCAAAGACTGAAGACCTTCAGCCAAATTTCAACCAAAGACTAAAGCTTTGTAATTTTGCTGATAAGGCAAAGTATCCCAGTTCTATTATATCTAACACCTAGACATTACACAAAGCTATTGAAAAAGTTGGTTATGTTGGACAACATTTAAATCTCAAGAACCTCAGGAGAAATGGCTACATAGTATAATTCATGCTTTTTGTCTGTGAAACTTGTTTTCCCAGACCCCCCCCCCCCCCATTTTAAATAATACATGAGTGTTTAAGTGGATATTGGTATGAAATTTATTTGCTGTATTATAATGAACAATTTACCAATTTTCTCAAAAACAGTTCACAAATGTGACTAATGGTTTTCAAGCTAAGATAGCTTTTGAAATAAAAGTGTCAAAGTGTTCATTTTACAACTGATTTCAAATCAGCTAATTTAATGACACCTGAAGTCTAGAATGAACACAGACATAAACACACTTGTATTATAAGTATTTGACTTGCTGTGAATACCATTTGCAAATTACGTGACATATACAGTACTCGGCTGTAATCATGTACTGAGGCTAGAGTCTAGGCTTTTTCTGGGGCAGGGGGGATGCTTCTGAACTTTGTCTCATTAGCAGACCAGAAAATAGCTTCCTCCCCATTTATCTCAAAAGCTTAGTTGCTATTTTAAGGATTGACCTAGATTGCATTTGATTTGTCTCATTCTTTTGGCAAGTTTTATGGAATTTGTCAAGAACCTTGATCTACAGCCCAACTGTTAACTAAATATTTGTTATGGAATAATAAACATTAATAGTTGTCGCCATAACTAATTGTCCTGATGCTGAAATGCCTTCATATCTCAAAATGGTTGTAAATTCCCACATCTCTCTGCCTTTTCCTTCTTATCCTATGGACTAACTAGTTTACATTCTTCCCAGTCCTCAAGTCTTGTTTGATATACAGTGCATGTTTTAATGTGTACAAACAAACAAAGCTATTTGAGTAAAATATATGAAGGCACACTGTATTTTCCTGATGATTGGCCAGGGCTGTTACATGAGTTTTACGAACCTGGTTTTGGGTGTGGCTTGCTTAAAAGGGGCGGCCTATCTAAAAACATAAACACATTTACTAAAAGTATAATTCAGTGCACGAAAAGACGACATCCCCAAATGATTAGTTTCATTTTAATGTACTGTTTACTGCAGCAATGAACAGTTTGAAAAGTGACGCGAAGCAAAGTTAGATCAGTGACAATGTTCTGTAACTTAAACGGTGCTGCCGCATCCAGCCTTTCTTAAACCTTTTCAGCCCTTTGCTACATTACATTTTATCTTAGTATACAATACAATCTAGGATAAAAGCAATGTTAATCAGAAATAAAAGGAACAACATTTATTGTTGGTGGGAAATATGAGTTTTTAATTTTCATTTGATGATGGGGGGGGGGGGGGTACTGTGGTACAGTGATGTCAATCATTCGTCTACATGTAAATTCTTCAGTATAAAATAAGCAACACCGAAATGGAGCAATTATTAGGCTTTCCTTTCTTCAAATCCTTCAATATCAAGTTTGTAAACATTGTCAATTGCAACCTGCTGCTTTGCTGTTGCTGATGTGGGACATGCTTTTGTCACTGGTATCCCTCTCAGATATTGTGTGAAATCACATTGTGTTGCACTGCTGAACTATTTGAACATCTGGCAATCAACAAGAATTCTGGCTCTCAAAGATCTGTTACTCTGCCTTTAAAAAGTCAACCTTCAACTACTACCTTGAGCAAGCTGTCAAAAAACACCAGAGACAAAATTGTGGACCTCCATAATGCTGGAAAGGGCTACGGGGCAATTGGTGAAAATAGATCAACTGTTGGAGCAATTGTTACAAAATGGAAGAGGCTAAAGACAACTGCCAGTCTCCATCAGACTGGGGCTCCATGTAAGATCTCACCTCGTGGGGTATCACTGATGATGAGGAAGGTGAGGGATCAGCTCAGGACTACATGGGAGGAGCTGGTCAATGATATGAAGAAAGCCGGGACCACAGTGTCAAAGGTCACTGTTGGTAGAACACTACACTGTCATGGTTTCAAATCATGCATTGCACAGAAGGTTCCCCTGCTCAAGTCATCACATGTCCAGGCCCATCTGAAGTTTGCTAATGTCCATCTGGATGACCCAGAGGGAGAAAGTCATGTGGTCAGATGAGACCAAAGTAAAACTTCACTCGCCGTGTTTGGAGGAAAAAGAAGAAGGAGTTACATTCCAAGAGCACTATCCCTACTGTGAAGCATGGGGGCGGTAACATCATGCTTTGGTGGTGCTTTTCTGCGAAGCGGACGGGACGACTGCACTGTATTAAGGAGAGGATGAATGGGGCCATGAATTGTGAGATTTTGAGTAACAACCTCCTTCCCTCCGTCAGAGCATTGAAGAAGGGCCGTGGCTGGGTCTTCCAACATGACAATGACCCAAAGCACACAGCCAGGAGAACCAAGGAGTGGCTCTGTAAGAAGCATAATTAAGGTTCTGGCATGGCCTAGCCAGTCTCCAGACCTAAATCCAATAGAAAATCTTTCATCTTTAAAAAGAGCTAAATCTCTGTGTTGCTCAGATCTAAAGGAGAAGTGTGTGGAGAAGAGGAGCATAAATCCCTGTTGCCATGTGTGCAAAACTGGTCAAGAACTACAGGAAACGTTTGACGTTTATAATTGCAAACAAAGGTTTCTGTATGAAATATTAACACTGATTTTCTCAGGTGTTCAAATAGTTATGTGCAGCAGAGCAATACAAATCATTTTTTTTACAAATCATACAATGTGATTTCCTGATTTTTTTTTTTTGTGGAAATGTGGAAATGCACCTTCATTTCTAAGTAGGAGAACTTGCAAAATCGCAGGGTGTTCAAATACTTACGTTCCTCACTGTATCTCTTTTTATGGTGCATGCCCATTGCTGTAGGAGTTCTTTGAGAAGTGGGCAACAAAGGGCATTGTACATGTAATTTTAAACCACAGGTACAAATATGTTCTGTTGGAAAGGACCTTCAGACTGTGTAGGAAGTAGTGAACAATGGTTTTGCCACTTCATGGGAAGCCGCAGGGAAGTTTTCTCATCAGTCATTGCATTCCTCTTAAAGGGGACATGTTTCTACCATTTCAATAAAAGTTATTTAATTATAAGGGACTACAGAATATAATGCAGCTACAGTCCTTCATCAAATACTGAGGGCCTGGTCAGCTAAGACTTTATCAGTTTCAGGTGCAGATTCACTTTCTGTCTGTGGTACCTACAAGAAAGGTGTTAAATGCTACTTGCACAATTTATGGGCCATGTTGTTTTGTTAACATTTTACCAGCTTGTGACAGGCATTAGGATTGAGCAGTATAAAAGTGTGGTATATCATTGTATTTTTTAATCCAGAAGGTATTCTGTGATTGCCATAGTGCACAGTTGCCACCATATGCCAATGAATTGGTGAGAAAGATGGCAACTGTGTGACCACCTCATGCTCGGGTCAGCAAAACAAAAACACACCAACCTTTTCCCCATACAACTGCCAAAATGTTTTATTTAGTATTGTTTATTCAGGGCACAAGATTATTTGGCATTGTGACTGGTCCCCTTTAAGTCATACAGAACGCCATTCCCCTCTTTTAGCTTTTGTAGATAGCAGATCGAACTAAATAAAGCTCTTGGGATCTCAGACACAATTGATCTAGAGAACACAAGTTAAGTGGTCTTCACCAAGGAGGGGCCTGGTTCATAAATGCAGGGTAAAAAAATCTGTTACTGCTACTAATATTTCTGATGATTATCATGATGATGATGATGATGATGATGATGACGATGATTATAATTATTATAAATAATATTTTTTTACCAACCCTTAAACAAATGGCATATAACTACACAACTAGCTTAAACAATTGTAAATCTAAACCACCTTAAGCTATAGTAACATCTGATGTGCTCCCACAGCCATAAAAGTGTAATGATGTTCGCTAATGGAAGTCATATTTTGAAAAGCTTTTATTTTATCAACGTTGAAATTCTTGCAGACCGATTACATTAGCTCTTCTACCTAATCACACACAGCAAGCTTGATTCTGTTTTTTTATTTTCAGTGTAAGCAAAGTTATGCTGCTACTCTACTAAAGGCTCTAATGTAAATCGACCATGGCTTACAAAATATACATTGACGCAGATGCAGGTTGTGTACTCACTTTGCTGTGCAGAGAAGGCTTCAGAAGCCGGCTTGGCGAGCCTTAGTGTAGGCGTATTTCAGAGAATTTGCAGTTTTGGCCACACATTCACTCAGATGCAAGGTGACCTAGAGAGAAGCTCCGGCAGCCTCCAACATCTATGTTTAGCTTCTGCCTGGCCTTAATTTGTTTCGTTTTTTTAGTTTCTAGTCCAGTCTTTTGGACCATGGGTCTGGCAATTGGACTATGCTGTTTTGGCAATTCAGCACTGTAGCTGACATTGAAGTGAAAAGAAATGAAATCAAAACAGGCAGCTTGTCAGAGTCTGTGCCACTGTATACATTAATGCCATGCTGATTGGAGGTCTCACTGAAGTTTGCAGCAGTTGCTGAAATGCTCACAAGGGAGAAGAAAGGCCATTTTAGTTGGTTGAGGCCACAGAGGATGAGTGCCTGGTTTGTCAAACATGGCTGCAGTGTGCTGGTGACTTATGTGACTGTAATGGGTTGGAGTTGGCACCGAGGTTTCTCTCTCAGGTTATATTTAGACAGAATGAGATCTTATAGATAGAAAAATATAGATGAAAACATATTACATTTATTGTAAGAGTCGTTGTTTATACTATGAAGATAAAACATAATAATGACATCATCTGCCTCACTAAACGAATTAACAGCTGCTCAGAATACTGGTGCAAAATGATATCATAACAGTATCTGCAGCATATTGGTCCTGTCTCATTGAGGCATCGTGGTCTTCACTATCGCCTGTAACAGTCTTAATAATAACAATACTGCACCTACCTAACTAAATTCTCTTTTAGCCTAATTATGAAAAATAATTATTGTTACTTGTAGTAACAAACAACATTCCTTGCAGATTCCTTTTTTTTTGCAATTATTAAGAGTAATAATATATTTAATATTTCAATAATCTTTGGTGTATTGAATCATAATGTATTTTGTCAATGATTTGAAAAACAATGAGCCTCTCAAGGCTGTGTTACTGATTTTACCACAATTAAGAAGGCATATCAACTTTTCTTACTGGCTTATTGCTTTATTGAACCACATTCATTAGGTAAAGAAGGCTTCATCGAATGTAACACTTTCCCACCCGTGTGTAGGTATTAGGACTCCTCTTGCTCATGCAGACACAAACCAATCAGCTATCATTATGGAAAGCAGAGGAAAGTCAATACCTTAATGATGCATTAAAATTTCCCTGGATCAGTGAAATCAACCACTAAATGTGTGCAATATGATACCTCTGTGTAAATAGTCTCACCAGAGGCCATGGCTGGGAGCGGCTGCTTTGTTCCTCCATACGTTTGACTTTTGCATGCCACTACGCAGACAGGGCCCAGCATGGCTATAATTTTCATAACTATTCAAATCATATTTTGCTTGATTGTGCTGTGGTTAGCTATGGATGTAAGAGTGATACACAGTAGAATTTGTTACAGCATTTAAACAGGTACAGCACCTTGGTCAAACATGGATGGCCATGCAAAGCGGACTCTGCTCTCTTCTTAGCACTGATAACCACTGCATATCAATTGCAGATATCAATTTTTAACCCTCCTCGCTCCCTGTGTGCATACTTATACATTGTATTTCCCATGCAAATCCCCAAAGACCAATGCTGTGTATGTTTCAGCTACAGATTAATTGGCCTTTTTGTCTATCTGTCCACAGGCTACTATAACGACATGCACAATAACTCTCACATCTCTTCAAATGTGTAATTTATTACAGGTAAGAGGCTTAGGATGCACATGGATGTGGTTAAGGTAAAAGCTGTAGGTTGCAAGATAAAAAAAAAATTAAACTAGGCAAAACATAGCCCAGTAGTCTCTGAGCAATATGAGGATTGCTGCTAGCTGTTTGATAGTGTACTTTAAATTCAGACCCATTTCAGAGCCTGTGTGGACTCCAGCAGTTCTACTTTAGCAAAAGCATAAATCCAGCTTTACCTTCAAGGATGAGCAGGCACCGGGTGATCCGAGACAAAGGCAGCCCCTGGATGGTGTGCTGCTAAGAATAGATACATACACACACGCGCGCATATGTAAACTCTTCTACTCGCCGATGCTTGCCGTATTCTTTATTATCGGGGGGCTAATTAGAATGGCTTCACAGTATTTGCTTGGGGATCATGCTTCCTATGATAATTCTCTAAAATAGAACTGGGGTAGAGCCTGTGGAGCCCTGGGAGGACGACAAGTTTTTTTTCTTTTCTTTTGGAAAGATACCCCCTCTCCCTTTTTCTCTTGTTCCACTTTGTTCTCAGCATACATTAAAGCAAAGACTCATAAACCGATAGAGCAGAGAGATGTTACAAAGGGAGAGAAACTGATTATTTTAACAGACAAAACTCTGAAAGAGGCTGAGCACCTACTCCAAGCTAAAATCTTAGTGTGTTATTGGAAAGGGACTGATTGTGCAGCTTGGTCTGTATGCCTTCTTGCATACTGATGCTCTTGTTTCTCTCTCTCTCTCTCTCTCTCTCTCTCTCTCTCTCTCTCTCTCTCTCTCTCTCTCTCTCTCTCTCTCTCTCTCTTGCTTGCTCACTCTTGTTCTCTCTGGGTTATTTATAGCCAAGTCTTGCTGCGCTGGGGCTGCTGGGAGACCATGAAAGCCTTTTCATGTTCTCATAGTAATTACCACTGTGGTGCCCGGTCTGCAGGAGGAGGAGAGGGGGCAGTGTTGCTACTCAAGCTTCATGGATATGTGCTGTTTTCTATCAAGTCACGCATACCTTAATCGATTCGTCTTCACTCCAACGTTTGATTAGCCTTTGCTATGCCTAGACTGCTGCAGACTTTCTTTCTTTCCCCTCATTAGCACTCAAAACTTCCATATGAACCAAAAGAAATGGTCACTTTCTTCAGTGACTGCTACCCACATCGAGAGCACTTCTTATTTGCCATTTAATGTAATTGGCTGCTTTTCTGGGTCTGTCTAAGCTGAGTGATTTGGACTGAGTAATCTGAAGGTAAGCACTTGCTCTCTCTTTGTGTTTCCCCTCACAGATTCCCAGATGGAGCAGCCTGTGGAACTCCTGAAGCCGTCAGCCTTTGACCACATTCCCACAGGTAAAGCATCATACTCTCAAAGACGTGCGATTAATGAGCAATCATCACTGTGACTGCAAGATGTTAAAAAATACACATTAAATCATTAATGTGGTACTAATTAAATTCAGTATTTTTTATTTAGTTTGTGTGTGTCTGTATGTCTGTGGTGGTGCTTGAAAATGTGTGAACCCCTTTAGATTTTTGTTTTTCTAAATAACAGAATGTCAGTTTCACAAAAGTCCAAAAAGTAAAGAGAACAATTAAACAAATGAAACAAAAATATTATACTTGGTAATTTGTTTATTGATGAAAATGATCCAGTATTACATATGAGTGGCAAAGGCATGAAAACATTGGCGCGTCATCGTGCAGCAGTAACAGTAACACGAGTTTCCAGTTACTGTTTATTACTCCTACATGTCGGTTAAAGAGAATTTTAATCTTTTTAACAAAATCTCCCAAAATCTCTCATCTTTTGAACGGGGACAACTTGTAGAATCAGTGGGTGTCAAATACTTTTTTGTCCCAATGTATATGGTTCTTATGCTGGTATGCAAACATAATGCTTCTCAATAATGCTTCTTGAACAATACAAAACATTTTACCAAAAGCCTGTCCAGGATATTTTTACCAAACTGCCACAATATTCTTTTTGGAAACCTTGCCATATACACCATTGTCGTTCAGTGCTCTCCTGATGCAAGACTCAACATTAGCCAATGAGAGACTTATCCTGAATTATTCTGAGACCTCATAGACAATGACATGCCTTTCTTTTTTTCTCTTTCTCTACCACTCCTGGGGAGGGTACCAATGGTCTTGAATTTCCATTTTTTGTATATAGTCTGTCTAACTGTGGATTGGGGGTCTAAACTCTTCAAACTCATCAAACCTTTTCCTTTTTCTTTTTTTTAAATTTCACCTTCAAATTAACTGCTAATCCTAGAGTTTTTGATTTGTCTAATTTTCGCTGAAGTTTTATGTTGTATTTATTCAGAAATATAGAAAACTCAGCACTGTACATATCTAGGTATATAGTGTTTTTTAAAGTAAATGAGCACATCCTGAACACCAATATTATATCATGAAAGAATATCCTGATATAGCTTGTGGTTGCTCTGTTTGACTTCTGCTAAAGTGACACCACAGGGAATCTTTCAGAACATTGTTAGTATTTACCAGGCAAGAAACATATTTCCAGGTGAAAAAATGTAATACAATGAAATATTTAACCCCCCCCCCCCTCTAATATTTAAAGTGGTGGCAAACAATTTAACTGGTTTTGTTTGATTATTTGGTATTGTTTTAATTATTTTTGAATGAAATTGTGTAAAGCCCTTGTTATTTTAATTCTGTTCAAAAATATTCAATCAACTCTGTTTCACTTTTTACATTGTATGTATACAGTTTACAGTTTCTCTTAATGTTTATGTTTCACAGTAATCTGAATCACTTAAATGTATAAAATACTGCTGTTATTAGTTATGTATTGATGTATTCAAACATCTCTTGTCAACACAGAGCACAGTAAACAATTACTTATTTGTTTGGGGGTCATTTGCATATTGGAGATTTCTGTGTGATCAGTAGGCCAAACATTTCCAAAATGAATAATATGCACAACTGATATACCCTCTCCTTACAATCTATTATCACCAAATTCCAGATTATTGTGTTAAGGTTAGTTAACAGCAAAGAGCAGAAAAGACATGCAGTAGGAATTCAAGCCATGCTGACACATTAGAAGTGATTATTTTTACCCTATTTGAAAAAAATGAACAGGCCCTATGAATTAATTTAATCTCATTCTAACACCTTTATTTAGCACATTAAATTATAGATGAGGTCTTAAGTGTTAAGCAGGGAGAGAGATGGGATAGGAGGATGAGGGTGGAAAGGGTTTGTAGAGGCTACAATAGAAGCCCTATGCAAATTAAGAATTTTGCATTAGCATTTCAAACCACCAGCGTGAAGACAATTTCGGCAGTAAGGGCTTGCACAGTTCCATCTGTTCTGCTCTGCCCTGCTCATGTTTTCTTTTAGACTTTCTCCATTTTCTATTGGATATGTGATTCCTATTAGTTGTCCTTCAGTGTATTTCAGGTCTTTTGATCCACCTGCCCTAATTTTTGTTTTCACTCAAACTTTTTAACTTCTTCAACACTTCTCAACTTAAGAATTAAGTACCAATGAAATACTGAATATTCAACATTACAATCGATGTGCCACCATCTTTGCACTAAGAACTTTTTATTTATACTGTTTGGTCCATAAGTAAATCAAAGACAAATATGGGTAACTTGCAGATCCACTCAAGAAATCACATGTTTCTAGAAAGTGGAAAAGTTAGTACCAATATATGTTAGCATTTTATCAGTTTTGTCTGTTTGGGCTAGTACATTTGCCTCTTTTGTCTATTCAGGTAAGCTTGTGCATTTCTTTTGGCCAAAGATAATTGTTAATATTTTCCCAGGTCCTTCAGTGACATAGCCCCCTTACTTAGGAATTCTCTTCATCAGTCTTTCCATGATTGTTTTTCCCTTTCTACTTTAAAATCTGAACTTAAGACTCATATTTTCAATTATTACAATTATGTGTATGTAAAACAACCTTGGGATTATGAAAGGAGCTATATAAATTCTTATCATACACTCTTATGCACACACACACACACTCACACACACTGAAAGCATTGGTTGTTAGAGAAAAAATAATTATTGTACAACTTTGAACATAACAGTGATACAGATATACAAAATTCTAGCAATGCTTGATAAACTTACATCAGTACACATGCGGTGTAGACACTACTATTTAAATACAAACCCAAATAATATCTGGTCAACAGCATCCCTGTTGTCTGATCACTGAAGAATAGAAAACAGCAGGCCAGTATGGAAATGTGTAGTTAGTGCAAATAATTGTTAGCTTTTTTGTTCTCTTTTGTCCCTTTGAGCGTTAGGCCAGTACATTTGCCTGTATTTTATTCAGGTAAGATTGTCTGTTTCTTTTGGCCAAAGATCATTTAAAATATTTTACCTTATTAATATGTTCACATGAATCATGAGAGGAGATATAGTGGAGCAAATAAGTATTTGGCAGCCACCAATATTGCAAGTTGTCCCACTTAAAAAGATGCGTGAGTCTGTAATGTTCATCATAGCTTTACTTCAACTGTGAAAGACAGAATGTAAAAAAATCCAGGAAATTACATTGTATGATTTTTAAAGAATTTATTTGTATTATGGCGCAGAAAATAAGTATTTAGCTCCTACAAACAGGCAAGAATTCTGTCCCTCACAGACTTGTTACTTCTTCTTTAAGAAGCTCTTCTATCCTCCACTCGTTAGCTGTATTAATGGCACCTGTTTGAACTCGTTCTCTGTATAAAAGACACCTGTCAACACCTTCAGTCAGACTCCAACCTCCACCAGACCAGAGAGCTGTCTAACGACACACAGGGAACACCTGCACAAGACTGGGATGATCCAATCTACAATAGGCAGCAGCTTTGTGAGAAGAGATCAATTGTTGGGGCAATTATTAGAAAATGAAATAAATACATATCACTGACAATCTCCCTTAATCTGGGGTTCCATGCAAGATCTCACTTTGCGGGGTACAAATGATCTTGAGAACAGTGAGGGACCAGCCCAGAACTACATGGGGGAACTGGTCAATGACCTGAAGACAGCTGGGCCCACAGTAACAAAGGTTATTATTAGTTACATTACATTGTCGTGAATTAAAATCCTGCTTAAGCAGCACATGTCAAGGCACATCTAAAATTTGCCAGAGACCATCTGGATGCTCGAGAGGAGGATTTGGAGAATGTCATGAGATGAGACCAAAATGGAACTCTTTGGTATAAATGCCACTCACCATGTTAGAGGGGGAAGAATGCTGAGTTGCATCCCAAGAACACCATACCCACTGTGAAGCATGGGGGTGGAAACATTAT
>JBBIGC010000104.1:5151700-5162474 GCA_037576955.1 Lepidarchus adonis
GGGTGGTGTACAGGACGAAAGTGGGAGAGACACTATTTTAAGAGAAAAGGAAAACAACATTAAAGTGTGTGCGTGTGCGTGTGCGTGAGAGAGA
Organism: Lepidarchus adonis; assembly: GCA_037576955.1. Classification (NCBI taxonomy): domain Eukaryota; kingdom Metazoa; phylum Chordata; class Actinopteri; order Characiformes; family Lepidarchidae; genus Lepidarchus; species Lepidarchus adonis. The sequence continues at coordinate 5,151,795 of JBBIGC010000104.1, forward strand.
GAGAGAGAGAGAGAGAGAGAGAGAATGGTCACATTTGCATTGTGGCCTGAGGGTTATTAGCAGCAAGCTTCAGACAGAGCTGTGAGTAAACGTATCAGCGTCTCTCGAGCTGTTTGTTAGCCTGTAAACAAATATTCCCCCCTACCGCTGCTATTTATTCAGAGCTGATGTGGAGGAAGCCGTTGGTCTTGGAGTGTTTCCTGATGTAGGTAGTGCTGGACCGCCGGGCCTGTTTCTCAATGACTTCTTTGTGGATTTGGCCAGATGATCTCTGTACAGTTCCACACTACTCTCTTTGCCTGCAACCTGTGGGACCTGCAGCCGGTGGCTTAAATGAAGAATTGAAACGAAGAAGCAGCTAACAAACTGCTTTCTCTCTCATCCTCTTTCCCTTTCTCCATTGACAGCATGTTCATGTTTACTTTCCTTTTTGACTTCTTGATCTCTAATAGCTCTGCCTTTTTTCTCATGGGAAACAACACTATTTTTCTGGCTAAATGTCTACTGCAATTAAAATTAAGTATCTTTTCTTAATCTCTTAAATAGTTTTTTCTTGGTGATTCTTTTATAGGGTGTTACTGTAGCCCTTAACATATAAACAATATAATAATATCCTAAAAACTGAGTTAGATGAGTTTAGGTAGGAGTTTTTGAAAAATGTAAGACTAGTCAATGAACAAGTTTTCTCCTGTAATGCATTAGAGTGAGAGTACATCAGTACAAAGCAGTTGAATAGGTTAAAAAATAAGCTTAATTTAAAGTCAGTAGAATTAAAATCAGTGGCAAATGGACTATAACATTTAAGTCTAGGGCTACACAATGTGGACAAAAGTCTAATGTTATTTTGCTCATATTGCTATGAGCCTTACAAAAGCGAATCAATAATATTGTAATGTCACAAGAGACTCATTCTAAATGATTACTGTACTGGTGAACATGGATTCAACTTACACATTTGCATATTATAACCTTCTTCTATATCAGTGTCTCACAGGCCATTATCACGATAAAGATTGTGATATATTATAATATATTGTGTTTCCCCTTTAATGATTTTACAGAAAGTGTAAGCATGTTATAAACAATAAAAACACATGAATATTTCTTTGTTCTTAATGTAATGAATTAGACATTCTTTTACAATTTTAATGATAAGCATGGTGTTTGCAGGAACAGGGGGTCTTGAAGTTAAGTAGCACTCGACATACGACAATTCATGCTTACATCACTGGCTTTTTAAAAAATTGTCTGTGTTTACTGTCATATACGGTCGCAGAATGCAATTGAACGCCAATTAAATGCTTTATGGTAACACGGGACTGCCACGTGCTGAGCTGCCTGCAGTGTGTGTGCCTGTGTGTGTGCATGGACGGGAGAAAGAGGGTGCTGTGTAGTGGGTTGTTTGTTGTTATTGCTGAGATATTTGTTTTATTCACCGTTAGTGTTGAATAAGATAAATGTGTGTTGGTGGGTGAGATGGGGGTTAATAGTGCTCTGTTAAGGCACCGTCAGTGTCACCTCTTTAGTGTGTTTACTGCTGCAGTGGTAGTTTGCTGAAGCCATTAAAAAGAGCATTTTTATCTGGAGCAACATTTTCTAAATGCTTTACTGTAATGAGAGGCTGGTGTTAGCTATATGCATGTTGCTTCTTCACGCCGCTGTTAATAATACACAGTGCTGTTCAATAAAGCCTCTACAGCATCATTAAATGCGTGAGCTTTGACTTGCATCTAAACTTGTATTACACCACGTTCTGAGGCAGGAACCCTGATGTAACTTGAAGACCCTCTATAATTTTAAAGCCATGATCTGCAGTCTGAAAATGCTCAACTTTTGACTTGCTGCCCTAGAAAGATCATTCAGATCAGATACTGAGTCAGACTGGATTTCTGCTCACCTAGACTGCAGTGATAACATAGAAGTACATCTATTAAAACTTGTTTTGCCTTGTGTTACTTTGTATGACTTACTGAACACATGGCAAAGGTCAGGTTCAGCTGTGAGTGAATACTGTCTTTTGGTATTGATGACTTAGCAAGGTGAAAAACAAAGATTCATTTATAGTGACATTTAACAGCCCAAATCAACAGCCTGAATCAACTACGGTAGCCCTTTCCACTTCATTCACAGCCATAAACTATACTCACCATTAACTTGTATTTTGCTATTTTCCTTTGGGTTAAATCTTGATTATCTGTCTATATATCTTTCAAAGAAATGGGCACGCTTGTGAAAATGTTGCTCCCTGGAAAGGGTTCTATGCTACATGTGGTACCTCTAGCTTTAACTGCATGAATAAGACATGGTGATTTTGTGATTAGGGTTAGGCCATCATGCTAAATGTTAATAAATAATATTGAACACTGATAGTTGTTGTCACTTTATTTCTGCTCTCTGTTTTTAATTTCTACGATTTCTTATTTTTGCTTTGTACTTTGCAATGTCCAGTACAATTTCAGTGCCTATATTTTTCCTTCAGTCCTGGTCTCACAGCAGTGGGACAATTTCTGTTATTAAAGAGTTGGCTCTCACTTTTAAAAGACAGCACTTTTATTGTAATTCACCCAGGCTTATGATAAAACAACAAGTCTTTAAAAGTGGCAGAAATCCTAAAGAATGTGAATTTAAGTCTTAAAATTAAAACAAAAGTATATAAAAGAAGTATGAAAGTACTCTCTCTCTCTCTCTCTCTCTCTCTCTCTCTCTCTCTTTCTCTCTCTCTCTCTCTCTCTCTCTCTGCCCTTCTTTCCCTCTCTGCAGTTGACCTGAGCTCTGCTCTGCCTGTGAGAGTTCCCCCAGCAGCCATTCCAATGGACTTGCGTGTGGATCAGTCTCCTGGTGCTGGTACGGGTCTGGTCTCAGAGAAAGTAGACTCAGGCATGCGAGAGCAGCAGCTGCAGCAGGAGCTCTTGGCCCTCAAACACAAGCAACAGGTCCAGCGGCAGCTCCTCATCGCGGAGTTTCAGCGACAGCACGAGCAGCTCTCACGTCAGCATGAAGCCCAGCTGCAAGAGCACATCAAGGTCAGGACACATACTGTGGGCAAATTCCACAACATATTTATCATATGATTGTTCACTTAGTTAAAGGCAGGAAAAGTCAGGTTTAAGATTATTTTAGCTTTCATTGATTTTCAATTCTGTGTATATATTCAAAATGAGGCACAAACTATATATTAATTTAATGAAAACACGATAAATTGATTCATGTGTGATATGTACTGTCAGTCTGAGAGCCTGGCTCAGAGGCACTCGAAAGATGATACTATTGGCTGTTCCGATTATGTGACGGAATGTTACTTCTGTTTGACTGATGTGACTGGTTTCTCTGCTAAAAGTCAATTGAATATCGTTATCTGCCTTTAGCAATCAGACCCGTGCCACATGATGACAGTGTTCAAATTTTCAAACCACCATAGAATTGGACCTTAGACGAACCAGATATAGCAACTGCAATGCAGAGTACGGACAGTGACATTGACCCAAATTCTGAACTGTGCTCATCAGGCAATCCACATCTGATAATAATAAGGTTTTTGTTATTTAAGACAGATTTTCCCAAGAATAACGGATGCCAAGATTAAAGAGGACATTTTTGTTGGCTCCCAGATCAGACATGTTCTTGACCATTTTCTGGGCAGTTACAGAGCCCCAAACTATATTCAGCTGGTAGCCAAACCCTCAAAGCATACAAGACAATGAAGTACAACATGTCACTCAAGATTAATTTGCTCCACTTACACTTGGACTTCTCCCTGACAAATCTCTGTGCTGTAAGTGAAGAACACGATGAAAGGTTTCACCTGGACATTGGAGATTGGAGAAATGGTACCAGGTCAACTGGAATATGTTAATGCTTGCTGACTACTGTTGGACACTGCAAAATGATGAATCAGACACTGAATACAAAAGAAAATTAGGAGAAAAATATTTTAGTTCTGCTAAATTTTATAGCTTATGCAAAATGTGACTAAATACGTTATTGTCCATAAACATATAAATGTTTATTTCTCAGACTTCATGCGAGTTGCAGTAAAACCAAAACTATATTTGTGCAAACCTAGTAGGTACTGGTCACAATCAGCAAAAACTTTTCAGGAAGCAAGACTTTTAAAAATATCGTGCAGTGTTACATTCTAAAAGTATTTTTAATGTTTTAATTTTTTGTTAAGACGTTATTTTTGTAAGAGTCTCATATATGTACCAGGTTTAAATTAGTTATGAATACTAAATACAGGAGAAATCTAAATGTTTTAAATATATAATTTAACTGGTGAATTGCACATTCATTCAGATTGACATGATGTGAAATAGGCATTTCAGCTGTTTCTTCACAGCTGTAGTGATCCTCTGTGTAATGTTTGATAATGGTTAAACTTGTCTTCTAGTGCCTTGCAAATACATCTCCACTGTGAATGAATTCAAAATATCAATTTTAGACTAAAGACTATCATAAAACAATGCCTTCATTATCAGACAAAATATTTATATACATTTTGAGTAATAATTTCTGGCTTTTCAGCCTGCTTTAAATACATTAAACTTTCCAGACACCTGTTTCCCATCACCGCCATGTGAAGAAGTCTGAATCTCACGTTCACGTACAATAAAAAAATAATTCTAACAACCCGGCGTTTAATAGAGACATGCATTTAATGGAGATGGGTTATTATTCTCCTCACAGACGGAATGGTGATGGTAGTTACAGCACAAAATGTTGTGCAGCTTCTTTGCTTGTATGTTCTTTTGCGTTTGTTAGCGCAGAGTTTGATGCTAAATCAAATGATCGTTTCCATCGCTCACACTATTTCACTCTGTGGCGTTATGACTGACACTGTTACGAGATGAAGTGTGTTTTCTCACGGAGAGCTGAAAACGGATTGGCAGCGCATGGGCAGAAACCAGGTGGAGTTAAGAGTGTGTTTTGTTAGAGAGTTTGTTGTCGTGTTGTGAGAGAGCTCATTTAAGGAGAAAAGGAGCATTAATGTGGCTAATCAGAATCAGAAAACTTTATTAATCCCTGGGGGAAATTGTTTGTTACAGAGAGAGCCATGGAAGAGCTGAGACTCATTCATTCTGTGCTGAATGGAACTAATAAAACGACATCACGCATGTGAGTTTGAGCAGCTGGTAAAACAACATTTATACAAAAGTACAGAATGTACACACAGACATTTGGTTTAGACTTTCTCCTTCCTCTATAACATCCAATGACAAAACAGTTTTGATGTGAAAAGGTTCTTACAGTATGATTCACTGCAGGAGGTATGGAGAGAGTTTTGTACGTAACGTGCGGTGGGTCATTTCAGATTGCGTACTATTGGGGATCAGTGTCTATTTCTATTTCGATCTTTCGGTACCGGCGTTTAATTTGAAACATGCGTCAAAAAGAGACTGGCTATTATTAGAAGATATACGGTATGCACACATTTTGTAAAATTGTCACTGTAGAATTATAACTGTAGTAACCACTACAGTTTTATCTTTAATAAAGCCTCTCAATCATTTTTTTAGTTATTGTGCAAAGTTACTTCCATGTTACTTCCATGTTCTTCACTTTCTGGGTCTGGCCCAGTTCTGTATTCTTCTGTAATCAAACAGTTATCCTTAGCATGTGTAGTCATCTATTAGGACCTGACCTCCTCCTGTTTGTCCCCCTTAGACATATCCACACCCCCTCTCTTTCTCACTGTTTATGCATAGGTAGCTGAGGTAGCGAAAATGTAACAGTAAACATCAGTGGCTGCATGAGCCGCTGGCCTCGTGATCCTGAGCCAGCGTTTTGCCACGGAGCACAAAAAGCCCTCAAAAGCAAAGAAAACATGGCAGATGAAATTATGGCCAATTAAATTAATCAAATATTGGTTCAGGCCTGGCTACTGAAGGCCTCTAGCTGCAGTGTATGCTGCACATGCTCAGTTCTGTGTTGACTTTTGCCCTGGTCGAAATGCTGGCTAGTTGGCTGGCATGTTCTTGCTTCATTGAATACACCGTTTCCTTAGCAGGTCATTGACCCAGCTCCTTGGATTCCCCCATGTGTGGTGTGCATGGCTAGTAATTAGCAGTGCATGGCATGCTGGGTGAATAGAGGTGTTGTCTAAGATTAAGCCAAGTATTCTTGGTTGAGCACAAAATGCACTTTTCATTTTACTTACTTATAAACTTATTTTTGTATTTTTACAAGTAGCCTTCAAGCTGCACTTGGAAAAAGCTCCACGTGACTGTGAAGCTTGACTGTACGTGACTGTAGAGTGACCTAGTCATACCAAAAGACAGAGAAAGAGGTTGATAGAAAGAGCAGGCAGGTGTTACATTGAATGCTTGAGAGAATGAAATAGAAAAAAAGAATAAACTTTGAAAAACCTTTTCCTAAAATGTGATATTTTTGGGGTTTTTTGTGCTATGAATTATTAATGAAAAATATAAATGTTTTTGAGCAAGTTTGTCACTGGAATCATTTCAAAATGTACAACACACCCACACACACACACACACACAACATTGCAGCTACAGGTGCTAGCTAATCTGGGGTGGATATATATAGCCCACACCTGAGGTACTTGTATTCTGCTTCTCCTCCTGAGGGAATTCCTCACTGATCTGCTTCATCAGAAAGGCTTTTGTTGTGCTCTCATACAGTCTTTTTTCCCCCAGTTAAATGTGTATAATTGTTGTAGGTTTTCAAGCTGAACTGTCGTATATCCAGCTTTGTATATTCTAACATGAGGCACTTTCAAATTCTGTGTCCAAAAGTATGCTCTTTTCACTTTAGAGGTTAGCCATTGTTAACGAGACAAGGAATATACAATCCCACATTGCACAGTAAGTTCTGCACCAGAAATGGAATACTTTTAATGCACTCTGTCACAGGCAGTAAAATAGGGGTGGGCCAAAAATATCAATATGGCGATATATCAGCGAACTTGCTCACACAATACGATAATCGATACGCCAATGGGAATATTGATATTTACATCATTAATCATTCATTGCCAAGTTGACTCAACCGTGTCTTCTCTCCTCTGGGTGGAGCGGCTCGATTGTGTGCAGGAGACTTGGTTAAAAGCTGAAGATGAACTTAGCAACAGGTAGATGCAAAAATGCTCAGCTGAGATGCCCCAGCCACATTTCAATCTAAAGTCTGAGTTTGGCTTTTGACACATTGAAGGAACAGAGCGTGGATTATTTGGGGTGGCCATGTCTCTGTGCGTCTCTTTACTGCACTTTACTACACATCGCTGGAGAGCAACTTTAAAAATGAAGAAAGACTCAGTAATCCAAGTGTGCAGAATTGGGCATCTCCACCAATATCTAGCGTTTACTGAACTGTCCTCAACAATAATTTAGTTCAGAAAAGAAGCGTATCGCTCCATAATTTTTTCAGTATAGACATGTTATAACTAGCGCTGTAGCGGAAGGTGTGTTTCATGGGGGCAATGCACTGTGTAATTTTCGTTAGACTATGTGGGTTTTGATGCAGGAAGCTATGCTGCTGTCACAAAATGAAATTTTCATTGCCATAATGGATGTTGCCAATGAGCTACGAAATATAAAACCTGTACTGTGTGACATTAACCAAACAATTAAAGAATGTTCAAAATTGATATTCTGTGTTTGATCACCTGTTTTTACATTCTTTCTATTACATTCAAATGAAGTTGTAAAGCTGCCCCATGCCTCATTCCTCAGGTGCTCAGGTACAGGAAAGCCCCTATTATGTGCCACATTATGCAGCTCGCTACATGCCAGCACAATGTGACACACTTTCTTCCACCGGTCTTGTCCAGGCATCGCCAACGGCCCTTAAGCTGCACTATAGTCCGCTCTACCACCACCCGTGCCCGAGAATGTATGTCATTATAACGTCGTTCTTCTTCACCCCATGGGTTTGTGAGCGATGCCACGTCTTCAGTGGGTACCCACTGTCCCCTAGGGAATTGTAAATGGAAATTTTGGGCCAAAATTATGAAACATAAGTGCTTACTGAGAAGCCTGCCATCATGCACCACACCATTTTCGAGTTGGTTTCCAACGGTACTATTTTAAAGAATAAATGAATCATGGGTTGAGTCACAACATTAATAATATGCATTTTCGCATTACATATGATTTGCATATTAATAGAATGGAAAAGCTTTCAAAAGCATAAGCAAATTCATTCTCTGAAGGTGCTTTTATAGCAATGTGTGAACATGTGTGTGAACATGTGTGTGAACATCGCTGTGAATTGCGTTTTAATGTTCAACCACAGTGTATGGAAATTTTATAGTATATCTGTATGACAAATGGTTTATACCATCTCATACAGTGTGCATGCTGTGACTCAGTGATGACTGAGAAATACTCGATCAGTCTGCAAGAACTCACTGAAAAGCTGCTGTGGCTAAAAACCAGAGGGTGAAAAGAACTTGTAACAGGACAGGTATGGCGCAGTTCCTTAAAGTCTGCCTTAGTAAGGCTGGCCCTAGGTCAGCACACAGCTCCAAGAAAATAGCTCTTGGAAATCTATATTGACTTAGAAGACAGTCATCATCATGGGCCGGGAAATCAGTATGATCCCAGAATACACATCATCTTCTATTTCTTCCATATGCAATGTCCTCTAGTAACGACATTGTAGTTGCAGTAGTTTGGCTTTTCTCTCTATCGTTTTATTTTCACATTCAGTTTGTCATTAATAAGAGTATACAACAGGGAAGCAATAGTACCACTGATTTGCCACTAGATGCCACTACATGAGGCCCCTGGTCTGTCAAAAAGTGCCTACCCTTGAGTAGGGACTAAAATAGATTAGAAACTACCTACCAGGAAATGTAACCCGGCCAAGCTCCGGGATTGTAAAAAAAAGTTCCTGCAGAGTGAAGTCACCCATGAAAAACACAAATTCTATCCGTACAATAATTTTCTAGAATATTTAAGTGGCCATTTTGAACAAAAAAAAATTGAATTTTGAAAATGAAAATCATACACTGCAATGTAACAAAGGTGACTAAAGTGTGATTGTGTGCCCTGGTATCCAAATGTTTGAAGAGAGCGTGGCAGGGGCCTGGTGAACTGATTCTTTAACCTCTTTCCTCCTTCAGCATCAACAAGACATGTTGGCTCTTCAGCACCAGCAGGAGCTGCTGGAACACCAGAGGAAGATGGAGAAGCACCGCATGGAGCAGGAGCTGGAGAAACAACAGCGGGAGCAGAAACTCCAACTTCTCAAAAACAAAGAACGAGGCCAGGAGAGTGAGTACCAATCATATGCCAAAAAGCATTTTCTTATTTGGTGTACTTAAATGACCTCTATTCTGACTGGCTGACAAGTACCTCATTGGTGAAATGAGCAAATATTTTCACAAAACACCTCAGGAAGGAAAAAAACTTCAGTCACGTCTGAGTGATGTGGCATACTGCAATAATACAGTTGCTTTAGTCAGCAAAAGTGCAACATTTAAGCAGTCCCTCAATTCTACTGTACTCCAGACTACCTGCAGTTATGCTTATCACATCACTGTGATTGGACGCTTATAGTCAAATCAGTTTTATTTTTATAGTGCTTTTTCCAACTCACGTTGTCACAAAGCAGCTTTACAGAATTTACAGAAACCAGGTCCAATATCCTAATGAACAAGACAAAGGCGACGGTGGCAAGGAAATACTCCCTAATTATAGGAAGAAACCTTGAAAGGAGCCATGGCTCAGAAGGGGAACCCATCCTCCTGTCGTTGACACTGGAGAGTGATAACAGACAGAGAATATAAATAATCAAATGAAGAGACATCTGCAGTCCCTTTTGTGCAGGTGCTTCTCTGAGTTGAGATCTGGTAAGTGGTTCCGTCCAACCATTTGAGCTAATCCCCCACTGTAGCTAAAACCCTGCTGTAGGTGCTTTTGTAGTTTACAGTTACTGGCAGTTTTCTGTCTGTTTCTCAGCATCACTAGTCTTAATTCCATTCGTCAATGGACCTCCAAAGGACTACTAATGGGTGATGGATCATTCACAGTATAGTAGAGGCATTAATGTGTATATGTTTATCCATCTTTTTGTTTTTAAAGAGGTCATTGCTGTGTCCCATGTTCAGAAACTGATCACTGTTGAAGAATTAGAGAATGTTTAAGACCACTAACTTCACCACTAACCTTTCTTCTGAAAGGTGGACCAAAAAACTGTGTGTTGACACACATCATGAGACGGTCACTGAGCATGATACACCACCCAGATGATACATGCTCACTGGTGGGACCTACTGGTTTGGCCCTGACCCTTGATGAATGGCCCAAAGGGGGATGTAAAAAAGAATGCAGAGAAACAGAAGTAGGAAGTGCACCTACACTACCGGTCATAAGTTTTAGAACACTCAAAAACGATCATTTAAACAGTTCTGTTACAGTAAGTAACCTTAAACGGTACAAAGGTAAGTGTTTACAATACAGAAATTCATCACAAATTAAATTTTTAGGTCACCAAACACTGAAATAATATGCAGATTTCATAGTGAACATGCTTCCCCTTCAAGCATTAATAACCTGCTGAACTTACAGCTTTACCTGCAGCAATGGAAGTCAATGAAGCCTTTAGTTTTAAGTTTAATGTAAACAATTCTCATATGTGCTGTTCCCAACTTCTGCTGATGACCTACAAACCCCTCTGTGTGAAGAAAGGTGGAGCTGGAACACATTGTTCCTCCACCCT
>JBBIGC010000104.1:5176159-5187758 GCA_037576955.1 Lepidarchus adonis
GCTGCCATGTTGGATAACGCACAGTTCTCGCGGGATTTCACAACATACTCACCTGCGCATACTCACCACCGCATACCGCATACCCTTCATTATTTAAAAACTGCATTTTGTGGCTACTCTGTTTATCTTTGGCTAATATTTGTTAAATAAAGGGTAAGTGTGACAAGTATGCAAAAAAAGAAATACACTGATGAGCCACTTAATTAGGTATAGCTACTTTGTAACCACATCCACTGTCCATTTAATCACCACCACTGACTATAAAGGTGTGCATTGTACAGTGGGGGCAAAAAAGTATTTGGCAGCCACTGATTCTGCAAGTTGTTCTAATTAAAAAGATGAGAGAGACAGAATGTAAAAAAAATCCTTTTTCTAATTTGTATAATGGTACAGAAAATAAGTAGGTCTTCACCAGGTTTGCACACACTGTAGCTGGTATTTTTGCCCATCCTTCAATGCAGATCTTCTCAGGAGCTGTGATGTTTTGGGGCTGTCAGCAGACAACACAGACTTTCAACTGCCTCCACAGATTCTGTATTGGATTAAGGTCCAGAGACTAGCTAGGCCACTCCAGAACCTTGACATGTTTTTTACAGAGCCACTTTGTTGCCCAGGTGGTGTGTTTGGATTTCCATTGTCATGCAGGAAGATCGGATCATCTCAGTCTTGTGCAGGTGTACAATCTGTCCCTGGTGTCGTTAGACAGCTCTCTGGTCTTGGCCATTGTGGAGGTTGGAGTCTGATTGTTTGAAGGTGTGGACAAGTGTCTTTTATACAGAAAACAAGTTCAAACAGGTGCCATTAATACAGGTAACGAGTGGCGGATAGAAGAGCTTCTAAAAGAAGAAGTAACAAGTCTGTGAGGGACAGAATTCTTGCTTGTTTGTAGGAGCTAAATTCTTATTTTTTGCACCATTATACAAATAAATTCTTTAAAAATCATACAATGTGATTTTCTGGATTTTTTTACATTCTGTCTCTCACAGTTGAAGTGAAACTATGATGAACATTACAGACTCTCTCATATTTTTAAGTGGGACAACTTGCAGAATTGGTGGCTGCCAAATACTTTTTTGCTCCACTGTAGTTTTAAGTCTATAATCTTTTCATTTCTGTTTCTAAAGTATTAACCCTTTTTAACATGTTCTTTAGAGGTCAAATTTTATGTGGAGGTTGACTCCAACCTTCAATATCGGAGACCATTATGGCACCTATATTTCCTAAAAAAAAATGCAAAAACAACAGAAAATGTTTGTTTTTTGGGTCATAGCAATTTTGCAAGCATAAGGGGGAACTGCACAGAATTAGACACTGAGTTTTTAATTTTAAGACTGATTAGGGTATGTCTTAATTACAATATACTGACGGCTACTTAGTGCTGGCTTATTTATTCTGTTTATCTTATTTTTTTCATTTTTATTTGACTTTGTTGTTAGACCTTTTCTATATTATTATCTTTATTTTTATCCTCACTTTATTCTGCATTTTTCTATTCAGTTACATACTACTTTTACCATACTTTTATTTTGTGACTTTGCCTGTATGTCTCTGTGTCTCTATTTGCAGGCGCAGCATAAGTAATTTCCTCTGGGATAAATACATTTTTCTGATTTGAAGTAGCAATGTAATCGCAATACGGAATTTTGTCCACAACCTTACTGTTAAGTCATGGCAAAGAATGAGGCCTTTTTAGTAGCAGTTAGGTGTTTTCCAAATTTGAATTACTTCTCACACTGATATAATTACTTTCAATCACTGTTCTAAGCTTTGTCCAAGCATTCAGCTATGGCTCACCCGTCAAATATGACTATTAAACAGGGTGTAAATGAATGACTTGGGCCTATTACAAAGCCTCTGTATGCCCTATTCACTTTCTGCTGCATGAAAAGATTAATGGAGCAATTCTGTCCTGTACTACTTGTACCAGTGCCCATTCATGGAAGGTTTGTGTGAATGGGGCAGGCCATACATGGCTGGCCAGACTCTTTCATCCAGCGTGCGTAAGTGGACGAGAGCCAGTCTCAGGGTCATTGACCTCTTGCAGAGGGCAGGACTGGAATGGGTGCCCTGCCCTGCCCCAGCCCCCAGTCCTCACATATCCAGCATAGTGGGGCTCATGGCCTTTTACTGTTCCCACGTTACGCTCAGTCAAGACTATGGGGAGCAAAGAGTGTCGAACTCAGACATCCAAATGGATTTTGAAATCTGAGCACACAGACTGAAATTGGTCATGAGTCTTTATGGATTCAGTATGTGAATGGGCGTGGCCATGGGCACAGAGCAGTAACACTCCTAGTGTTAATGAATGCAGGGCTATGACAGATACTACAGCCTAGCCATAGTCATTTAATGTGTAAAAAAGATTTGTGTATTAGTGCACAGTTGTAAGTCGGTAGCTTAAATAGGTACTGACCAAAGGAACCTTGAGTACTGACCAAAGGGGACCACTCGTGCTTAATGTGGTGGTGCTGGACAATGTTCTTCCAATTCTAACTGACTACAGTCTCTCAGGAAGGACGTCTTGGGTCCAGTGGCAGAGGCAGGTGCTGTTCCCATCAGTTGCTGAGAGATGATGACATTGAAGCCTGAACTGATGCCTATGAACAGCATTGTAATATTTTAAAATATTTTAAAAAATAGCTCTTTCTGTCCAAATGGGTAGGGCCAGGTGACTGGTGGTAGTGATGGTATCATCCAATAAGTGGTAAGATGCAAACTGAGAGGGGCTCCAGTGAGGGGAACAGCTCTGAATGTACCTAATGACAATCGTCTCAAAGCAGTTCATGATTATGGGTGTGAGTAAAGCTGGACATTGAAAGGCATGATGGTGAAGGTATCGATTCTCAGAGAGATGCTGAAAACATCTCTGAGAAGATCTGCCTTCTGGTCTGCACATCATCTGAACACATACTAACCTAACCTAAGCACCTAAACTCTTAAACTGTGCTTTGAAGTGATAAGAAACATCTAGAAGAGAGGCCTCACCTTCACCACCAAGTGCAAAAGGCCTGTTATTAGTTACTGATGGGTGCCCTGCCTGTGTTTCCTCAGTATCCTAAATACTCTAGCTATGGATTTTCTGGGTATGTGTGTGCTTCTACAAAAAGTTCCATCTTGAACTACAGAGGAAGCTTTTAGAGAATTTGCAGTATTGTATATCACTCTAAAATCCCAGGCATGATCTACACTCTGCCTACGCAATCAGCTACATTGCCTCCCATTTAGATCATAGTGTATACAGAAAAATGCTTAGATACCCATTCTTATCACCAATTAAATTTAATTGTTTTCAGTTGTATTTATATAGGACTTTTTATACCAGAGCATAAACATGACATGCCTGCTTATAAAGCTGTGGAACTGTATATGTAGAGACTTTTATAAGCTTCTAAATTGGTTGGTTGATTGGATTATTTATTTATTTATTTTTGTTCCATGTATTTGTACTGTTTTTCCAGGAAAACATAAAATGTTTATTTCAAGTTTTGGTGCATTTTATTTTTGTCCACCAAAAATTGGTGCTGAATCAGGCATAAAAAACATTTAATAATTTATAAGTGTATGTAATTAAGTATGCAGCAGTTGAAATGGAAAGATATGCCCTCTATGTTTAAGTTCTAAAGGATTAAAGAGTTTTTTAATAATATTGTTTTGTACCAGACAGGCTTTTTAACCTGCTCATTATAGAAACCCATTACCAAGTTCAGTTATGCAAATTGATTTTTCTTCATTTTTCTTCCTTTAGCTAATGCATGTTGTTTGAACAAGCTCTCTTGACATAACACACATGACCTGAGTGGAAATATGAGGGTACTTATTATTTAGCCTTTGATAAGCCCTTATAGAGGTATTTGATTATCCCTGTGGTGAGTCCATTGTGATTCGCTTACTTGAGGACATAATTATATACAGGGCATTAGGGATATTTTAAGACCTATGTCCTAGATTATTTTGTACAGAACAAGCATGCCCCCCTAAGCAATTTGTAGTTTATTATTACCCCAGTAGCAACAGCCTTGTCTCTTTTCACTCTCTAATTTTACTAGGAAGCAAAAACTAGCACTACCCACACTGAGAAGAATTAATACTTGGTGAATTGATAACATGCATTTTTCATTTTTGCACACCAGTATCCCCTGCTGTGTTAAATGAACAGCAATGTAAGGTAATTAGAGTAGCACACAGCCATGGCCTAATGGTTGGACAAGAGGCCTTGTGACAGGGGGGTTGCTGGTTCAATGAAAATATGGGAGGGGTGAGTGAGAAAATCAGGCTTCGACCTCACATATACATATACTGCTAAAGTGTAAATTTAACCATGAAATCTGAGTAAAATTGGTCTAGTTGAATACAAATTAACATTCCAGTCATTTACAGTGTAGATTTTCTATTTTTCTATTTCTACTTTTCATAGCTATGGTTTATAAGACCCATATCAGAACCATTTGGATTTTTGCTTTGGAAAAATGGTCGAAGCAAAAGGTTTTCATCAAATAAAGAAAAGCTA
Source organism: Lepidarchus adonis (assembly GCA_037576955.1). Lineage (NCBI taxonomy): Eukaryota > Metazoa > Chordata > Actinopteri > Characiformes > Lepidarchidae > Lepidarchus > Lepidarchus adonis. The sequence goes on from JBBIGC010000104.1 coordinate 5,180,667, forward strand.
CAGTATATAGAAAAACATCTGTCCAGCATAACTGTCTTAAAATGAGTCTTTAAATTTCTTTTCTCTCACTAGCATCAGAGCCCAACCTGAAAGTGCGCTCTCGCCTAAAGCAGAAGGTCACCGAAAGGCGGAGTAGTCCACTGCTGCGCAGGAGAGACAATCCCATCAGCACTGCCAAGAAACGCTCTCTGGACATGGCAGGTATTGTCCTTGGAATGTGCCTGGTTTCTGCTATAGGACATAATCTCATTACATTAAAATTTCATTTTGGACAGTGATCTCCGCTACATCACAGTTCAGCTGCCGTGCCCTTGCTATATCACAGATTTTTCTGTGGAGCATATCTCATTTTCTATGATAAACTATTAATAACAACAGTGTCTTACTATAATGATAACACATACAGTGCCCTCCATAATTATTGGCACCCCCAGTTAAGATGTGTTCTTTAGCTTCTAATAAATTCAGTTGTCTTCCAAATAATATAGGACCACAATAAAAAAGAGGAAAATACAACCATTAATTAAAGTGCATTTATTAAATGGGGTAAAAATCCAAATCTGCACACAGTTTCTATCCGTGCTGCTGTATTCTGGAAGTAGTATTATTCAGTTCTCCCTATGTTTGCACCTTTGGTTCTTCTGGACCTATTTTAACTGCTTGTGTTATAGCTGCTTAACCTTCTATTTATCTATTTTTTTATATTTGACTATTTTATTTTTCTACTTGTGTGTGATAATCTAGTTTAAGTTTTAGCTTAGTGTTAAGTTTTTAGCCTAGTAATACTAAATCATAGTTTATTCTTGCAGTCTGGAATGGATCAGGATGCATTTACTGCTTGTTGTACGTGTATAACTAGGCATGTGATAAATAAACGTCTTAAATCTTGAATCTTGAATCCAACATCCCTGTCCAGAAGTGAACAAAATGGACTCAACACTAGTAAAAACTAACTAAAGTTATAAATAAAGGTACTATGCAATGCAGGCCAGTTGTGAATTTACAAACATATATTTATGAGGATGAGATGGCAAAAGAGATGCAAGGTTTTAATAATTACTTTCTGTGGACTCTGGACAATACAGCAGTGTTTAAGACAACAGTTTTCAAATTGACCTTATTAGTAGCCTTCGTTTGCTACAGAAATACTAATTTCCTCTAGTACACTGTGATATGTTAATATACTGGCAAACTAGCAGTGGTGCATATTTAAATGTTATAGCAGCTTCAGCTTAAACACAGACATTGAAAACTTGCAACAGACATATGACAGATTCTTATTATTGTGAGCTATATGATACTAATTCTAGCAAGGAAAACATTATGCAATTCTGACATAAAAGTCACCTGAATTTCTGTCTGCCAAATAAACTGGCTGTAGTCCATTGAAATTTCCCAACCATCATGTTCTTTATTCATTGCTGATCGGCTTCGAACCAACCAGATCACATCTGGATTTAATGGTGGACCATGCACGGCAGTATGTTTTGCACTGGTATTAACATATCAGACACTGATATACAGATATACACTATCAGATATTTCCAATAACATGACCATTGATTTTATAATTACCTACTTTCTTACACATACCATATGATAAAATAATGACTCCCGTGCTTCTCAGCCTCAGCAACTCAACTGTCTTTTGAGCGCCACATGCATAAAAAGGTGTTACTGCATAATGTGGTTTAGTTACTGTGTCTTTAGGTCTGATATGTATGTAATTCCAAACTCCAATATTTTTGTACTGTATGCATGTTGTCCAGACTCTTCATGTAGCAGTGCCCCAGGGTCAGGCCCCAGCTCCCCCAACAACAACTCACACAGCAACTTGTGTGAGAACGGCATCAGTGTGGCTGTCTCCAACAGCTCAGCAGAGGTAAATATACAGCAGTTCTAGGGCTGCTCTGTATAGTTTTAAGAGCATGCTAATCTAGGGACACACTGGTGATTAGAACGACATTAGTCTTTACTCATTATGGATGCTGTGTGTGTGCGTGCGTGCGTGCGTGCGTGCGTGCGTGCGTGCGTGCGTGCGTGCGTGCGTGTGTGTGTACCCTGATGGCTGTTTATCTTTGCTCCAGTCGGCACTAGCGAGCAGGCTAGCTGGATGTGATGGCTCTGTGAGCCAGCTATCACTATACACCTCACCATCTCTACCCAACATTACCCTGGGCTTGCCAGCCACAGCCACCAATAATGTGAGTAGTAATAATAATAATAGTTATTTTTATAAAGCTCCTTTCACATTCCCAGGGTCGCTTTACAAAGAAAACAAAGAGTATCTCCCCTTACACTGATTTGTCAATTTGAGATTATACTTCTGTATATACGCCATTCAGCCACAGCATTAAAACCACTCACATCTGCAATGAGTTACATATCTTTGTTTTATTAAGTTATTTTAGGCAACATGTGAACAGCAGATGTGTTGGAAGCAGAAAAATGGGCAAGTGTAAGGATCTGAGCCACATTACAATGGTAAAATTGTGATGGCTTCTTGAAAATTACAGGTTTTGTGTGTTATTCCTGGTATTACGGGTTAGTGCCTACTAAAAGTGGTCCAAAGAAGGACAACCGTTGAACCAGCGGCAGTGTCGTGGGAGCCCAAGGCTCACTGATGAAAGTGAAAGCAAGCCTGTTTGATCTAATCCCAAAGAGCAGCTATTATAACAGAAAAATGTATATTGACTGTGGTTGTAAAGCTTTTTGACAGAAAGAGGGGACCTATACAATATTAGGCAGGTGATTTTAATGTTGTGGCTGATTGGTGTAGATGTGCACTTTGAGAGTCATTGCAAAAACCACAATGCAATATTATCTTGATTCTTGAACTCTGAAACTCTTTTGTAATATTCAAAGATTTGTGAAATAGTTACATACTTTTATAATTTACTAAATTAATGAATATACAACAATAAATGAAAGATGTGAAAACTAGAACCGTCATTGGGCCACAGCCAGTCATATAACACTTTGTAATGGTTTCAACTGTATTTCAATTTGCTTGTGTAGGTGACACCTGTCCAGCAGGAAGGTGACTGTATAGCCATGACTAATTTGCCCATAACAACTCCGTTCCTGGCTGCCTCCCATCTACCATCTTACCTGGGCACTTCTGACTCAGCCAGTTCCCACAATGCCCTGCTGCAGCACATGGTTCTTCTGGAGCAATCAGCTACGCCAAGTCCATTAGCAACAGGTGAGTATAGCAGATCTGTTCATTTTAATAATGGATGCAGTGTCAAGGGGCTGCTCCAATTGAGAAGCCATGCAGCATAATCAGCTCAGACGAAAACCCTTTCTCTGCATGAAAGCACCTAGCTAAGCATAACAATATAAAAATATATTATATCAGTTGGCATTATGATATATGAGAGAGGCTCACAGTGGTGTTGTTTTTTCCCCCTTGGAATACTCAAGTACAATCATTTTGAAATGGCTTTGCTCAGCTCAGGGAGACTGGAAAGCATATAAGCTTAATAATTTTAGTTAATTTTACTGTAATTCATGCTTATTCTTAAAGCCTTGCTAACTGCTCTATTGTCTGTGCATTAACCTGGCTTTGTGTAGATAATGCATCTTATCCCCACTAATTGGCAATTGGCTAAGAGCTTTACTATAAGTGCTACCCAGATATTACATAAACCTTCAAATGTGTGAACATTCCCACCTGTGTCTGTGGCATGGTCTCTGTGTCCACTCTTCCCTCACTCCCCAACACCCCCGCCCTCCAGTTAATCAGATCATTGTTCCAAGGCAGTCCTGGCAGGCGGTCCTGGCTGTGGAACACCATGTGCCAGGCCGAGGGAATGAGCAGTGGGGGAGTCTCTCTTCCTGCCAACACTACATGCCAACCAGCCTAGCTCCACCATGCTCTCATAAGCCCCCAAAGAATGGATCTCTAATTCCCTGAATGGGAGCCGGCAGGGGAACAATGCACTGGCCCAAAACGGTGCAGTGACCCAGGACAGTGTTCCTAAGCTTCCCAGTGCTATTTTCAGCTGCCAGTTCAGCCATTCACTGAGCCAGTCATTGACAGCTTCTGCTGTCCATGGTTGGGTGAGGAAATTGGGGGATCAGTGGATGTTTTGGCAGCATTTGGGACAATGTTTTTTTAACAGGGTTCAGGGAGGTTGCCCTGAAGAGTAACTGGTTGAACTAAGTGAGTCTACTGACAAACAATACTGGCTGCATGAAAGAATGACAATATTGTCTGTGCTGATAAATTAGTTTGTTATATTTTATTTATACCAATTTTTCTCAAATCTCAAAACCAGGTCCATATTTTTGCTAAGGTCTTGTTTAAGAACCACTAAGCAAGTTCTTAATACTAGCTGGACAGTGTTGCCCACTTCACATGGGCTAACACTGACATTAAGAAAATACATATTGCAGTGGTTAAATGCAGGCTAAATAAATTTAGAAATGGAAATGACTCAAGATGGATATTAACAGATATAACTTAACAAAAGAGTATGTGTTTATGATTTCTGTTCAGATATGTATAAAAACGTATAAAGCAAACAGTGTCTTTTACCTATTCTAATGTAACCACTTGGAACTGAGTAAAGCATAGCAAATGTTTTCATTTTTCTTAAGAAAACACTTTATGTTGGTTAATGAGGATCACTGTTACTATTAATGTTAAATTGCCATAATCCAAGGCATTTGCCAAATTTTAGAAATGTATTTTCTATTGATTTTTGAAATTGAGTTTTATTTGATTAAAATGTAGGTAGCCTTTTCATTATGTATGTTGTACCCCATCCCTCTAATTCAACACCCATTGCTGTGCTTTTTGCAGGCATTGGTGCCCTTCCTCTGCAGTCTCCAGCCTTGCACAAGCTGAGGCAGCACCGGCCATTGGGCCGTACCCAGTCTGCTCCTCTTCCTCAGAGCAACCAGGCACTTCAGCAGCTGGTGGTCCAGCAGCAGCACCAGCAGTTCCTGGAGAAACATAAGCAGCAGTTCCAGCAGCTACATATCAACAAGGTAACCACATATTTATGACAAATGAATGGCTTCATGGGCTGTTCAGTTCTGTGCAGTAATATAAGAAGTTATATAGAATTTTTTGTTTATACAGATTTTTTGTGCTGAACACCTACACATCTCTGCTACGAATTAAAATAGCAAACAATTATGTTTGTTGTTAATCACAAATGTATTTTTCCATTTAGAGGTTTATTTAGAGATTTAAGTTCAGATATATGTTGAATCAGAAAAGAAGAAGTTCAAGACCTGCCACAGTATAAATATGCAAACATAAGCTGAGTTCAGTGATTTGTAACATTTCATTTGCATCACTAAGCTAAGTCTTACTTAATAAGGCAAATTATACTCTCTTTCTAATGAGTTTTGCAGTCTGTCAGTCTGTCTGCGCTGACAATAGCCATGGTATGTTCAGATCAGCTTGTTGTAGCATAATTTATAATGACACTTATCAGCATATTGCAAACCACTATCAATAATTAACTAGTAGTTGTTCTGTGCATAAATTTGAAGTGCATTTTACAAGGTGATTCTAAACCTTTTTGGCTACCTAAAATCAATGGTATATTGTGCCACATGTAAGGTTTGTCTCTGAGCTCCCCTATAAAATGCAGTGTCACATTCTGTGTATTATAACAACTGTACACTGCTGTTGTTAGTTTGTTGTTGAGCCTTTCAGTCCATCCATTTTTGCTGGACATATGACACAATAACTGTGGAAAACATCTAGGCTTTGTGATGGCAACAGTGTAGCAATGCCATGGTAACATAGAGGAAATGTGACCCTGGTTTGGTTGAGTAGGATATATGTTCCAATGTTAGCTGTAGTGATTCAGCACTGGAGAATGTCTCAGGTAGACTGTGGACAGAATTTATCTCTCTCACTTCAGGTTGCTCTGCCGACGGCTTGTTTTATGTGGTTAACAGTGAAAGATACACAGCGTACAGGAAGTCCTTAATGCTAGCTGGAGATTGTTGCTTTCTGCACATGTGCCAACACTGATATTTAGATACAGGCCAAATTCATTTTGAGAAGGAAATGAACAAATATAAGTTAGGTTTAAAGTGAAAGTGAAAAAAGGTATTTATTCAAAAAACAGTAATGTTTCTTTACAGCTACAACATTTTAGTTCAAGTATGTATACAAATCAATATAAAACATCAGTATCAGCAGCCTTTTCCACTGTAAGCACTTAGTGACTTAGGTATGACCTGCTGGAATTCTATAGGATAAATATGGAAAAATCTCAGGTTCTGATCTGACCTGGCTTACTTGCCTGGAATACTGGTTAAACAGGGATTGTTGACATAACACTGTAAAATCACTTACATTTACATTATTCTGGTTAGATTAATCTGTAAATCTGCTAAATAATCCCATTTGTTATAACAAAACATTTAAGTGTAGTAAACCCGTTTTCTCATAGATAACTTGCAAGTATGTTTGTTGCATTGCATTTTTCTATTTAATTATTGATTATATTGTTGAAAGAGTAAAAAATCAATTATATATTATATCTATAATTATACAGCATATGTCCTTATTAATAATTTAGTTTATTATTAGTGCTATCTTTTACCCAGGGAATTTTATTCTGGTTCAAATCTGTAGCTTCTGGTGTTTTTAGCAACCTACATGCCTTCTGTACTCATTAATAGTAGTCTTTGTTTTCAGTCCTGCATTTAATCTCAAGTTAATGCAATGACAAAGCCTGTATATCCAATGTGAACAGTTGGTCTCTGATACAGTGGGGTAAAAAAGTTTTTGACAGCCAGTTGTCTCACTTAAAAAGATGAGTGAGATATCTAATGTTCATCATAGGTTTGCTTCAACTGTGAGAGACAGAATGTAAAAAAAATCCAGGATATCACATTGTAAGATTTTTTAATAATTAAATTTAATAATTTAAAAATAAGTATTTAACACCTAAAAACAAGGAAGGATTCTGTCCCTCACAGACCTGTTACTTCATCTTTAAGAAGCTCTTCTATCCTCCACTCGTTACCTGTATTAATAGCACCTGTTTGAACTCGTTATCTGTATAAAAGTCACCTGTCCACACCTTCAAACAGTCAGACTCCAACCTCCACCAT
>JBBIGC010000104.1:5190222-5204005 GCA_037576955.1 Lepidarchus adonis
TCTAACGACACCAGGGACAAGATTGTTCACCTGCACAAGACTGGGATGAGCCGATCTACAATAGGCAGCAGCTTGGTCAGAAGAGATCAACTGTTGGAGCAATTATTAGAACATGGAATAAATACAAGATCAATGATAATCTCCCTCGACCTGGGACTCCATGCACGATCTCACCTTGTAGGTACAAACAATCAAAGCAGTGAAGAAACAGCCCAGAAAAGAGGACAGGAAAACTTATCAGTATTAAGCAAATTATGAACTGGGCCATGTATCGTGAGATTTTGGACAAAAATCTTTTTTCATCAGTAAGAGCATTGACGATGAAACGTGACTGGATCTTCCAGCAGGACAATGATCCCAAAAACACCACCCGGGCAACGAACAAGTGGCTACGTAAAAAGCATTTCAAGGTTCTGCAGTGTTCTAGCCAGTCTCCGGACCTCAATCCAATCAAGTTTCTGAGAAGATCTGCATGGAAGAATGGACCTAAATAGAAGCTACAGTGTGTGCAAACCTGGTGAAGAACTACAGGAAGCGTTTTACCAACTAAGGTTACATTACATTAAGTATTGAGGTGAACTTTTGTTATTGACAAAATACTTATTTTCTGCACCATTATACAAAAAATTATTTAAAAATCATAGTGTGATTTACTGGATGGTTTTACATTTTTTCTCACACAGCTGAAGTAAACATATGATGAATATTACAGACTCTCTCATCTTTTTAAGTAGGACAACTACTTTTTTGCCCCACTGTATTTCAGTTTTAGGCTATGAATTAACCAGTCAAGTACATAAGCAGTCAATCTTAGAGCTTTCACAGCATCACTTTCACTATTCATATTTGTGGAGGTATGGAAAGCATCACCAGAGTGACTGTCAGTCCTGAGCACTGGTTTATTAGTGCACTCTATAGAGCCTGACTGAATGTTTGAGGGACAAAAGTGATGCATGGAGCTGAGTAGAAAAGAATCAGGATCCAACTTCAGACAGACATTTTTTTTACTGCCTTTTAGCAAGCCCTTGCTTGTGTTTGCCATCTTTATTTAAGCACATGGCACTGGGCATAAATCTTTCAACAAGCAGACTCTGATCCCAAGCTCCCTCTGGCTCCAGGCGTGAGAGAAGCATGGAGAGAAAAGGGGGTGTGCCGGGGGGTCAGATAAAAAAGAGAAGCTTGTTTTCGGGCAGGGAACACCGATGAGGCAACAGGTGGGCGGGGGAGCTGTTTCTGACGTCAATAATGTTCCTCTGGCACCATGCCAGGGCCTCCTTTGTCCTCCAACACTGGCACCTGCTCAACAAGCGTCCAATGTAGGGCACAGAGACTGTAGCCATAGTGATGATCCACAGAAAATCTGACCTGTGCTCTTTTGTCTTTTTAATTTAGCTTTGAATGATTTTGGTTTGATTTGGTTTACATGATGTAGGAAAATCAACACTGTGATATGGTGACTGCTGGTATAAACCAATAAACTATTACATTAAAACCACTTGTTTAATATAGGGTAATGCCACAAAAACAGCTCTGACACATTGAGGCAAGGCCTCCTTTAGACATCTGAAAGCCTCTATCCTGTTGCATCTGGCATGAACAGAAATTACATCAGAATTTATTTAAAAGGGTAGAGTATGCAGAAATGTACACGTTCTGAAAAGATATAATGGAAAATACAATCCCCCTCTGCCCCTTAATCTCAAAACACATGACCATGCACTGCTTGATTTCTCAGGAGCATTATACTACTAACTCATTAGTCATGGCTGTGTAAAAGTTTGTAGGCCACACAGGACAGTTAAAAAATTAATCCCCCCACAACATGGCCACCCTGGTTTCACTTTTCAATTCCTTTGCCTTTTTATTTGCACTGGTTTTATCTACCTCTTATTTGAGTCTTCCATTCCACCTTAACTCTATGTAACGCACATACAACCGGGATTCCATATGATGATTCATCAGACCCAGCCACCAGCTTCCTTCATGGTTCAGTTGTCATGTTCATGTGCCCATTGTTGATGATTTATGCATAGGACAGTGATCAGCATCAGCATTCTCTGCAGCTACGTTGCCCCATTCACAGCATTACACATTTAACACCTTTGTATTATAGCCAGCACTAACCTTTTGAGCATTTTGTGCTGTTCTATAGGACTTGAGAATTGTTTGTATTTCAAACTTTACACATGGCTGCTGGACTGCTTTCATTTTCCAGTTTAAAATATTTCCACACTGCTCACATTTTACCCACATGCTGCCACAAAGCTCTCTGTTTACAGCACCTGCGGAATATCTGACACTTAAAAAAGGACTGGGCTTCGGCCAATCCCGATCAGCTAAAAATGCCCTGAGTTGTGGCTGCATTGTTCTAGTAGACTTGGGTGACCTATGTGGGCATTGGTGGCCTAGTGGTTAGGACCTTGCCCTAGAGATTGGATGGTCGCAGGGTAAAGTCCCTAGGTTAGTTTTTTGTAATGCTTTACACTGAATGGTCTTGCACCGCAGTATCTGAGTGAACTGGATGCTGTCGCCCCCCCAATCTGACGCGGTCACTCTGGTTTGTTAATGGTCAAGTGGTTGGCTGCCTTATGCCCTAGGATGCCTTCATGTCATGCCTGTGCTACCTCCAGGCTCTCCCCTTTAGCTATCCTTTAAGAGAGTCTTGCTGGAGCTCCTGCATGCACTCAGACCACAATGTACATCGTTCTTAATCAATCGCATTGAGCCTCTCACTCACTCTCTCTCTCTCTCTCTCTCTCTCTCTCTCTCTCTCTCTGTATGTGCGTAACTGCTTTGTGACGTCAGTTGTAAAAAAAAAAAAAAGTGCTACACAAATAAATTTGACTTGACTTTCACTTCACACAAACACATTGAATCTATGTCTCAACATGTTTCATTAAGTAAAAAGAAATGTATTACCCTGTTTAGTTTAATGATAGGAAGGACTAATTAAACTAATGTAAGCTTGATCATCCCTAGATACTGACAAAGCCTGGCGAGGTGGCACGGCAGCATCAGAGTCACCCTGAGGAGACAGAAGAAGAGCTGAGGGAGCAGCAAGACTCTGTGCAGGGGGAGGGACTACCTCTAAGTGTCATCATCAAGCAGGAACCCCCAGATCCTCAAGAAGAAGAAAGACTTGAAGGGCAAGATTTACTCTTCAGACAGGTTAGAGAGGCAGAGAAATACTGGGGTGTGCTGAACCATGTACTAGACAGTACTAGAAAATCATCCGCAACAAGACCCCCAATCATAATCATTCATGCTGGATTCTGAAGTTTTATTTTTCCACAAGTGTTATTTTACTGGCATAAATTCTTGTAGTCAAAAGGTTTTGACAATGAAGCAAAGCCTGTCAAAAGTTGTCAAACTATTATCCTAATTAACTGTATCTTAAAATATTTAATATATTTTCAGACCAATTCTTTTGACATTCGGTTTTTGTCATTTTGAATACTACTTCTACTGCCAGTTTAACACTTCTTAATCTCTCTCTCTCACACACACGCACGCACACGTACACGCACGCACGCACACACACACACACACACACACACAAACACACACACACACACACATTTATATAAATGTGTGGCTTCTGTTTTGTCTGTCACATATGCCAAATGGAATTCACTACTGGTATGCTGGTTCTGACTGCCATCTGGTGGATGTTTCTGGCACATGCTTATATTTTTCATTTAAAGTTCAGCTATTCTTCAGATTTACATTAGGTCTTATGTTTGCATTTGAGCAGCAGGCTCTCCTGCTGGAGCAACAGAGGATTCATCAGCTGAGGAACTACCAGGCCTCCATGGAGGCTGCTGGACTGTCAGTCAGCTTTCCTGGACACCGCCCCCTGTCCCGGGCCCAGTCATCTCCTGCATCAGCTTCTTTCATCACTGTGCAGGAGCCACCTTCTAAACCTCACTTCACCACAGGTAAGGCTAGCTATAAAAACTTCCTGGGGTGGGTAGGACAGTTATATTTACAATTATATATACACTTGTTCTTCTGTAGATGAACTGTTAAATCATACACCTAAATCAAACACTTTAATTAAAAGTAATGAAATTATTTACTTGAAGAATCAAAGTACTGAACACCTCTTATGCACCTGCACAGACAATGAGTGTTAACATATTAATTTGCTATTTCCTAAAAAGCTTGAGTTAATTTGTAAACCACACAAACCCATATTTAATTGAAAATTAAAAGGCAACATATCAAATCGCATGAAATTGCATTTTTTATTTGGGAGATTCTCTGCACGCTAGAGAACAATATTGCATGGCCGTAATCTTCAAGCTTTAAGTGGTCACTGAATAAAAACAGACTCGATTCTGTTGTGGAAATCACTGGATGGGCAAAGGAACAACCAGAAAAACACATTTGAGAATGTGTCTGCGAACACATTTTAAAAACTTTATCAAGACTGTAAGAGGAAACCATGTTTAAACATGATCCAGAAACAAGCTGCCTTCTCTTTGTCCAAGCCCATTTAAGATGGACTGAGGCAAAACAGAAAACTGTACAATGGTGTGACAAAAATGTTAACAATTTTTTGGAAATGAATTCTGCATGTCTGGGTCTAAAGAGGTGAGGGACCATCCGTCTTGTAATCAGTGTACAACGTCCATGATGGAATGGGGTGCATTAATGCACATGGCATGGGTAGCTTGGATATTGGACATTATTGATGAAAAATACATATACATAAGTTTTTGAGCAACAAATATTGCCACTCAAATGGCAGGTTTCAGTATTATACACTAAAAACCAACAAACCTCATCTGAAACCTTATATCGTACAATAATAGGCAACATTTCTGTTTCAAAACCTTAGCAGTTGTCTCACTTTAGAACATTTAGACCAGTGTAGTAGCAGTGGAGTTAGGCCATGTAGGGCTTTATATGTTAATAATAACATTTTGAAATTGAACTATGAGCCGGTTTAATTGAGAGATAATGGGGCTAATATAATCAGACTTCCTGGTCCTGGTAAGGACTCTAGCTGCTGCATTTTCTACCAATTGCACATCTTTTCCAAATAACAAAAAAAGTTTTAACATTTCCATTGTTGTTTTTATATTCTCGTTTAAGTATGAGTTTAAGTTTGATTTGCAAATCATTGTATTCTGTTTTTATCTCAGTTTAACAAAGTGTAACCTTTTTAGAAAAGGGGTTGTATTCTGGACTGTATAAAATATTTTTTGATTGGAATATCCAATGATGTTTGTATAAAATGTGTGATATTTAAATAGCTTAATAATAATTCATACTTCTTTTTCTTTGTATACCTTCACACACTCACACACACAGGTGGTTTTCATATCACATTCAGTACAATGTTCCCTTCAAAGTGTATGTGTTTTGTCTGAACTCTGCAGGTCTTGTGTATGACTCTCTGATGCAGAAGCATCAGTGTATGTGTGGAAACACCAACACACACCCAGAGCATGCAGGCCGGATTCAGAGCATTTGGTCCAGATTGCAAGAGACAGGCCTACGTGGGCAGTGTGAGGTATTCTCACATCATACAGTAATCGCCTATTATGTTCTGTTTCCCTGAAGAATGTGTTAATTTATCTTCTCTTAGACAATACATTATGCTCAAAATATGACACAAACTTCTCTGTACATTTATTTAAACTTATGAAGACTTACTATATTTGTGTATCATGTCTTGCCACCAGGGGGTGTCTCAGAAATTTCTTGTCTGTAGCTATGAACATACAGAGCTCCTCCATACAATAGACCCAATCTCTCTTTTTCAGTGTATTCGAGGGAGAAAGGCTACTCTAGAGGAGTTGCAGACAGTGCACTCAGAGGCTCATGTCATGTTGTACGGCACCAACCCTCTGAGGCAGAAACTGGACAGTAAGTTAAGAAAAATGTACATTGATTGAGAGTTTGGAATGTGTTTTCATTTTAAAAAATAAATGAAACAATCATAAATTAATGTGTTTATGATCAAAATCATGTCTAAAAAATAATGTAGGTATGAAAGAGCATGCTTACTTTTTGCAAATCTTTAGACATACTTTAACAGAAAAATATATATTTTTATTTTAAATATATATATTATATTATTGTAGTATTATAAATAAATCATTGACATGTATTACTTAGCATTTGTTTTTTATCTCTCTAATTCCCCTCTATCCATCTCTAATTTATATGATTTAAATCTTGAAAAATGCGTTCATCATTATTATAAACAGTTTGCTTTTCTAAATGTTTTAGTAGTGGTGTTAACATATGCCATGAAATCTGCTCTGATAATTCTGCATCTCTCTTCCAAAGGCTCTGTGATATCCATGTTTGTCAGATTGCCTTGTGGTGGTATTGGGGTAAGTTCAAAGTTTGTGTGTACTGTCAATGATTTAACAAAAACAAGATGAATTAGTTTGTGGTGATTGTGTTTTTCTGCTTTGTGTGTGTTTGGTGTGTGTCAGGTGGACAGTGACACTATCTGGAATGAGGTACACTCTTCGAGTGCAGCACGTCTAGCTGTTGGGTCTGTGGTTGAGCTTGTCTTTAAAGTGGCTTCAGGAGAACTGAAGGTAAGTCTGTGTGTTTTATCTTACACACAGTGTCTATTCCTTCAGTGGTTCAGTGTTGTCCTGTGTGAACTGGTCTGTTCAACAGCTACACACTATCTGATTTTTTTTTGTCATTTCAGAATGGATTTGCTGTGGTGCGGCCTCCTGGACACCATGCTGAAGAGAGTACTCCTATGTAAGTCCCCCCTTTCTTTCTCTCTCTCTCTCTCTCTCTCTCATATTCATATATATATATATGTGTGTGTGTGTGTGTGTGTGTGTGTGTGTGTGTGTGTGTGTGTGTGTGTGTGTGTGTGTGTGTTTGTACATTTCCTCCCACCCTTTCGATTTTGAAGAGACAAAAACTTGACCCTGACTCTTTCCTCGTCTCATAGGGGTTTCTGTTACTTTAACTCGGTTGCCATAGCAGCTAAACTCTTACAGCAGAGGCTCAATGTCAGCAAAATATTGATTGTTGACTGGGTAAGTTTTTTTTCTATTGCATATTGCATGTACTTAAAATCAATTAGTTTTTCACCAAAATATCCTCACAGGATGTGCACCATGGCAATGGCACACAACAAGCATTCTATGATGATCCCAACATTCTTTACATATCTGTACATCGCTATGATGACGGGAACTTCTTTCCTGGAAGTGGAGCTCCTGATGAGGTAATCATCATGTGACAACAACTCAGCCACATGGTTGGAGATGTATGCAGGAAGTGTTTTTCTAACAAAGCTTTTCCTTCAATTCTTCACAGGTCGGCAGTGGTTCAGGTTTGGGCTTCAATGTGAACATTGCCTTCACTGGGGGTCTAGATCCACCTATGGGTGATGCTGAATACCTCTCAGCTTTCAGGTGTGATCCTTCTTTTCCCTCTTAACACACATGGTTCCAGTTTAGACTGAAAATCTCCTTAAAACTCAGCAATGAAAAAAAAAATTGGTGGTATAGCCAACCATCAAGTGTGTAAGACTAGGTTTTCTGTTCTGGTCATTTTCAAATATCAATGACAAAAAAACAGGACAGAGCATCGCTTAATCAAATTGTGAAACAAACCCCAAGGTAGAGCTAGATGCAAGATGACACAGATGAAACTGAAAAGTGTGGATATCAGTTACACCTGGCAGTTATAAAAAATCTAGCATGTCAACTAATACCACACCAAAACAACTGTATTAATATAAAATAAAACATGTTGGATTCAATTCATTCAATGAGAGACATCCAGAGCAAATACCAGATCTCTGAAGTCCTTGAAGGCACTAATGGTTCCTTTTCCACCTTTAGGAACATTAAGTGCAGTCATTTTTTAACTCATTGTCAGTTATGGCTTTATTCAGTAGTGATTCAAAGCAAAGTGGCTTTAATGCAGATCATTACAACTAAACACTAACACTGACCAAGCAACCAAGCGATTTTGAGGATTAAAATTTGTATTTTCTTGATCAAAATCTTACACAGGCCACCACCGTGCCCTTGTTAAATCTCTTAAACATGCAGTTGATTAATATTCTTTAAGTACTAACAACTGCCTCAGTATTCTCAGTAAAAATAATACGTTCATACTTCATAAACTCATTTGTGTGCTCATTTTTTGCCATTATATACTGTGATAGGAAAAAAAAGTACTCGGAGAACACACTAACATTTGATGTGTAGTATTTCTGGAGCAGCAGTGGGAGTAAATATTGATTTCAGCCTCTATTTCCCACTCCTCTTTACAACCCCATGATAATACCATATATCTTCTGGCTTTGGCTTGTAAAACAAGGAATACATGGTCAGGAAGGCTCTGTAAGACTAAAACCCTGCTCCTATTCCTGAGCATGATCAGAGAGGAGTGTCCATCATATCCATATCACCCCCATTATATTTCACACAGTCAGATCAGATTTCCTTCTGTAGATGACAGACTTTGCTGTTGTGGCAGCGTCAGCAATTTGATCTTAGCTATTAAGCAGAATTAAGTATTAAATTGGCAAAAGCAGGAGACTGTGTGAATCATTCGCTCCAACCACAGTGACTCCCAGTGAAGCTGAATTACACCTAGTCCCCTATACTTAGATGATAGTTTGTAATCAAGCAAAGACTCATGTGCCAGTGTGCACTTGTAGAATATAAACATTAGAGGCTATTTATGGTTGTTTTATTTTGGCAGAATAATTGAAAGGTGCAGTTATACTGAAGAGTGCATATCGCAGTTTGAAACAAGTAACATCAACCACAATGTACATCTGACTCTAAACTCTAGGGTTTTCTTGGGAATCAGATTCAAAATCCTGACTTATAAGTTACAGCGTTCCTTGCATCATGATTCATGGTCTATAAGGCAAGAAGGCAAGCACAAAATACCAGGAACCAAGATTAAACTGTGGCTTAAATCAAAAGCAGCTTCTGGCCATGAGAATTTGATCCAGACCAGTTTCTTCTGACGCCAGATGACAGAGCTTTGAAGTTTTTTGTTCCCCCTCTGTTCACGCTTTTGTTTTCTACACTTGGTCAGGACATCCATCTGAATACCCAGACAGCCTAGCTTCAACCCTTTTTGGAGGTTAAGAGATTGATACTCTCTTGATAATTGATAATGCTCAGCATGTTGCTGATTTTGTGGAGCAAAATTAATTATATATTTTTTCCATTAATTTCTGTGGCCAGACATGAAGATACTTGTGCTGACTTGATTTGATATTACTACTGTACAAATTGGCAGTTTGTCATGACTTTGATTAACATTCAGTTCCCTGATCACAGTGTGTTATCTTGTGTGCAGCTGAATACCCTGTTTATACTCTTTGGTTTCCTGTGACTATATTTTTCAGTATAGGACACTAAAAAACAAACCAATGCTTTTTTCTACACTACTTTCTTTTAGACGTGATGCCAAGATGGTTTCATAGATATCCCCTAATATTTAAACATCAAAACTAATAGCACACTGAAACATCTGTATTAATATAGAATAAAGCTTGAAGCCTTCCATTTATTCAATGAAAGGCATCTAGACCAAATACCATTTTAGATCTCAGAAGACCTTGAAGGTACTAATGGTTCCTTTTTGTGATATTTGAAGATTGTTTTACAAAACACATGTCTTAGGTCTAATCTTTTGGAAAAGACTATAGCCACATTTAATAATGAAAAAATGCCACATTTAGGAATGCTATAAAAACTGTTTTTCCAAGACTTCTGGTTTAGTCTGGAGGATCTGCTCTGTGTTGTCCAAGATTGTGGGTGGTGTAGGTTTAGTGCAGTTCAACTAGTACAACAGTATTGGTTATTTAAAAAAGTCTCTCCAGAGCTCTTCCTTCTAGAGCTGGTAGACAAAAATTCTTCCTGTGCTCATGATGCTTTTGGGACTCTTAATATTGATTAACATTTTTTTCTTTTTCAATATCTTTTGCCTTACATTACCCATAATGTCCATATTTTTCTCTTTAGAATCTTGTTCTCATTTGTTTATATCTGAACTGTTTTATAGGACGGTGGTGATGCCCATTGCAAATGAATTTGCTCCAGATGTTGTTCTGGTATCTGCAGGCTTTGATGCTGTGGAGGGCCACCCACCTCCACTCGGAGGTTACAAAGTCACATCAAAATGTACGTCCATGTGAATAGTAAATACTAAAATGATACAAAAAATGATAAAGTGATACTAAAACTTCATGGTGAATCTGTAAAGTTGATAATGGAGCCGGTGTGCAAAAGAGTACAACTAGTATCTCACCAAAATTTTTTATGCAAATTTGAATATGATTTACTGTGTAAAATTCTACAGTTGGATATTGATTTACTGATGAAAAATGTTACATTTTGGTCCTAATCTTGAATGCTGCAGGCTTTGGTTACCTCACAAAACAGCTGATGGAGCTGGCTGGAGGGCGTGTGGTGATGGCACTGGAGGGTGGTCATGACCTTAGAGCCATATGCGATGCATCAGAGGCCTGTGTGTCTGCTCTGCTTGGGAAGGAGGTGAGATGGTGAACATCACTGCACATTTTTGTTTTTCACTGTTATACTGTTATCTAGTTTTTCCTAATGAGTGATACTGTTGTAGTTTACCACAAATCATTGCGCAGTACCTGAACGCAAGGCGTGATTTTTCATGTATATCTTTGTTGAAGCTGGACCCACTCTCCCCGGACCTCCTGAAACAGAGGCCCAATGCAAATGCTGTGAGCTCCATGGAAAAAGTTATAGAAACCCAGAGTGAGTGCTCTTTTATGAAGTCTGTTGCCAAACAAATGTTCAAAAAGCAAATGTGGATGACATTCTACAAGTGCAGTAGGTTCCAAATTTGAGATCAAATTGAAAATGTGTTGTTTTTCTTTTACACCTGGAAAGTAACAACCAAACATTTTTGAATTTCAAAAAAGAAAATATATGAAGAAATATTGAAGATTATGCAAATCTAATTTCCAGAACAGATATTTTACAAAATGCAATTATAAATTAATGCAATAAAACAAAAATGTGTGATATGTCACTTTGAAGCTTATATTTTCAATAATCTGAAATGTCTGTTCAACTGTATTTTGGAAGTATACATAAGTTTAGAATTGTGGCTGCAATGCACTCAACAAAGGTTGAGACATGTTTACCACCGTATAACATAATCTTTCCATAACACTATCTAAACTATTGTAGTAGTTTAGAAAATGTTCTGATCAACTACAGTAGAAATGACAGAAATACTTCAATTACATGAAAAAATAATTTATTTTCATGGGACAACACTGAAGATATGACACTTTAACACAATGTAATGTGGGTGTACAGCTTGTATAACAGTGTAAATTTGCTGTCCCCATAAAATTTGACACACAGCCATTAATATATAAACTGCTGGCAACAAAAGTGAGTACACCCCTAAGTGAAAATGTTCAAATTGTGCCCAAATAGTTATTTTCTCTCCCCAGTGTCATGTGACTCATTGTAAGCATGAGTCACATGACACTGGGGGTTCAGCACCATTGAACGTCGGCGTGGGGAGGCGTGGCTGTCAGGCTGGCGCTCCTCCCCCAGAGTGACGACGCTGTGCTGCACATGGCAGATCGCTGAGCTGTGGGAGTAATTCGGCTCATATGAGCCAGCTGACTTAATGCCTTTATATCGCTTGGTTGCCACCGGGTGCTTCACAGGCTTTTTTCAGTCTGTTCTGGTCTGGTAGGAATGTGGACTGTCCCACTCGGTCCTGCCCTGGAGCCTGCCAGTAAAATCCAGTCTTACCCGTGTGCACTTTCAGCAAACCTTCATCCTGCTGGGGTTTCCAGTAGGGAACCACACTGGTGTTCCCCTGAGCCGGTAGCAGAGGGCAGTGTGGGCTCTAAGTAAATGCAGCTGTCAGTTTTGCTGGGGGACTTTTGGGTAAGAAAGCCATGACGTTATTTCCGTATTGTGTGTGTGGGTTGCCAGATCCTGGAAACACGTTCGTTGCTGTGCAGTTCCCCACTCCCGCTTGTTGACTGTTCGCCGACAGGAGCTGGTAACCCAGGGACCTTTCCGATTGCCCATGGCAAGAGCACCAACCACTGCATTTTCTATCTCGCCACATTCCATCACGCTCAGCATGTGAGTGGTTGGCCACCACTCACTCGATGTTTTCTTTATTGGTGGCACATATGCCAGCACGTTACACTCATTAGTGTTACAAGGTCTCAGATGTGAAGGTGGAGCAGCTGTGTTAAATTTGGTGTTATTGCTCCAACACTCAACATTGAAGTTCAACATTGCACTTCATGCCAAAGAACTCTCTGAGGATCTGAAAAAAAAGAATTGTTGCTCTACATAAAGATGGCCTAGGCTATAAAGAGATTGCCAACACCCTGAAACTGAGCTGCAGCACGGTGACCAAGACCATACAGTGGTTTAACAGGACAGGTTCCACTCAGAACAGGCCTCACAATGGCCGACCAAAGAAGCTGAGTGCATTTGCTCAGCGACATATCTAGAGGTTGTCTATTGAAAATAGATGAGAGCTGCCAGCATTGCTGCAGAGGTTGTAGGGGTGGGGGTCAGCTGGTCAATGCTTAGACCATATGCTGCACACTGCATAAAATTGGTCTGCATGGCTGTCATCCCAGAAGAAAGCCTCTTTTAAGTGATGCACAAGAAAGCCCACAAACAGTTTGCTGAAGACAAGCAGACTAAGGACATGGATTACTGAAATCATGTCCTGTGGTCTGATGAGATCAAGATAAACTTATTTGGTTTAGATGCTGTTAAGCATGTGTGGCAGCAACCAAGCGAGGAGGACAAGTATGTCTTGTCTACAGTCAAGTATGGTGGTGGGAGTGTCATGTTTTAGGGATGCATGAGTGCTGCTGACACTGGGGAGCAGTTTATTGAGGAAACCATTAATGCCAACATGTACTGTGACATAGTGAAGCAGAGCATGATCCCCTCCCTTTGGGAACACCAAACACACCTTCAAGACAACCACTGCCTTGGTAAAGAAGCTCAGGGTAAAATAAATTCTATTGAGCATATGTGGGGCATCCTCAAATGGAAGGTGGAGGAGGGCAAACTTTCTAACCTTCACCAGCTCTGTGATGTCATCATGGTGGAGTGGAAGAGGATCCCAGTGGCGACCTGTGAAGTTCTAGTGAACTCCATGCACCACAGAGTTACGGCAGTGCTGGAAAAGAATGATGACCACACAAAATATTAACACTTTGGGTACAATTTGGAATTTTTTTTCACCTGGGGGTGTGCTCATTTTGTTGTCTGTGTTCTGACTTATTTTGAGGGGACAGCAAATTTACACTGTTATACAAACTGTACACTGACTACTTTACTTGCTCATTAGGGGCTCGGACCCGGAACCTTGTAAAGCTACTTTGTGAAACGTCAGTTGTTAAAAGCGCTACAGAAAAAAACTGAATTGGGGTACGGAAAGTATTCAGACCCCTTAAATTTTTTGCTCTTTGTTATATTGCAGACATTTGCTAAAATCATTCAAGTTAATTTTTTCCCCATTAATAAACACAGAGCTCCATATTGACAGAAAAGCACAGAATTGTTGACATTTCTGCAGATTTATTAAAAAAGAAAAACTGAAATATCACATGGTCTTAAGTATTCAGACCCTTTGCTCAGTATTTAGTAGAAGCACCTTTTGATACAGCCATAAGTCTTTATGGGAAAGTTTATCATACCTGGATTTGGGGATCCTCTGCCATTCCTCCTTGCAGATCCTCTCCAGTTCTGTCAGGGTGGATGGTAGATGTTGGTGG
>JBBIGC010000104.1:5205179-5218213 GCA_037576955.1 Lepidarchus adonis
TGTGTGTGTGTGTGTGTGTGTGTGTGTGTGTGTGTGTGTGTGTGGGTGTGTGTGTGTGTGTGTGTGTGTGTGTGGGGTTAGGCAAGTACTGGAGGTCAGTTCAGCGGTACATCTCCACTCTGGGCTACTCTTTGCTGGAAGCTGAGCAATGTGACTCAGAAGAGAACGAGACAGTCAATGCCATGGCCTCTCTTTCTGTGGCAACCATGGAGAAAAGGTACAATTTCAGAAGTATCATCTACATGATGTGGTTATATATGCCATGTTTTTTTTTTTACCTGAAACAAGTGATCAAGTGTGTAGATTCAATGTTTTTCTTTTCCAGGACTGAGGATGAGCCCATGGAAGAAGAGCCACCACTGTAATGGTGCTGTGAACTGGATCCAAGCCTGATCCCAACACTACACTTGTGAGGTCCACAGGATCTCTGTGTGTTTCCTTTTGTCTCCCCTGGCTGAGGGCAGTGCTAGTCAGCCCAGAGGGCAGTGGGGGAGGAGGGGGGGCACAGGGGCAGAAAGCCTAACTGGAAATGTTAGCGCTTGCAGCCCACTAGCACTGTGGCCCCACGCAATGCGTACAAGTTGCAGAGACTCAAGATGTTTATTGGAGGCGCCTCTGATGGTGACCATAACCGACCAACAGCCTGTCGCACGTGTTGTGGCCCATTATTTTCAGCCAGTAGTTTATCATTCAGAGAGAGAAGAGAGCGTTATGGACAGAGGGTTGGAATGTGAAATAGAAAAGAGAGGTAAAGGGTGTACTTACAAAGCAAGGCAAACCAGAACCCGTTTAACTTATGACACTAGACATTTGTGCAGCTCTCGCTTGTTAATCTAGTGAAGCACAGGGACTGCAGATGAGCAAAGCGTTTTTCACCACAGGATGCACAAGTGCTGTGTCTTGTTGCCACCTCTAAAGATTAGAAGTGGTTTAACCACACGAGTGTGTGTGCCTTTATTGAGAGCCGGGGATTTTAGGAAGAAATCTAAGGAGCTCTGCCTTAAGTCAGCTTTTTCAAAGAGCAAGGACATTGTCCATCATTCCGGTGGATTTCAGTGGATGGCGAGCAAGTTTGCAAATGGCAGAAAGTCTCTTCAGCATGTTTACTTGGACAGTGGTGTCGACTGTTAAGTCTAGCCCGTAAACCTGACTTAACCCTTCCTTTCCCTAAGTGATGTGCTGTACAAATGCTTCAACATAGTTGCCAGTAAAGCAGTAGAACCGACCATTATGACAAGCAGTTCATAAATGAACTCAATGTAGCTTTTGCAAAAGAAACGTGAGATGGCCATCATTTTCAAGAAACTATTAACTGGCATGTGCATCGGAAGAGAACAATTTTACCACTCTGAAGACATCTGATATAACAAAGATGAAAAAAAGACCAAAGCATGGGTTTGCATCCTGTTTTGCAACACTATTTTAAATTCAGCCTCATGGACTTGTTCCTGTGCTGTTGCTAAAGACTTTGTGGGTGAAGTGATAGGAGAAACCAAGTGACTCACTTGGTCTGAAGGAAATGCAGCACTGACATGACATTTTAAACAGCATTTCTGAAGGAAAAGCCCAGAAATCTGCCTTACAACAGTTCCATCTCCAGCATGGGAGTTCAGCAGCAGAAAAACATTAGGATAATCCAAAAAACTGGTGGTTTGTTCTGAAGACCCCTGAGCATGAGAATGAAATCGTAATAACACGGTTATTACAGCATGCATAATTAAGTATGTTTTGTTTTAAGTCTAGAGTGTGCACTAAAGTTTGACTTCCGTTGTGCTAGCCACCATTCCCCACATGGGGTTCTGCCCAGACATCAGAACGGGTTGGTTGGCTTATCATCATCAAACATTTAGTTCGGTTACAGTTATATTGATATTAACAATATTATCTTTGTATGTTTTGTAATATTATTTGAACTCATTCCATTTCCACATTCTCCCATTTGTACTTCTCATTGTTAATATTTCTTTTTTATTATTTGTGTAGATATTATTTTATTTTTGTTGTCGTTTGTACAGTATACTTTTGGTACCATGTACTTTAACATCATGTGATAAACACTTATGACCTGCTCATGGCCATTTCTATTTTGTACATTTTCTCACAAAGCCTGACTGTGTACTTCATGTTCTGTTCATAGCAGATGTCTATATGAAAGAAAATATATCATGAATACGAAGCAATCTGACTTTGTCACTGATGAATCTTCATGCAAGTCTCTTACATAATCTTGAGCATATTTTACATCAAGTGACTTCTTGATTTGAATCATAGTTAATGGTGTTTGTGTTTGCTTACCTAAACGTGACAAAACTGTGAACAGTGCAGGCACTTTATTTCTAGCAACACTTAACTGTCACTCGTGTAAATGTTCATATATTTATCACACACTACCATGTTAATTTTGTTTGTTCAACAGAGAGTAGTTGCTTCACCTTGCAGTTGGCAAAATGATGGACTCGTAATTCAACTGGGATTCTAATCTAAGAGCTAATGTGTCCATGCATGGAAGCTGCAGTTCAACAGGCATTCAACAAACAGGGAAAAAAAAATACATTTCATAAAATGAATGACAAACTAAAGCAGGGGATCATTTATGAATGTTGACCAATTTGTGCACAAATAAAGGCTGTAATATTGGTTTTTGAATCAGTTTTATTATAAAGCATGCCTTTTAATAAAATGACTAAATAAAAAATTGGAATAGTAAAAAAACAATACATCTAAATTGGAATATTAGAATTGTAAATGAAATGCATAGTATGCAAAATACAAATATGACTTTTAACTTCTCAGACATGTGAAACGATAGGGACAGCAATGTTCACATATTAAACAAATGCCAGATTCAACCACGCCTTGTTTGTGAGACTCTCCCACATTGCCCACAAAATAATTAGCAGACGTCAGTTACCTTGTTTAAGATCATCTTCCTCTCCTGCATGCATGAAACAAGTGTTATTGTCTGTGGTTTATGCAATGCCGGGCTCACTTGTGTTCAATGGCAGGCACCTGAATAGAGTCTCAACTTTGTTCAAATGTGCCCTGGCTAATGGTGTTCCCTTTAAGCATTGTCTCTGCTTTGAACCACAACCAACAGGTTTGGTCTTAAAAGAACTGATGTTCCAACCTTCACTGTTCATTCTGCTGAGGTGAAAGTCACAGTGTGGCTGGGGTAATGCAAGGGGTCCAAACAATGTGCAGAATCATGCATCTCTGTTGTTGCTACTTCCTGGATAATCTCCATCCAACCTGCACTTACAAGAACCAAAGACATTTGTAAGACAGTCTGGATCTGTCAGTGATTGCTGCTAGTCAGAAGAAGACATAGCCCATGCTCCTTCCATCCTCCAGACAGAAAAGGCATAGCTCAGTCTCTCCTGCACAGCATAGCTGCAGGCGTAGCTCCTGCTCTCTGTGGTGTCACTCTGGAGCACTTGGTAGAGGAAGTCGATGTATCTGGATGCCAACTTTAACGTCTGGATCTTGCTCAGTTTGTCCGAGGGCAACGTTGGGATCATTTTGCGGAGAGAGGCGAAGGCTTCGTTCAGGGACTGAGTCCTCTGTCTCTCTCTGACGTTGGCCAGCACCCTTTGCTTCTGAGCATCTTCTGGGTTCTGGCTGCTGACCCTGATTGCCTTTCTGCTCCGTTTAACCAGTGCTGGACTGTCTTCCCAGCCCAGGCTTGAACTCCGTATCTTCCTCCTGTCTGGGTGTCTGCTCAGGGGTTCCGAGTCTTCCTCACTGCTGGTTAAGCTCTCCACTGGGGACAGTGGGCAGTGCAAGCCCTCCTCCATGGTTTGGTGTTACATAGGAAACACATTCAGAGCATGCAGTTCATAATGGAGTGGTAGTCTTGTGGACTCCTAAGAAGTAGGTTACTATAAATCCAGCCTTCAATGAGGTTTGCATTCAGAAAAGTTCTACAAAGACTTTTATTGGCAGGCTGATAGCAGGAACCTTCTCGCTGTGCTCTCTGATTGGGCGAACTCAAAGTGGCTCAGGTTACAGTCTGCCGTGCCCCATACGGTGTCCAGAAGGATGTGTTTTACTTGCAAGTTTGGCAGTGTTTTTTTTAGTTTTTGCTTGATAATAATTAATTACTTCTCTCATTTATTAACATTGTATTATTTTCCACAGAAAATGTACTGTGTTGTAAAATTTAAATAGACTAATGGCAAAATTGTGATAATTCAGAAAAAGCAAATCATGCATAATAATTTCACTTCAAAACCTGCATAATAAATGTTTTTAAATGTTTTAGGGCAAAAACTCTTAAAACTATCAATGTTTCAAGCAGCAAGAAGCAAATTCACGAAGCATTAATATTCTGTGATCTTTTAATAGCACTTACTGCTTCAGACATCTGGTTCCTATCTGCACCACTGTGAACAACTGTGACTCAGTAAGATTCTCTTAAATAGATGGTTTACATTCCAACCAGTCTAAACGACTTTGTTCACTACTTTGTTGTTTTATTTTGCACCATTAGACCATTGATGAAGGACTAGATGATGACTAACTCGAGCTGTGCAGCAGTAGATAAAACCATCATTTCTTAATGTTGATGTGTTGGAAGCAGAACAGATGGGTAAAAAAAAGGATCTGACTTTGACGAGGGTCAATCTGATGGCAAGGCGGTGGGGTAAGAATATGTCCAAAACAGCAGGTCTTATGTGGTGACCCCAATGTGTAGTAGGCATTACCTATCAAAATTGCCCCAGAGAAGAATAACCAGTGAACTGTTGACATGAGCACCCATGTCTTACTTACTGTGTGTGGAAAGCAAAGGTGATCCAGTCCCATAGAAGAGCTACTGTAGCATCAATTGCTGAAAAAAAATAATACTAACAATTATAGAGTAGTATCACAACACATAATGAATCACTGAGTGTTGTGAATGTTGTTGCACAGCCGAAGTCCAGTTTGAGTGCCCATGCTCACTCTCTCCACTGAAAGTGGACCATCAGAACTAGACCTTAGAGCAATGACAGAAGGTGGTTTGATCTGATGAATCATGTGGATGGCTGGGGGCATGTGCATTGTTATCTTGGGTAAGAGATCAAACCAGGTAGCACCACAGGACGAAGGCAGGGTGAAGCTCAGACAATGTTTGATTCAATTCAGTTCAGTTTTATTTCTATAGCGATTTTTACAACAGATATTGTCACAAAGCAGCTTTACAAGATCCGGGTCCGAGCCCCTAATGAGCCAAGGTGACGGAGGCGAGAAAAACTCCCTTAACTGAGGAAGAAACCTTGGGAAGAACCAAAGCTCAGTAGGGGAACCATCCTCCTCTGGTCGACACCGGATAATAGTTATTGAACAGTCAGGTGATGGTTTGTGATAATTGTTTATGAGTTCCATTGTTTGAGGTGTAGGCATCAGACGAACATGTGGTGATGGACAGTCAGTGGAGGCCAGTTAGACCAAGATGGAGATGGATGGGCTGGAGTCAACAACATGGGCTGGAAGCTTCGGTGATGGAGAAGCACCGCAGTGCCTAGTGTGCAGGTGGGCCATGGTGAGGGTCAGGCAGACAGGACACATAGGTGGCAGCTCCCCTCGGTGATGAGTGATGGAAGAAAGAACAGAGTTCTGCTAGGAAACCATGGACACCATTTATGTACATGTCATTTTGAAATGTACTACCTCCTTAACACTGCCACAGACACATTTACACAGAAGTACACATTTCATGGCACCAGTAATCCCTAGAGGCAGAGGTAATGTGCCCCGACCCACTGCAAAAAATGTTCAGCAATGGCTTTGCAGAACATGACAATGTGTTGACTTTGCCTTCAAATTCCCTGGATCCAATTCCAATCAAGTGTATGTGGGATGTGCCAGACCAGTCATTCTGATTCATAGAGGCCGTACTTTGCAGCTCACAGGACTTAAAGGCTCTGCTGTTAACATTGCAATGCCAAATATCTCAGCACGTCTTGTTGAGTCTACACAATATTACTGAGATTTGAATATGAGAAATTATTTTTGTCAAAGCAAGCAAGGTAAATATTTCAGGAAAGGTAGAATAGTTGTTTTTTAATCACCACCGTCTCCCTTCCTTTACCCAGACAAGCTGTGTGTTAGCAAAATGGCTTATTAGAAAAACTTATTTCTTCATCTTTTCTTTAAAATTACCAGTGATTATTAACCCCAAGAGTGATTTTGTGTTGAAGGAGAAGTTCTAAATCCCTCGCATTCAGAAACGAAAATGATGAAAAAGACAATGAGGCATCCACTCAAAACTGCAAGAGGATTCACTCTCGTTGTGGAATGGGAGCAGTGAGTTGTGCATCATGATGTCTCCTGACCAGGTTCAGCACGCTCTTGTGTGTGAACAAAGAGGTATTTCACAGTTTATCAATGGTGAGGTACACATGTGTCTCACAGGACCATCCCATCAGTCTCACTTTGTTTGCTACGCCTTTCAAACTCCCTTCACACTTTTCAAATAGCATCAGAGTTTACTGAATAAAATACAGCTTAGGTGTGTCCAACAGTATGAGTCCGAACCAGATGGACAAAGATGTTCACATTATTTTCCATTGAACTGATCTCAGAATAAATTTGTTGATCCAAGATCAAGAATAAATATTGAAACTCATGACAAACTTATTTAATGCCTTTCCTCCAGTCAGATTCTTTTATCATTATAATAGTGGTGAAATGCTGGAGCAACCTGTTCATGCTATCAGATGGCAGGAAGAGTTCAAAGCAGTTTCTCATAGAGTATCATAGTGTCTGTTCTATTCATAAATGTCCTAGTCCTCAAAGAACTCCCTAATTATAGGAAGAAACCTTGAGAGGAACCAAGGCTCAGAAGGGGAACCCATCCTCCTCTGGTCAAAACTGGAGAGTGATAAAGATAAAAAACTATGAACAAATAAGACTAAGAGTTCAATCTGAAGAGGCATCTGTAGTTTCTTAGGTGACCCCCCCCCCCCTTCTCATGATCTAGGCAGCAGAGTGAGACAGGATCACTGTACCTCAGAGTAGCTCAGAGAGAGAGAGAGAGAGAGAGAGAGAGAGAGAGGGAGGGAGAAGGAGAGAGAACCTGAGAATCCTCTGGATCTGTCCCTTATCTAGAATTAACAGAAAGCTTGACTAAACAAATAAGTTTTCAGCCTGGATTTAAATATTGAGATTGTATCTGTTATAATCTGGTGGATTATAAGGGACTAAAAGTTCACTCAGATACTGTGGTGCAAGACTATGTAGTGTTTATAGGTTAATAGTAGAATTTTATACTCAACACAAAATTTAATCGGCAGCCAGTGTAGATTAGATAAGATGGGGGTAATGTGCTCGTATTTTCTGGTTCTAATAAGAACTCTTGCTGCTGCATTTTGGATAACATCTCCCAGAGGTAACATATACAAGGAGAACAGTAATGGACCTAAAATTAAACCCTGTGGAACACCAAGCTTTACCTTACTATGAGCAGAAAAATCACCATTTATATCTATGAACTGATAGCGATTAGTCAGATAAGACATAATCCAAGAGAGGACTGTTCTCTTAATTCCAACATTTTCTAGCCTGTCATGTCAGCATGAAGAACTTCAAAAGATTTATATTTGTGTTTGAATTTGTGTGTGACATTTAGGTAATCACTATATATGACTGCGACACCTCCTCCTCTTCCAGACGGACGAGGCTGGTGTAGATAACTATATCCAGGAGGACTCCCTCATATATATATTGCTATTTATTCATTTGGTCTGCTCCAAGTTTCTGTTAAACACAGATCAGAAATCATCATTAATGATAAGCATTTTTGAAGTGAGAGATCTAATGTTTATCTGGCTTAACTTTAGATCAAAGGTGCTGGCTTTACATTCAGTATGATCTGTCTTTATATTGATTAGGTTACTAGAACACACTTTGTTAAGTACGGGTAACAGACACAATCTGAATATGTTGAATCCTGGGTGACTGGTCTATGCAGCTAGCAGACGGTGGGTTTAGCCTGTCTGTCTGCTCCCTGGCCTGGGCTCTGGATTGTCACAGATTAACTACTCTGAGACTATGTGCAAGAAAGGAGTGCAGCACCTTCCCGAGTGGGATGGATACTGTCACACCCTAGCAGGCCAGCTTTGCCCTCAAAATTCCTTCAATTATCTATGAAGCCCACATTATTTTCTAAGCACCAGTTTGTCATGAAAACAGCGTGGAGTGGATTTTGCAGTTAATATTAGTAATATCTTATAAGCATAGTAATCATTAAATGAAGGTAAATTAGCATGTTTAATAAATATTCACTTGATTGAAAAAATTATTAATACCATTAAATCATTCAAGCATATAGGCTTACCTGATGTGATACAGTCAACATTGTGTTTAAAAAGAAGAATGGAAAATAAAATTACTGGCTAGTCTGAGTCTGACATGCTACATTAATTGTTACATCAATAATTAATTTTTTGAAGAATTATTAAGTAAACTCAGTATCAAGGTATGAAATAGCAGCCTCTTTGTTATTAGCATAAACAATGTCTGCAAAATATGTTAAGTCAAGTAAATGTAACTTTTTTTCTTGAGAGTGTAAATATACCAGGGAAAAGAAACTTGTTAGCAATGCTAGCATAGCATCTGAGATAGGTAATATTACCTTATCTGTTTACAATATAATCATTCATAAAGTAGTTATTGGCACATCAAAATACTGTTGTGGTTTACATTCTGGTTCTAACTGAAGTGAAACATAGCATGAGCTCATAGCTGTTGTCACTGCTGTGTTATTGTGGATTATTAGAAAGAGTTTATACTATTAAACTTCTTCAATAAATGTTCTGTTTTCCCCCAGTGTTGCTTTGTTACCTGTGCATGAGTAATGGGCTGATAACCTTGCTTTATTTGATTGTTAGTAAGTGTAGCGCTGCCTACTGTTTTTGTTTTTTTCAGACAATGCTTGTACAGTAGGTCGGTCAGTCCATCATTTTTCTTTGCAGCGTCTTTTGTGTACCTCTCTTCCTCAATATTTCAGCCATGGTATTTGTAACCATTCCATTTAATTTTTATTTTTCTCTGAGATAACTTTCAGAGGCATAAAGCACTTCTGAAGCCTGTTTCCAATTGCCAAGTTCTAAACAATTTTGTTAGAAGTGCGCATTAACCCATAAATCTTTCCTATTTAAGATCCAAGTGCCTCTGTTTAATCTCACTGCAAATTTCATTTGGATGTTTTTCAAATAAATTTCCTTCTTATGCTCTAATCCTTCAGGTTATTTGAGCCTGCATCTGGATTTTAGAAAGGCTCTTTTGTGTGGGAAAGGCTGCCCAGAACAGTGTACAGATTATGTGTTTATAGGGTGAGCCTGTTCACACTGTCAAAAATACTGACAAAAATCAGGCCTGTCTGTGGCTACAGTAGCTGTTATTAGTTAGGAGCTGTCCACTTCAGCACCCAGCTTCAGTGGAGCAGATTTGGTCCATTTTTTGAAACATAATTAGAATACAGGCAGTATTCATATTAAAGGCCTGAAAACTCTTTATTCAGTTAATCGGGGTAACTATAAATAAAGACATATTTAATCAAAAAAAGAGAAAGAAATCAAATCCATGCCTGTCCATCTGCTGAGCTTGTATCACAGGAACTGTCTGCTTCCCTTTTAACTTAGATCCATGACTTTGACTTATGCCCATGAGAATGTCTTGAAAACACAAAAGAGTGTGGTGATAAATACCAGATCACTGATGACGGCTATAGCAGGAAATGGGAAATATAAACTCATCCTTTAGGTCTGGAATGCACCATCAAACACAGATACAGCGCTATGAATCACAGCGTGAAATCATCAAAAGCTGAGGAGACAAAAGCCCATCAGAACACCATGCATGAACATGCATCTCAGCAAGTTTCTGGTTTGGATTATAGCTGAAGGATGTTATCTGAGGTCTGACCTCAGCACGTGAAGCCAGCGATCTTTATTTACCAAGCTTTCTGGAACAAATATGTGCTTTGGTTGTAGTGTTGCTTAAAAGATGCCCTGAGTGAGTTTCATGGTGGAGTAACAAGGCATCCATCTGAGCAGGGGCTTCTGTACTAAGTACTAAGAACCTGAATGCCTGATTATTTACTAATCAGACACAATCAAAGGCTTTGGTTTAACAGTTATTTTGGTCACTGTGCTGTCTTGGCTGCACATTTTAAAGTCTCCTTGCTTAGCTGATTATATTGTGTGTGAGTGGAAAAGACTTGGCAGACAGACAGACAACGGGCCTGTCTATAGATGATAAATCAACTCATGCTGTGACTTCAGAAACCACCATAAACCACAAGGCTTCAATATATATCAGCAAAGAATTCACATAGACCAGGCTTTATCACGCAATATGGCCCCTCTGGATTGCTGGAGGCCTGGTCACACTGATTTCTGTATCTGTTGTGTGTACACAATAAAATATAAAGAACTTTCATTATCAGATATCCAAGGCCTAATGATTATAGTGTCAGGTGAGCGCAAATTATAAGTTTCTGCACATTGGAGCGAATCTGATCGTCCACATGGGATGGCATCAAAGAACATTTCCTTGGCTTTTCCTTGGCGTCAATTTCTGCCAAATTCCTAATGAGCACAAAGAAAATGGCTGCATTGCATTTACATGTCCTTAGAGAATGTTAAAAAATACAGAAAATCTCATTGTATGATTTTTAAAGAATTTATTTGTATAATGGTGCAGAAAATAAGTATTGTATATTTGTCTAATGACTCCAGGGAAAAGATTGTTCACCTGCACAAGACTGGGATGATCCGATTGGTGAGAAGAGATCAACTGTTGGAGCAATTTTTAGAAAATGGAATAAATACAAGATCACTGACAATCTCCCTCGACCTGGGGCTCCATGCAAGATACAAACACACTGTCCAGGCAACAAAGGAGTGGCTATGTAAAAAGCATTTCAAGGTTCAGGAGTGTTCTAGCCAGTTTCCGGACCTCAATCCAATACAGAATCTGTGGAGGGAGTTGAAAGTCTGTGTTGCCCAGCAACAGCCCCAAAACATCACAGCTCTTTGGACGATCTGCATGGAAGACTGGACCAAAATAGCAGCTACAGTGTGTGCAAACCTGGTGAAGACCTACAGGAAGCATTTGACCAAACAAGGTTACATTACAAAGTATTGAGGTGGACTTTTGTTATTGAGCAAATACTTTTTTTCTGCACCAATTTGTTTCCTGGATTTTTTAAATATTCTGTCTCTCACAGTTGAAGTGAACCTATTTTTGCCCCACTGTATATCCCATGATTCTTTACACATTGCTGTATCAGGAGGATTTTTAACATAAGTCAGGGTTTACCTCTAATACAGTTAGAATCATTCTACCTTATGATTTTAAATGATTAGAGCAAAACCTGACACATGTTAAAAATCCTCCATATACAGGAACGTTACATACACTATATTGACAAAACTATTCGCTCATCTGCCTTTACACGCATATGAAGTTAAGTGACATGGAATTTTTGACCGTTCTTCCAGAATCATATTTGTGATGTCAGACACTGATGTTGGACGAGAAGACCTCCTTCGCAGTCTTCTCTCTAATTCATCCCAAAGGTGTTGTGTTGGGTGGAGGTCAGTCAAGTTCTTCCACACCAAACTCGCTCATTCATGTTTTTACGGATCTTGCTTTGTGCACTGATGCTCAGTCATGTTGGAACAGGAAGCGGTCGTCCCCAAACTGTTTCCACAAAGTTGGGAGCATGAAATTGTTCAAAATCTCTTAGTGCTGAAGCATTCAGAGTTCCAGTTTCATTGCACTGCAGACACATAGGGTGTGGGAGGGAGTTGGGGGCTGGGGAGGTTACACTGTTGCCCGTGTCTAGGCTGTGCACCAAATGTTAATGCATTTTAGACACCCACATTGCAACAACACCCAACCATTCATGTATACACATACAGCATACACACATGCATGGGCCGGGGGAGTGTCGGTGGTGTGGTGGGCCGTGGCTTCCCCAGCCCTCTGCCCTGAGCTGACCATGTGGGGGCTGGTGATTCTGGTGCGGCTCCATAGGGCATTAGGAGTGTCATGGGGGACCTTGTTGAGGGGGGAACCTCTTATTGTGCTGGGTGGTCTGTTTAGGGGTCTGGTTCATGCCTTTGTAAGGTGGACTCCTGGCTGGTGGAAGGGTTCTGGGATATTTTGGGCGGCCTGCAGCCTCTGGGGAATGACTTTGGGACTGGTGGGTGTTCTCCGATCCTGGTCGTCCTTGGTCCACCTCCTGTGACGGAGCCTGTGTTGTTCATTCCCTCTATCCCCCTGATGGTTGACTGGACAGGGGCTGGGAACACAGGTCCGATGGTTGGAGAGGGGTGCTTGGTTGCTCCCTCTAGGCCACTGGTGCTATTGGGCACCCTGCCTGATCTGCATTGGGGATGCGGGTGGTCGGCTGGGCTCCTTGTCCCGTGTACCCCCTCATCTGGGGCAGGGGTCTCTTTGCTCCTCTGCTGGTTCCACTTTTGTGGAGGGCCTGGGGCCCCATTTGCCCTGGGTGGGGGCTGCCGGCTGCCTTGGTGCTTGGAACACCTACCCCTCTTCACTCTGGGTGGTGGAACTCGCTTCAAACTTTAGCAACAAACCACCTCCAGTGACAAATCTACTCTCACACACATACTCGAATATAAGAACATGCATGCACACATACACTTACATAGACACACACACACACACACACACACACAAGCAGGTGCAAGCATACAGTCTTATGCAAAAGTTGGTGATTTTGTAATTGAACACAGTCTCTCTAGGACATGGAAAAAATGCACAATATTTTTAGTAAACATTGATGCATAGTTACTTTTTATGCCATAAATTGAACAAAAAATAAATAAAAACATTATTATGGCACTGTGCAAAAGTTTTGGCACCCTACATAATCAGTACTTAGTAGCATGTCCTCTGGCAGATTTCACAGCTTCAAACGCTTTTTAGAGCTAAAAGTCTTTTAGTCCGGTGTCGACCAGAGGAGGATGGGTTCCCCTTCTGAGCCTTGGTTCCTCTCAAGGTTTCTTCCTATTTAGGGA
>JBBIGC010000104.1:5218313-5230555 GCA_037576955.1 Lepidarchus adonis
TTCCTATTTAGGGAGTTTTTCCTTGCCACTGTCGCTTTGCTTGCTCATTTGGGGCTCGGACCCGGACTCTATAAACTCTGTAAAGTTGCTTTGTGACAATGTCAGTTGTAAAAAGCGCTGTATAAATAAATTTGACTTGACTTTTGACTTGACTTTCAGTTCTTGTGCTTAGGATTTTCTCCCATTCTTCCTGCAAAAGATTCTAGTTCTGTAATAATCTTTGGTCGTCTTGCATGCACAGCTCTTAATATCTACCCACATATTTTCAATGATGTTTAAATGGTTGGCAAGGTGTTCTTTCATGAAATGCTGCTCCTTTTTTCTCCAAACATGCCTTTGCTGATTGTGGCCAAAGAGTTGTATTTTAACTTCATCAGTCCACAGCAATTATTTCCAAAACACATCAGATTTCTGTAAATGTTCTGTTGCATACTTCTGAAATTGGATTTTATGATGGAGATGCAGGTAAGGTTTTCTTCAGCTGACTCTTCCATGAAGGTCTTGTGGAACAGTGCACCACCACTCCTGAGTCTGCTAAATCTTCATGCAGGCTTTTTGCTGTCAAATGGAGATTTTGATTTGTCTTTCTTACCAGCATATGAGCAGTTCTTTCCAAGAGTTTTTTTGGTCTTCCAGATCTCATCTTGACCTCTTACAATGCTCACTGTGGAAACTGCAAGCTGAAAATGCTTTGCTATCTTCTTGTAGCTTCTCCTGCATTGTGGGCCTAATGACAGCTGTTGTCATGCATCAGATCTAATGAGCTGATAAAGGTCTGAAATTTTGTTCAATATATGGCATAAACAGTACCTATGCATCAATGTTTGCTGTTTTTTCCATGCCCTAGAGAGACTGTGTTAACATCTTTTCAATTACAAAATCACCAAAATCTTTCATCAAGGGATGCCCAAACTTTTGCATAAGACTGTATAGATAGATTGATTTATTTAACCAAAATTTACTCCTTTACTGGTGTGGGTAGTACTTTTTGCTTTAAACTCATAAATGTTTGTGTTACAGTAGATCTTGTTTATCTTTGTTATATACTGTTCTCCTTGCTCCCTCCCCCATTTTTCTCTTCTTTTCTCTTTTGTTGACTGTTTGTCTCTGTTTGGTTTGTTTGTATCTGCCTGTCCAGATAAATGTAAAATAATAAAGTAAACACTAGCTTAAGAGGAATATCGCAGACTCCCTCTCTTGTAGAGTGAAACTAGAGAAACCCCATGCTGTTTGCCAAACTGTCAGTACAGGACAAAAATAGGAATTCACTGAACACCTGTGAGCAACCCATTCCTTCATTTTTTCCAATGTTTCTAGAAGCAGTCTGCATGCCTAGGGGCTTGAAGTTCCTCATTATTGCCCCTATAGGTAGAAACACAGCATTACAGTCTGGGCTGTAGGTTGGCTCTCAACACAGGTGAAATTAACAGAAATTTAACATCATACTGAAGTCAAACAGGTGCTGCTACAAAACTTCTAGGTTGCTCTGAACACCTGTGTGTACAAGGGCTAAGTGCACTTAACTCAGTATAAACCTTTTAGCTCAAATTTGATAAATACTTACAATAGTCTTTGGATATTGTATGAACTACTTGACCCCTTACAACTTGATCAGTTATATCAATGCTTAGAATCGATTCTCTCCTGTACTTTTGTTAAGGTTATTATAGGATTATCTTCATAATCATATTAATTTGCTGTATAGTTTCTACTCTGACACTCCTTGATTAATATAATTAATATTTTCACAAAAAGTTGCCTTCTCAGGCTGAAGGAAAGGGTTAATAAAAACCCTTTTCCTTGCAGTGGGAAGGACTTTAAAGTTGTGTGTAGTCTTGACATAACTAATCTTTTATCTAAATAATGATTTTACACACAAAAAATGAGTCAGAAGAGCATTTGATATTAAAAACAGAAGAATCTTTATTCAAAATTTCTTCAGAAGATACAATAAACGGATAAAACACTGTGTTAGACTGAAGTTTTCTCTAAAGAGCCTGTAGAGTTGGGTGAGCCGTCTCTTTGGCATTACCAACTCACAAAAGTCCACCCAACTGGTTTGAGCTTTTATGAGAAAACCTCAAAATGTTTTGATTAATGTCAGCACATCACGCATGTGTCAGCCCAGTTACGTCATCTCCCAAAGAACATTTCTATATTTGGGCTACACATCCTCTCATAATATCACTCCAACAGATGCTTGCATTGTCCTTGAAATGTTAGCCTAGCCACTGCAAGCCCCCTGTGCTTCTAAAAGTGTAAACAAAGTTCATTGTTTATAAGTTTTAACTTTAGCTCAGTGCTAACACACTATCTCTGTGTTCTTTCCTGGAATGTCAACAAATTAGCCTAGCCACCTTGCTAGCTGTCCTGTATGCTTTTTCCTCTCTTCTCAGAGTGTCCTCTCCTCAGTGTGAGTTTGGACAAGCTGCTCTTCACATCTGAAAGGGCGTCTGGCTGGAGCAGAGGACAATGCATTTTAACTGGCAATCCATGTTTTGGGGCGAGGAGAGTTCCTTTTCCCCAACACCCTGGAAAATATGTAGCCCCCAGGTACAACAATCAAACACGCACACTGAAGCAGGCGACACGAAAACTAGCTCTAAATGCTGCTAGGACAACTTATCTCTCCACTCTGATAGAAGTTAACAAACATAACCCTAGGTTTTTATTTAGTACTATAGCTAAATTAACCAGAAACATCACTGCTACAAAAACAAGCATGCTACCAACATTAAGTAACAACGACTTTATGAACTTATTTAATTATAAAATAAAGAATATTAGACAAACAATTCAGTCTGCAAATTCAAATCCAGATAATTCAACAATTAACACCTCAGACAGTTCTGTTATCTTGGAAATATAAAATCCAGATAATTCAACAATTAACACCTCAGACAGTTCTGTTATCTTGGATCAACAATTAGATTGTTGTATACCGCTTGACGAATCAGATCTCATATCTCTAATGCAGTGGTTCTTAACCTGGGTTCGATCGAACCCTAGGGGTTTGGTGAGACGGTCTCAGGGGTTTGGCAGAGCCTGGGTTTGGCAGACCCCTGTTCGGACACACCCGAATTATTGTGTAAATTCGTGATGACATATATAATATAATTATTATATATTATATAATATTACATACATATCAAACCACACTTTTATTTCCAGAAAAGGAAATAAAAAATGTAATTATAGAAAAGGCTGTAGCCAAGCAGTTATGTTCTTTCTTACATAAGAACAACATTCATGAATTGTTCCAATCATAGTACAGAGACTGCACTGGTGAAGGTAGTAAACGACCGTCTACTTGCATCCAATCAGAGATGTGTCTCCTTACTTGTGTTGCTCGATCTTAGTGCAGCTTTCGACACTATTGATCACATCATCCTACTAGACAGGCTAGAAAATGTTGTTGGAATTAAGGGAACAGCACTTTTCTGGTTTAGGTCTTATCTGACTAATCACTATCAGTTCGTAGATATAAATGGTGATTCCTCTGCTCATAGTAAAGTAAAGCTTGGTGTTCCACAGGGTTCCATTTTGGGTCCAGTATTGTTCTCCTTGTATATGTTACCTCTGGTGGATGTTATCCAAAAACATGGAGTTTGCTATGCAGATGACACACAGTTGTATGTTTCAGCAAAACCAAATAATAAACACCAGCTTGATAAAATTGAGCAATGTGTGAAAGACATTAGACAATAGACGCTTCAAAACTTCCTACTGTTAAATTCTGAATAGAGCTGCCTGTAGCCGCTTGGAGCATATTGTCTGATTACACAGTTACTCTGGAGGCCATTCTGTCTCATCCTGTACAGAAGTAAAAGACCTTGGTGTCATCATCAACCCCAGTCTTTCATTTGAAGCCCATGTAGATAACATAACTAGGACTGCCTTCTTTCATCTTAGGAATATTGCTAAAATAAAGAATTTTGAGTCAACAATAATCAAGAAAAACTTGTTCATGCTTTTGTTACTTCTAGATTAGATTGTTGTAATGCATTACTCTCTGGATGCACTAGTTGGGGGCTCGGACACGGATTCTATAAACTCTGTAAAGCTGCTTTGTGACGTCAGTTATAACATTTAAAATATAAAATAAAATTGACTTTGTGGTGAAAAATCAGTCCTGACAATTGCCACTGAATGTGAATCCCAAAGTATGATTGTAAAACGATTGTAATCTTAGCGTTTCAGCACACAGCACCACAGCCTCTAGATTTTACATCAATTGTGCTGTTAAGACATAGTGGATCTCTGCTGCCACCATCTGCACCAGCCATGAAATTACAAGTTTCATGTTACAAAAGTGATCCATTTGACAGTACTGAAAACCCAAAGACAATGATCACACCTTGGCCTCATGTAAAAGTTTGCCTTTTTAAAATCTGAATGCTCTTCACTTTTCATTTGCAGCTGCTTATAATGTTTGTATGTAAGACTATGTGCTGAGTTTATGCCATGGTCCTTTGTCTATAGTGTTTGTAGTGTAATATAGCACTGTATGGCAGAGGACAGAGACAGGCTACATCAGTAATCAGTTTCTTTGTGTGTGTATGTTACTGTGGGCAGCACACAATGGACACAGGCATTTGCAAATGGACACAGATCGGCTTCATATGCTGAAACTAAAGCATGAGTGAATCATAAGAGAGGGACACCCACACACCACCTCTGCATGCACGGATCCAGCAGCACCTAGCAACAGTGCTTGGAGTGTCTCGTCTTTGTGAATGCGTTCTCATAAAGCAAGACGCAGGCGTTGAAAGAGGCCAACTAGCTTGTTTCACTATCACGTCTCTGAGATCAGTTTTAAAAGCTTCAGCCTACAGAACATGCATTAAAATCAGAGGCTTTCACTTCCCAGGTGTGAGGTCATCTTTGTAAAGTTCCTACATACAACACACAACAAAGGCTCCAATCTGACATTAACCCAACATCAGAGATATCTGTCACTGTTCAAGAAAAGCGAGGGTCTTCAAATCGGTAATTCTATAGAAATTAAAAACGTTCCATACGTGCATGAACTATAAAGCAGACTGATTTCATTCTATCGCTTCTGTGATGTGATCTCTATGGAATAAAGATATATCTGTCCTATCAGATTAAAAAAGTAAAATATAAGAAAAATGTGAGAAATTGGTTCTTTACATCTAACGTATATTACAACAAGGTTTTATTTTAAATCATTTCTGAACATTTATTCATAATTAACTTCATTCATTATGAGGTGTTCTCACAACATTTTTCCCGTCAGTAATTACTGTCAATTGAAGCACACAAGTTAACTTACACACACACACACACACACACACACACACACACACACACACAGACGGCTGTGCAGTTAGAGGGGGTGAGAACAGCTCTTTGAGGAGATAAGAGCAGCAGGGGTCAGGCAGCATTTGCTCTTTGGCTATGCCTGGAATGCTGGGAATGCCACTGATCCCGCCATGTCCTAGGACGCCTCACACGTTCCCACTGGCCTGAGCAGAAACCGGAGCTACCTTCCCCAGTGGAAGCCCACACACACAATCTCACCCATTTAGCAGACACCCACTGCTGCCCCAGCCGTGGAAAGAAGATCTGTGATCAGTGAATGTTCCTCTGCTCTCTCACTCTTGCTCTTCTCTTTCTCTCACTATCTTCCTTCCTCCCTCTATCTCCTCTCTCTTGTTCTTCTCTCTCTGTCTCTTTCATTGTTCACTTGATGAAACTGTGCTCCAAGATAAAGGGAGAGTAAAGGGAGAGTAAAGGGAGAGTGTGCCCTAAGAGTAATAAAAAACTGATGAAGACACACATGCTTTCTGTGTGTAAGAAATGAGATGATCTGCTAATAGTTGTCTGCTGCAAGAGGAGCAGTTTTCTGGTGGTGAGGACTTCATTCATGCAGTCTTTTCTGGTGTCCACTGTGAGGACACACACACACACACACACACACACACACACACACACGCAACCTTACATATTCTTATACCTTCAAGCCATTAATGGAAATATGTACATGAGTGCAAATGTTTATATTGGGTTATTTTACAGCAAAACGACACAAAGAAAAGTGTTTCTGCACTGGTTCACTGATACAGCAACAAAAATGCATTTCTAATATTAAGTGAATACAATGTAGAACAGACTGAATAATATTACTATGATTTTATACAGTTCAGTTGTGCACCGTTGAGTTCTGGGCACTTGAACTCGTCCTAAACCCCACACCCCCTCTCCTCTCCCCCGGTTTAAGAGCAGCATTCCGCGCAGGCTTCTGCTGCCCCAACTCGCTCGGCGTTCAGCTCGTGTCCAGGAAGTCGCGCTGACCACTGCATAGTGTTTGCGTGGCTGACGTGGCTTCTTTCGGCGGAGCGGTGAGAACAGCAGGCCGGACGCACATGCACGGTATGAATCCAAATCCCGCGATCACGTGTCTGCGCAGATTTCTCTGCTGCTGCTCTGACCTGTTCGGCGCACGCGCGCACAGGCATTAACCGCCCACGCGCGTTTTTACACCGCTAATTACTGACAACAACTAATGTCTGTCCACCCACTCGCCGTCCCATTAAGTGATAAATACGTGCGCGCTAAAACGCACGTGCATGTGTGCGCGAGGAAGCGCGCTGGAGAGCTGTTTTACAGCAGCTAGGGCCGCGCATACAGGTAGTTTAAATGTAGTCCATACATTCAGGCTGTGTGTGGGAGTTTTATGACCCTGGCCAAGAGAGAAATAGAGAGCGCGCGCACAACTGGGCCATGAGAAGGGTCCTCAATGGCAGGGCTTTGTGGGCTGTTTGTGCGGAGAGTCTGACTGAAGAACACTTCAAACCCTCATCGCTTCGGCTCCGCGCGCGTCGTCATGGCAACAACACCGTTTCGAACGAAACTTCTCCCTTCAACATCGCTCAGCCTTCAGTTGGCTAGAGTGTCAAATTAAACGATTTATTTATTTTTATTTGTTTGTTTATTTATTTTTTTATTTCTTTGCAAAGCCAATCCCCACAGATAGTAACCTTTGACCTTCCGCGCGCAGGGTCTTCCTACAGCTAGTATAAATAAACATGAATCAGTGCTGCAGGGAAATGTAAGCACAAAACCTCAGAGTGTATTGATTTCTGCGTGTTCAGAAACCTGGAGGCATTTAGAAACAGATATAAGGTCTCTGAAAGTTTTAATAAAAGAAGAGAAAAGCAAGCAGCATGTATTTTTCCAGCTGGACTATTCAATGAAACAGACGCAGAAAGTGATGACTTGATATGACAGCATTGATGCATTATAATACATACCATATTTTCACAATGATAATATTTTATTAAGATAATCCGCCCCATGTTATTAGCCGCAGTGTTACTGAATTGACCAATCTGAAGTAAAAGCATCTAACTTGACCCCTTTGTAGCTCTATACCAATAGTGACATTATACTGTAGTTGAGCATAAACAACTAAATTGATAACATTTTGAACATATGGATTTCATGCCATATTGCAAGAACTACGCTGCAAAATTAAAGCTCCAGGCATCATCTGTAATATCTGAG
Organism: Lepidarchus adonis; assembly: GCA_037576955.1. Classification (NCBI taxonomy): domain Eukaryota; kingdom Metazoa; phylum Chordata; class Actinopteri; order Characiformes; family Lepidarchidae; genus Lepidarchus; species Lepidarchus adonis. Next base: position 5,225,844 of record JBBIGC010000104.1, read on the forward strand.
ATTAACACCTCCAACATCAGCGACAGCAAAGCAGCACTGGTTGCAATTGATGATTACGGCTCAGATTTGAAGAAAGGTGAACCTAATCATTTTTACATTCCAGTGTTGCTAATTTTATACTGAAGAATTTACATGTAGATGGATAATTGACATCCAGTGTTGTCTGGGGAGCAAGGCATTATGGACTGTGTGTGGAGTGGAGAACAGGTGGGTAGTGCAGAAAACAGGTGGAAAGAGCGTTGCTTTTAGCAGAGAGTTTAGACTGTTAGCGAGAGAGCTCAGGTTAGCGGAGCATGTTGGAGCAGCTTGAAATTCAGAATGTGGAGCAGAAATTTTGCTCTGTACTGAGAGGAAACCAAAATGGAATTCTGCCTCTGAGTGAGTCTCTGCGCTGGCGGGTTCAGAAGTGCATTTGAAGTTGGAGAGTTACCCTGAGTGAAGCAGCCACTCAGCGCAGGTAGCGAGTCTCCGACCACGGGTAAACATAAGGTAAACATAAGCATGTTCCATGTTTTACACTGACCCGTCACTGATCTATCTTTGCTTTTCCTTGTTTTTTAAACTGTTCATTGCTGCAGTAAAGAGTACATGTAAATTCAGATAATCATGTGGGCATGTCGTCTTTTTGTACTGAATTATACTTTTAGTGACTGTGTTTCATGTTTTTAAATAAACCGCCTCATTTAAACAACTGCACCCAATACCAGATTTACAAAATCAATTTATAAGCTGCGGCCTATCACTGGGGAAATACTGTACTACACGATAAGCCATAACATTAACACCACATGCCTAATATTGAGTAGGTGCTGTATAAACAGCTCAGATGGGCTAGTCTTTCCCTCCTATGGCCAATCAGTGAGCCGTGGATACCCATGATCCAGTACTAAGTACTACAGACCTGGAACACCTCCTGTCCTCAGTCTAGCATTCACAATAAAGCCTTTGTCAAAGTTTTTCAGATTCTTATGTTCACCCATTTGTTTTTACTTCCAACACATCAACTTTAAGAGCTGACTGTCCATGTGCTGCCTAATGTATTGCACTACCCAAACAGGTACCACTGTAACAAGATAATTTATCATTTATATTTCTATATATGACTCATCCATTATTGTTGGTCACTCGTCAACTCTTATTTTACAGTGGACGCTTCATATGGATGTAGATTTGTCAATGCTGGAACAAAACCTTGTATCTCTGTTTTTGGCTTATATCAGCTGCCTCTTGCACTGTGCCAGTGTGTCAAGCAGAAGTAGAGTCATGGAGTATGTGAATAATATCATGCTGTGATTCAGCTCTCACTGTAGTTGATTGTGTGAATATACATGACCTTGTGTTGTAAACTTTTACATAGCAGTAAACAACCAAAACGAAAGTGTATTATTATTGATGATTATTTAAGTGAAAATCTATTGCAAAGCTCAGCTTTTCAGCTCTGCTTTTTATCTAAACATGGTCTAGTTCAAATAGTCAGCAATGCTTTTCACAGTTTATCTTATTCACCAGTTTGTTTTCAGACTGTTTCTAAAAAACTTCAGTGTATTTAACTCCCCAGTACAGCTGTTCACCAAAATGTTTAATTAGGGGAACCACCTACTGTCATGTTCTTCATCAGAATCAGACCAAACAAGACACAATGTGAAATGTATCCATTTTCTGTTTTGAATGCTAAAGTAGAACATTACAAATATTTTATTGCAGTATAGAACATTGCGAGCCATGTTAGTCTGAAAGTACTCGTCATGTGTTACTGTGGGGGGTAAAATGTGTCATTGTGTATATTTTACCTAAATGTTGTATAAAATGGTAAATAGTAAATAATCCTAAATTAATAAGTACACCCCATAGACGTTTTTCAGTATACACTATGTTGCCAAAAGTATTCACTCACTCACGCTATCAAAATAATTCAGTTCAGGTGTGTACAGAATAATGAGCAGAGGTCACCAAGAGTCCATCACTACAGACCTCCAAACTTCACGTGGCTTTCTGATCAGCTCAAGAACAGCGCATAGAGAGCGTCATGGAATGGATTTCCATGGCCGAGCAGTTGCATCCAAGCCATACATCACCAAGTGCAATGTAAACATCGGACACAGTAGTGTCAATCGCCGCCACTGGACTCTAGAGCAGTGGAGACACGTTCTCTGAAGTGATGAATCAGCAAGTCTGGGTTTGATGGTTGTCAGGAGAATAGTACTTGTCTGACTGAATTATGCCAAGTGTCAAGTTTGGTGGAGGGGGGATTATGGATCCAGGGAATGGCACTCTGAATGCTTTGGCATAACATGAGATTTTGGACAATTCCATTCTCTCCACTTTGTGTAAACAGTTTGGGAATGGCCCCTTCCTGTTCCAACATGACCGTGCACCAGTACACAATGCAAGATCTGTAAAGACATAGATGAGTTTGGTGTGGAAGAACTTGACTGGCCTGCACGGAGTCCTGACCTCAACCCAATTTTTTTCCTCAAACCCCTATTTTTTTCATTGATCTCTGTTTCTATCTACTTTTTATCTTCGTATTTCTACTCTGTATGGTCCACGGAGCACACTGGGTTACATTTCACTGTTGGTCATACTTGTATAACCTGTATGTGACAAATAAAGATCTTGAATCTTGAATCTATAACACCTTAGGGATGAATTAGAGTGAAGACTGCAAGCCAGGCCTCAGTGTCCAACCTCACAAATGTGTTTCTGGGAGAACGGTGAAAGGTTTGCCCAGAAGAGTTGAAGCTGTTCTAACTGCAAAGGTGGGCAGACATCATAATAAACCCTATGAATTAAGAATGTGATGCCGCTTAAGTTCATATGCGTGCAGGTGAGCGAATACTTATGGTAATATAGTATATTTCAACAAGCGAACATTGCAGCATCTTTGAGAAAAGTTTGAGATTTTAAAAGGATGTACTTGAACAAGTCCATATGGAAAAGTATGTCTCCTTTTGCAGAAAGAACTACTTGAGTGTGTTTTGTAAAATTATCCACCAGTCTCTTACATTGACTAAACATTTTTTGACAACGAGATTCCTTCACTCAAGGTAAAAATGATCAAAGGTTTTTGAATCCCTCACACCATTTCAGTAAGGTTCAATAAACCCTCCTTTCTTCTTTCTGAGCCATGGATTTGTTAGTGTTCAGAATCATTAACCTGTTAAAAGGTCCACTTTCAGTTCAGCTTCTACTTTCAGAGTGACAGTATCACATTATCTTCAAGTACACTTTAATATGATGCAGAGCTCATAGTTGAATCGATGACTGCAAACTGCTCAGCCCCCAAAGAAAGCAAAGCAACCTTAAACCTCATGTTGCACAGTTGGTAGGTATCTATATAATTTTAAAAGGCCTAGACTTTGCCTACCTGTACTTTGGCAAACTGCAATCTTGTTCTAATGTTCCAAGTTTTTTCCAAACACGTCCACGCCAGTCAAATTCACTTCTTTCCGCACTAAATGGACTTCTGGGTTAGCCAGTTCTGGACAAGTCATTTGAACTCAAAGAACTTGTAGATTAATTTCATTGCATTTATTTCAAATAATCACACTTTACTTGCAAAGAGAACACCAGACCCAGGTGTAGGATCCATCTGTTCTAACCAATGGCACATAATCTGGAACACCTATTTTTACAATTATTTGTACTTCAATGTTTAATAAATGGAAGGGTTTTTATACTTTTTTCATGTGACATCTGTTTTGTGTTCATTAAACTGTATAAAAATAACTGCAAAAAATATGGCATTTTTTTAGTATAACCATCTTTGTGTGAGAGAAGGTGAAACGTTTGCTAATTCTAATACATTTTGTCTAATAATAAAAAATCTAATATGTGCTTATTTTTTCACAGGTCTGTAAAAATATTTTCCCATAAAAATAGTGGTTTAAATGAATGATATTTTGGTTTTGTCATATTTGTTCAGTGGAAAACAAGCTGCTCGACTCTCATGACCCTAATGAACTCAAATGACCTTTACAGAAAAGGTAAAAACAAATTATTTCCGTTTTTTAAGTGAGCACAATCCTGTTGTTTATGGTGTATACTGCACATCCAAGTGCTGAATTAAACAGAGATTTTCTATACTTTTGCAAAAACACACACACACGCACGCACGCACGCACACACACACACACACACACAAATATGTTGTGTAAAAGCAGCAAGGCGGAGGGCGTTTGGGTGCTCCATTCCAACAGCAGTAAGGACCATTTGCAGAGGCGTAGGCTGCCCTCATGACTATTCATCACCACTCCAATCTCGGCAGAAAATTCAAATGACACAACCAACATTCTCCTCCAGTCTTCTGCCTGAAAAACCTTCTCAACAAGCAAATGTATGTACCGCATCTATCAATATTCTGAAACAACAAAGCCTGCATGTTTCGTGTTTAAAAGTCTACATGAATGTGTGTGTTTTTGTGTGAGAGGCAAACATCCAACCACAATCAATCCCACCTCCAACTTGCACATGAGTAAAAAGGAAAAGCCTGATCCTTCTCTTTTTTTTATTGTTGAACCCCAACCTTTACCTCTCTGCTCAGTGAGTAGGTGTGAGGTGGGATAGACCGTGGAGAAGAGGACAAACAGAAGCAGCGCTGATGTAGGATAAAGGAGATGCCCACTCAATGGGCTGAGTCACAGAGAGAGAGAGAGAGAGAGAGAGAGAGAGAGAGAGAGAGAGAGAGAGAGAGAGAGAGAGAGAGAGAGAGA
>JBBIGC010000104.1:5230655-5245141 GCA_037576955.1 Lepidarchus adonis
GAGAGAGGGAGAGAGAGAGAGAGAGAGAGAGAGAGAGAGAGAGAGAGAGAGAGAGAGAGAGAGAGAGAGAGAGAGACCACTTTTGAAAGGTAGAGTGATAGATAATCAGAAAGACCTTCACTGGCAAAGAAGAAAGTACTTAAATTAGGAGAAAGACATGCAGGGTGTGTTTTTTAAGCATCTATAGGGTGACTGACTGGTAGGAAAACATAAACACTGTCTGACAGCAGGATGTGTGTGCTGAACTATTCCACAGCACTTTCCTTTACTGCTGTCAGAACAAATATCTCATGCCCTCAAAAAAAAACATTACAGAATAAAACACTTTCATTTCAGTGTAAGACAATGGAACAAGATTTTATAATTGAGTCATATAATGGAAAATTAACTTGTTTTGTGTAAACACAGTTAATGTTTTAAATTGTGCCCTTCACTCCTCAGTCGAACAGCGTCTGTGTTTGTGAATCCTTTAAAAAGTTCTATATTTTGATTTTCTGATCTGAAGAAAACAAAATATTATTATTGTATATGTATTCTTTGAATATAAATAATTCAAATTCATATAAGTGATAAGTAAACCTGTGTTTTCAGTATGTGGTGAGACAACCTTGGGCAGCAATTACTAAATGTTTGCAGTAAGTGTTGATCAGGATGACGGTATTTTAGCCCATTTCAAACAGAACGTTTTCAACTCTTAGATGCTGTTTTCCATTTCATAACAACAGTCTTGAATTTGTACATGATCAGTCTGACTGTTTGTCTTCTAACCTTTTTCAGCTTTACAGACATCAACAACATCCTCAGAGACCCCCTATGTTCAAGCCATGATATACATCCTCAAATGTACAAAAGTGTTGTATGTGTGGTCAGACTTCGCTGGATCTTTAAATAAAATAGGGTCTCCCACTAGCATCCCACTGTCATCTCATTGACTGAAAACACAAGATTCTGATTTTACCTTCAAATAATATGATAATCCTAAGGATTCACTTAGTTTTGGTACATGCATTATTGTTTGTTAACTAGGTTTTTTCATATATAGCCTTTAAAAAAAAAAAAAAAAACATTATATGAAAGCCTGTGTGTTTTTGTAACATTCTTGGATATTGATATTTAATCTAAATTGTAACAACACCGGGACATTCAAGAAATGCAACTAAACATTTCAAACTAAAGAAAAGACTTTTCAAAATCTTCTGTAAAATGGAACTCTGCAAAAATGGAATTTCTGATGAAGAATAAATTAGGACATCCCACCTTTATTCCCAATAAAAATGGCTCAAATCTCATACAGGTGTAGCACATCAGGTGCACATGATTAGAACATAGTTACTCATTTTGAAGCATTTTGAAGGAGGTTTGCCCTATTTAAACCTCAGACATTTAGTTTGGTGTGCTCCTGACTGTTGAGGTAAGAGTGAACACCATACTGAGATCAAAAGAGCTTTCTGAGGCCTTCAGACAGAAGATTGTAGCAGCTTATAAGTCTGGTAAGGAATTTAAATCACCCATTGAACTTTCCAGAAAATAGTTTACAAGTGGAAGACTTCCAAAACAACTGCCAACATGTCCAGGTCTGACTGCCCAAGCAAATTCACCGCAAGAGCAGATAGCAAGATGCTAAAAGAAGTCTCCAAAAACTTTAAAATGCCATCATGGGACCTATAGCAGGCCACTACTACTCTTACTGTTGATGTGAAAGTGCAATCAGAGTTTGCACAACATTAACTTGCATGGAGGTGTGGAAGGAGGAAACTCAATTAAGAGGAACATCAAGGCCAGACTAAAGTTTGCCAGAGAGTACGTAGACAAGGACCAGATTGAAATTTTCATAGATGTGATTTTTGTGGCGGTATGAGCATAACTGTTGAGAAATTACTTTTTCTAGAATCTTGGATATAAAAGGCAGATTGGAGATTGGTCTATAGTTCGCTAGGTTACATGGGTCGAGACTGGGTTTCGTTATGAGTGGCTTTATGATTGCTAATTTAAAGGCGTTTGGTATATACCCAAGGTTAAGGGAGGAGTTATTATTGTCAAAAGGGGGCCAATAATTGTTGGCAAAATTTATTTTAGTTAACTTGTAGAGATGAAAGAAGGCAGTTCTAGTAATGGTATCTAGGAGTAAGAAAGCCTTTGGTATATCTTAATTTAACTGAGATTAATAACAAGAGCTTATGCTAAAATTTGATGACACCTGCATCTCATTTAAACTTTTCTAGCTCCCACTTTATAACTATTGACTCAAAAAGTTGCCAGGGCCCAACAACCTGTATCCATATCTTAATAAAACTTGAAGGTGAGGTTATTGCTGAGCCTGTTGTTCTTATCTTTAATCAGAGCCTTAAGACAGAACCACTTACCTGATCTCAACTCAAAGAATCACCTGCACACAAGGAACTGCTGGTGTCTCTTCATATTGGATTCATTGCTTCTCTTAGTTTTTAGTCTTATTTGTTAAAAAATAAAAATCTATCACTCTCCAGGATGGGTTCCCCTTCTGGGCCTTGATTCCTTTCAAGGTTTTTTAGGGAGTTTTTCTTTGCCTCTGTTTCCTTTGGCTTATTGGGGGCTTGAACCTGGATTTTGTAAATTCTGTAAAGCTGCTTTGTGACAACGTCAGTTATAAAAAACACTTTATAAATAAAATGGACTTGACATGAAATGCTGCTCCTTTTTTCTCCATTACTCATTGTGGCCAAAGAGTCTATTTTAACTTCATCAGTCCACAGCACTTGTTTCCAAAAACACGTCAAGCATCTGTTGCATACTTCTGACACTGGATTTTATGATGGGGAAGCAGATAAGGTTTTCTTCTGCTGACTCTTCCATGAAGGACAGTGGAAAGGTGCACCACCACTCCTGAGTCTGATAAATCTTCCTGCAAGTTTTTTGAAGTCAAATTGGGATTTTGATTTGTTTTTTCTGACCAGCATACGAGCAGTTCTCTCTGAGAGTTTTCTTGGTCTTCCAGATCTCGTCTTGACCTCCACAGTTCCCCTGAACTGCCATCTCTTCATTACATTTCTCACTGTGGAAACTGCTTAGAGATTGTTGAGTGTCCACAAGTGTGTGCAGAAGGTTTGAAGAGTATTTGTAAAGCTTTGAAATAGGCACCAGTTCACATTTACTAATGACATTTACTAATGATCAGATCTAACGAGCTTTGGAACCCTTAGGGTGCCCAAACTTTTGCACAGTGCCATAATAAAGTTTTTTATTTTTAAATTGATGTTCAATTTATGGCATAAAAAGTACCTATGCAATGTTCGCTGAAAATATTATGTAATATATGTAACAGCAATTACTATAAATCCCGCTCATCTAAACAGATGTAATACAGGATACCTAGGATCTTCTCAGATATGAGATCTTTTCCTAGTTTAATCTTCAGAACACAAAAGTTTAATGACTTCATCTCCATAAGAAATTTCAGCCTTTGATAAAGACTAATTAAAGTGAAGGGTCAGCTGTTATTCCTAATACCCTGAAGGATGTATTCACTTGTCCCTGTGTTTTTAAGTGTTTTTTGTCTGTTTTTTGTGTTTGATGTTCTATGTTTTGTAACTCTAATAGTGGCTTTCTTGAATTCGTCCCACCTCCCCTTTGGCATGTAAAACTACACAACATAGTGAGGTGGGGGTAAAAAAAAAATAAGATGAGGGCTCTTATGTAATTTTGAATAATTTCTATTGGTCTGTTAATCATGAAATTTTAATACTTAGGATTTTCAAATTAGTTAATTCCAATGGCCATAATGTGCTGATATGATATTTATTCTACTACAATCACAGCTTATTACAAACAAATAAAATTACAAATAAAAATACATTTCTTAGCTAATGATTGCAAACAATTTATCTTTTTCATTATCTACAGTACGTAATATGTGACAAGATGCTGGGCATCCAGATAAGTCTGTCTGTTTAGGCCAAGGCCAAAAATACACTGCTGAATATGAGTGACTTTTGAGCTCTAAGAAGACACTGTGTGAAAAATTCATGCTACTGGGATAAATATAGCCATATGGGCTTGGGAATACTATTATGTAAATTGACAGAAAACCACAAGTTCTTTGCAGAAATAAACTCTCTGGACCTGAGCTCATCCCAATGGACTGAACGGCAATGAAACATGTGCTCTGATCAGATACGGGTGCATTAGTGCCCAAGGCCCCCATGGACTTGCATAGGCACTATACAGATGAACTTTCGAGAGACATATGCTGCATTGGAGATAATATCTGGCTGCAAATATGAAATGTGGATGTGCTTTATGCCCTGTCAGCAGTCTACATCTGTCTCTTATTTAAAATATATGGCAAATCCTTAAGAGAGCAATTAGACCGGGGCAGTCATCTTGAATCAAACAAGAATGGTCAAAACATCCTCTTGAAAACTGCAACAGATAGTATCCTCAGTTCCCAATGATTAAAAAGTGAAATTAAACAAAAAGTGATGTAATACATGGGTAAAATTTTATATTTAGAAAAATTATTGTGAGGACCATGAGGACACAGAATTTCAATCAATCAATGTCAATCAAATAGAATCAAGAGAATAAAAAATTGACTAATTCTTGTTTTTATTGCATTTTACAAAATATCCTAAATCTTTCAGAATTGTTTTTTGTAGATTAGTGTTTTAGGTTTAGGGATTTGGGGACTAAGGTTTTGGATTAGGGTTAGGTTAGAGTAAATGTTAGGTTAGGTTAGGCTTAGGGAAAGATTAGGGAAAGTGTAATAGTTACTTATTTAAAATAAATATCTATGAAGTATATAGGCCTACACTAGAACCTCAAAAGAAAGTGGTACTTTTGCATTACGGTGCGGGTTCTTTGGAGTTAGACCACTTTCCATTCCTGACAGAACCATTCAGCTGAGCGGTTTGATTTTCTTCACTTCAGCTGTTTAAAGGAACACTCTTTGAAAGCGTATTTTTTGTTGCATTACTCCAAAGAACTTTTTTGGCTGCTTTATTTTGAGTTTTCTATCAAATTGCAAGTTCAGAATGTAGAGTATTCTGTAGCTTTTCGTGCTACTAGGAGTTGGCAAAATGGCCTGTCACCTTTCTCCCACCTCAAAGCCTCTCGTTACTTCCTCTAACCCCTTCACCGACAATAGGCCGCCCACAGCTCGGCCCACGCACTCTCCCACACATACACTGCCGCTCCTGCAGCTCACACGCCTTCACTCTGTCCGTCTGTCTTAGAGCCTTTCTATAGGCACACACACACACACACACATACACACACACACACACACACACATATATATATGCCATAATCTGAGTGACCTTGTGGTGAGCAAAAGCGCAAAGTGCAGGATGAGAGCAGAGTATTTGCAGTGCTTGTTAAATCATTTTTTTTCTTTCACACTTTCAGCCATTCTAAACCGAAAGATCCAAACAATCATATACACTGATTACGTGCCCTGCTTTTCCTAAAGAAATATTGTTTCAAGCTGAACTCCGACGGCTCCGCTGGTTAACAAACACAGACATGTCACACTGCAGCAGGGGGTTAGGAAAACATGTTAATATCAGCACAGAGACATTGCTGAATAATTTACATGATTATAGTCCTTGACAGGAACTACCTCCAAGATGTGCCCGGTGCACAAACGAGAGGCTGGCCAGAGCACTCGCGCCACACTGTTGCCTGGCGACAAAAAAGAGGGCCAGGCTCTCTCTCCAAAACAGCCTGACAATCACTGAGATATGAGTGATCGGAGGTGTGATGCAAATGAAGCTCGCAAAACCAATTACAGCTCAATCTCACATGCTGTACCTCAAGAAGTCTGTTCTGATACTGAACTCAAGTAACTGATGCGGCAAAATCCGCCTGAGATCTAAACAGTGAAAACTAACATGTAGTCAACAAATAAAATACTTCCATCCATTATCCAATCCGCTTAATCCATTTCGGGTCGCAGGGGAACATGGAGCCGCACCCAGCAGACTACGGGCCAAGGCCAAATTAAATACATATTCAACAAAAATATTTTTTTTTAAATACAATTTTTGTTTTCCACTCATGCCTGAAGAGCTGTAAAAATGTTGGTGTATCATTGAATAAGACATGTTCTGACCTGTTTCTGCAGGACCCCAGCTCCAGTCTGGGTGTTAAGAGTCCAGGTCTAGATAGAGACCACGGAACATGCTGAAGATGATTTTATTAGGATTTATTCATAATAAGGTCAACATTCTCAGGGTACCTCATGATTTCTGGTTCAGCACATTTTCTAATACTCCTGATTCGACTTATCAAACCAAGGGTCAGTTTTTGGTTTATGACTCCCAGAATGTGCTGGACTGTTGTAGTATATTTAGATAATAATAATGTTGATGCACATGAAATGTAGTTGCTTGGCTATGTTCAAAGGTTCTTTGAAGAAATATCATAGATGTTGTTATTGCACCTTCAGGGCTGAACACTACAGGCAGAAATTACAGTTTTGGTCCAATCAACCATTTCACAGATTTTTGGATAAACTAGCACTGTAACATGTCAAGAGGAAATATAAGTAATGTTTGGTCACTTCACTTTTTGAATTGAATGTATCTTCCGATGCCTTGGTCTGGACTCTGGGATCATCACGTTTCAGGTCTTTCAACATCAGACACCCTCCTCCAGGTGACCCTGTTGGAGTTGGTCAGACCCCAGTGTGTGCAGACAGCTCGTTACTCAGACCCCATGGTTCCCCCGAGCCATTTCGGTGGCACTGCGGATGGTTCTCCATTTCCTCTCTGTTTAGTGTCTTAAATGGTCTATAGCTACTGAAGCAAAGTGGTGTGTTAAACCAGGAAAAGCACTAGAATGTGCAGGACACAGGGACACATTAACTTTGTGAAGAAAATAAGACTCCTTGACAAAGTTAGCTGAACTAATACCACAACTAACGAATCTGTGAGTGAGTGACTGCCACCAAAGCCATTTCAGCTGTGACTCTTGAGGCTTTTTAGGTTCATCAGCCCAGCCTGCGCAGCTTGAGAGTGCATGTTTGTCCTTCTGCATTATACTCCATCATTTACACTCCTTTCGGTTGTCATGGTTTCTGGAGTAATCTTTCAGCAAGTCCTGCCGTTCTCTGTCAATCAAGGTCACGGTGTGACAAAGGCACTGGCTCCAAAGAATGACTAACTCCCATTCAAAGCAGCAGAATTCTGTTTCTGAGCTGGATGTGGTAAAAGGAAAGGAAGGAAAATAACAGATCTACAGATCTACTAAATCAAGTGAAAATAAGAATCATTTAAGAGATTTTTGTTTTAAATTAATGTTTACACAAAGATAATGCAAAAATGGTTTCTATCTTAAGGTGAATGTGGGTTTAAAGACAGTGGCTCTGAAAAGGCATGTGTGTAGTGCATATCCCCAGAGGGAGTGTGAAATCTGCAGTATTTTGAGTTCAGTTCACTGACAGTGTTGCTGTGCATCAACAAGGTGATTTCTGTGCACGTCGCCCATTCTGCACTTTTGCAGTGGAAAGTGGAAGCCCTCTGTAAGCCCACCACTGCTGCTCTTTCTCTAGCCTTGAGGGAGCGAATACACCCACACAATCCTGTGCCATGGCTGCACTTGCTCCAATATACAAAACCCCTCAAACCATAAAATCGCTAGAACGATACAAAAGATCTTGTAATTAAAAACCATTGTGATCATTAAGCGTTGAAATTTAATTTTGTGGCTGATTTGGCATGAAAGGAAAATCATTTTTTAAGCAGACTCTGGGTAGCACTAGCTGTTGTTTAGTTGTGTGTTCGTGTTGTTTTGCCTCCCTACCAGACTGAACCATGAGTCAGGTTCACATGAAGCCCACACGCTCGCCCACACACGCCCACAGGCCGTATGCACGCGTACAGACAGATACAAATACACACACAATCATGCTGTCCTTCAAGAAGCAAGACCCAGGTAAGTCCATCACTCAAAGCACCAACAACTGAGAGGAAGAAAGAAAGGGACAGTATGTGAGAAAAGAAAAGAACAGAGAATTTGTAAAATACTACACTGCTCAAAAAAAATAAAGGGAACTCTTAAACAACACTTTCAACTACAAGTCAATCACACTTCTGTGAAATTAATCTGTTCACTTAGGAAACAACACTGATTGACAATCAATTTCACCTGCTGTTGTACAAATGGAAGAGACAGCAGGTGGATATTATAGGCAATTAGCAACACATCCCCAATAAAGGAGATTCGGCAGGCGGTGACCACAGACCACTTCTCAGTTCCTCTGCTTTCTGGCTGATGTTTTGGACACTTGAATGCTAGTGGTAGCATGATCTCATTGATCATTTTTGTGTGATTTTGTTGTCAGCACATTCAACTACTGTATGTAACGAACAAAGTATTTAATAAGAATATTTCATTCATTCAGCTCATGGATGTCTTATTTTTGCGTTCCCTTTATTTTCTGAGCAGTGTATTTTGTTTTTAGATCTTGTACCTCATCCATTTCAAATAGAACAAAGCTGGCATTTTTTCATACACTAAAAAATTGTTACAGTTAATCTCCCCTGCCTTGTCTCTCTCCAATCTTTCATAAAACCTTTTTAAACTTTAATCCATATTTGCAGGGCCTGGCTAATGCTTCTGTCCACTTGTGGGACAGGTGTGTGGTTGGTGAAGTCAAAAACCCAGCACTTGCATTAAAGTGAGCCACTCATTTTCATTTTCATTTTCATTCCTCTCTCTCATATCCATATTGTTAAAATGCAATGTTTATATTTGTCTATATAACTGACCTTAATATGAGTAACTAAAAAATAAGTATAGATTAAAGGGTTAATTATCAATGGAGACCAGGGTCCAAGCCTCTTGGAATAAGAAGGTCTCTTTGGTTCATGCTCTTTAGTGTTATGTGAAAGGGGAAAAGAAATTTTGACTGATGCCAGATCAACATTCTTATGCTGCAAAGTTTGATAAATATGGGCCCTGGTTTAGTAAAAACTCTGGAAACTGATTGTGGTCTAAATCATCAACACTCATGCCAACGTTTATGTTAATAGGACACTTGCAATGGAATATTGACCAGTTTTTGTGTCCCCATTACTTCACACATAAACACACATGCACACCTGGCTAGATGACTGGGTCAGAACAAATCTATCTATCAATCTCTTTCCTTGTTTGTGTGAGTGTGTGTGTGTGTGTGTGCGTGTGCGTGTGCGTGTGCGTGTGCGTGTGCGTGTGCGTGTGCATGTGCGCGTGTGTGTGTAAACTCTTTTCGTACTGGGAGTTGATTTGCTCTCCTGACACAAATGTTGCTGGTAATTATTTAATAGCAAGTCTGAGCAGTCAAGCTGTGCATGCTGGAAAGCGAAGTGATGCGTGTTCTCCTGCCTCTCCGCCCACTCACCATTTTAATCCTTTAACCAGTGCCACTGCATCAGTATGCTAATGATCACGGCTGCTAATCTGCCTTGCTAAACCCACTCCAGAGACCTGCACTTAAAAACCTGCAGTGCTATAGGTATATGCTGCTGGACATACGACTACAAAAGTGCAGTTTTCAAACACATTCAAAATTGTGAACAATGCAGTTCTATAGAAAAAAAATGCAGAAAAAGTTTTTCTGCATTTTGTAGTATACTAGACCGTGCTGTAGCTGAGGTGATTATGCAGTTACTGAATTGAACCTGATTGTGTAATTGAGGGTGAATAATCACTGTCCATTTTGCTCAGTAACGAGCATGCTAAATCATGTTACGCCATGATTGGTGTGGGTGCTTCAAACAGGAGAGAACTGGGAACAATGAAATAAAACAAAATGATAGCTTGTTGCCAAATGAGCAATTGGCAGTTTCGGAGAAAGCGAAGTAACAGTGCTTCATTTCTGAATGTCTGTAAGCACTGAAGAATTAGATTTGTTACATATCTGTCATTTTTATCTGCTCATAATGCATCATTAATTAACCAGTGCTTGAATGAGCATGTAATTTGAATCAATGTCTTTTACTGTTTATCAGTATTACAAAGCTTTTTACACTGCCTGGCATGAACTACAGCATGACTTTGTAACTTGATGACTTGATGACTTGATGACTAATGACTTTCTTGATGTGCAGCACTGAGGGTTGTACTATATGTAAGGGATATGAAATCAAAAATGAAATTAAAGTAAATTGTTCTGTATAGCTCTGAAAAAAATAACAATCTGCTAATTTTTTACTTAAATTGGCATCTCTAAGTATGGCATGCATTTCAATACAGTGTCTGTGGTGGAATTCCATCACGAATAAACCTCATTTTACTTAGTGAAGTACTGATTAGGTGATCACCTGAACCAAATTTGATTTAAAGAGGAAATACAGTGGAGGAAATTATTATTTGACCTCACTGATTTTGTAAGTTTGCCCAGTGACAAAGAAAAGTCTATACTTTAATGATAGGTTTAATTTAAGAGTGAGAGAAAGAATATCAAAAAGAAAATCCAGAAAATCATATTATATAAAATATATTAATTGATTTGCATTTCATTGAGTGAAATAATTACTTGATCCAAACATTAAGAGTTCTGGCTTCCACAGACAGGTTAGATACTGCTAATTTCAACTCTTCACACACATTAAAGACACCTCGACTAGTCATCTGTATAAAAGACACCTGTCCACAGACTCAATCAATCAGACTCCAACCTCTGGAGAGATGGAGACAACTGTTGTGCAATTGTTTGAAAATGGAAGAAACACAAAATGACCATCAATTGACCTCAGCCTAGAGCTTGTTAATGATCTCATGGCAGCTGGGAGCACAATCACCAAGAAAACCATTGGTAACACACTACACCGTAGTGGATTAAAATCCTGCCCACAAAATCCCCCTGCTCAAGAAGGCACATGTGAAGTTTGCCAATGATCACCTGAATTATTCAAAGACTGCTTGGGAGAAGGTTCTGTGGTAAGATGGGACCAAAATCGAGCTCTTTGGTCTCGACTCATCTCGTCATGTTTGGAGGAAGGCAAATGCTGACAATGACCTCAAGAACACCTGTAGTATCTATGTATGTTTGGATTTTTTTTCTCCCGTAATAATAAAATCCTTTACTTAAAAACACATTTTCTGTATACTTGTGTTGCCTTTGACTAATATTTAAATTTGTTTAATGATCTGAAACATTTAAGTGTAACAAAGATGGAAAAATAAATCAGGAAGGGGCAAGCAGTTTCTCACACCACTGTACCTGCAATTGAAAGTGCTTTGAGATTACTAGACACTACAGGAACATTGACAAGAACAGGGCTCTGTGGTTAAATGAGACAAAACCAGAACATTTAGGCAAGAAACACTTAAGGAAGGTTTGGTGTATAGGGAAGATCAGTTATGTAGAAAACATCCCATTCCTGTTGTTCTGTATGATGCAGGATCAGTGATCTGGGAAATGTATAGGACATATAGCTCAAGATTTAATAAAGTAATAGTAGATTCAAATATGAATTTTTCAAATATGCCAATAGAGATACAGTGGGTAAAATAAGTATTGAACACGTCACCAGTTTTCTAAGTAAATACATTTCTAAAAGTGTTATTGACATTAAATTCTCACCAGATGTCAGTTACAACCCATCCAATCCACACATGCTAAGATACCAAACCATACATATCCATACATTAAGTTATGTATAATAAAATTGAACGACACAGGGAAAAATAACTGAACACATGAAGAACGGAATGTGCAAAAAGGCATGAAAAGTCATGACACTAGCTGAAATCTATCAGTAATTACAAAGCAATCCTGCCACTTAGTGCAAATTAATATCAGCTGATTCAGTACCAAATGATGGCTATAAAAAGGTGTCTCATTACCAAGCTGTCACACAAGAAACATCTCAACTACTGAAGGTTCCAGTGAGCACTGTTGGGCCACAATAAGGAAGTGGAAAGAAAATGACTATGACTAAAATAAACTGGCTATGAACAGGTGCTCCCCGCAAGATTTTAGACGAAGGAGTGAAAATAATTATCAGAAGAGTTTCAGAAACACCTGGAATTAGCAGGTACAATTGTTTCAAAGAAAATAATTAGCAATGCAATCAACCATCATGGCCTGAATGCTCGTTCACTCCACTGCTGATCAACATTAAAACAAGCCTGTGAAACACTGACAGATTGTGATCAGACGAGACCAAAATTGAACTTTTTGGATGAACTCTATGGATACCATAATACACGCCATGTTTGGAGGTCAAAAGGGACTGCATATCATCCCAAAAACACAGTATATGACACACATCGTATCATTGAAGGAGGTATGAATGGAAAAATGTACAGAGACAAAAAGAAAATAAAGCTGCTAGAATGGCCCAGCCAATCACCTGACTCTATAGAAAATATATGGAAAGAACTAAAGCTCAGAGTTCATAGAAGGGGCCCATGGAACCTTCCGGATTTGAAGACTTGAATGGGCCAAAATTACACCCGAACAATAAATGTGACTAGTTTATCTAGGGTTATCTAGAGGTACAAAGGCTTTAGTACAAAGTATTAAATACATTTCAGTAAACATTTTCAATATTTATCTTGTGTCATTCCATTTTATTATACATAACTTCATGTATGGACATCTATTGTTTGATTTATTTGTGTGGATTGGATGGGTTGTCATTGACATCTGGTGAGAATTTCATGTCAACAGCACCTTTAGAAATATATTTACCAATTTAAAAAATTGTTGATGTGTTCAATACTTATTTTACTCACTGTACAGTTATACATATCTGAATAACTACACTATATATGCTTAAAAAGCAAAATCATTCTTAACAGTTCACATTTAACTAATCAAAACATGCTACCTTCATATAAATCTATGAAAATTTTGCTCATGGTAAAATACAGGGCACACTTGAACATAGGGTTGCAAAAAACACTGACTGAATGTAGCTTTCCTATAACTCTTAATTAGAGCAGTAAATAAAAGTGGCCATTTTAATTCTACATCTTCTATAAACCTCTAACCTTGTTTCTTGTAAAAAAAATGTTGCCCCTCTGGGGGTCTTTGTCAATGTGTATGGGGTTATGATCAAAATATCTCCTCACCATGGTTGTTTTAAAATTTAAACCATCAGGCGCTGTCTACATGCCAACAAGCTGTTTGGGATGCATGCACAAAAAAAACTTTTCTCACTCACAATCATAAACACAAACGTCTGGAGTTTGCTAAGCTGTACTGGGACTTCAACTGGGACCGTGTGCTTTGGTCAGATGAGACCAAGATAGAGCTTTTTGGCAACAAACACTCTAAGTGGGTCTGGCGGAACAGCATGCAGAAAAGCACCTCATGCCCACTGTGAAGTATGGGAGAGGATCAGTGAAGCTGTGGGGCTGTTTCTCTTCCAGACAGCATCATGAATGCTTTAAAATCCAGGACATTTTAAATCAAAATCTGGTGCCTCTGCCTGAAAGCTGAAGATGGGTCATCACTGGATCTTTCAGCAAAATAATGACCCTAAACATGTGGCCAAATCTACACAGAAATGGTTCATCAGACACAGAATCAAGCTCCTCCCATTGCCATCTCAGTCCCCAGACCTCAACCCCATTGAAAACCTGTGGAGGAGCTGAAGAGGAGAGTGCAGAGGAGAGGACCCAGGTCGCTGGATGATTTAGAGAGATTGTGCAAAGAAGAATGGTGGAAGATCCCTCATCCTGTATTCTCCCATCTTAATGAAACATTATAGAAGATTATGATGTTGTTTTGTTGGCAAAAGGGGGTTGTACAAAGTATTAACATCAGGGGTGATAATAATTGTGGAACAGGTGATTTTATGAAAAAAAAAAAAAAGGTTATATATATATATATATGTGTGTGTGTGTGTGTGTATATTTATATATAAATAAACTATATATAAATAATACATATATTTTATATATATTTATAAATACATATTTTTTTTATTGGGTTTTTTTTTCACCTTGAAATTCACTTGAGCTGAAGGTTACATTCGTTACATTTTCAGTGTGAGAATATGCTTCTGCAATAAAAACTAAATTTATTTTAAGGCTTTTTTAACACATCTTAACCAGGGGTGCCAATAATTTTGAAGGCAATTAGGGTTTTTTGTAAACTATTGCCTGATTTATAAACATCAACACATGTCATGTATTTTTAAATATATATTTTTTCTTTTATTAGACTGACAACTCTAGTTTTTATTTTATTTTCTCATATTTACAGTGCAAAATGAGGTGTGAATAAATACATAGTGTATATTTACCTTTTCTTAAAAAGATAAACCTGTGCGTGTGGTGGACGCACTGTTAACATACATGATTGATCCTAGAGGTTGCCTACATTAGTAGAGTCAGAGGATGGGAGAGGGAGAGGGAGTACACTATGCATGTAGGAGTGTGCTTGTGCAAGTGTGTATGCCGAGGTGTGTGTGAGGGTGTACATGAGTCAGGGTGTGTGTGTGTGTGTGTGTGTGTGTGTGTGTGTGTGTGTGTGTGTGTGTGTGTGTGTGTGCGCGCGTGTGTGTGTG
>JBBIGC010000104.1:5247804-5267363 GCA_037576955.1 Lepidarchus adonis
GTGTGTGTGTGTGTGTGTGTGTGTGTGTGTGTGTGTGTGTGTGTGTGCGTGCGTGCGTGCGTGTGTGCGTGTGTGTGGGGATTGTGCTGTTGTGGTGGAGTAATGTGTATGGGAACAGATAGAGGCGTATTCACTTTTTCGGTCCTTTAAATGTGATTATGCATTAAACACAAGATGGAAGCCCGTGAGGACCAAACTTTAAGCCGTTTCTTGTCCTTCCTTCAGAAGGGTGGAGTAGGAGTTGTTTCACGTCACATTAGGAATGTGCGGTTGTTTGCCGGTGTTAGGCACCTGAGGAACAGATTTGTAGTCAGGTATTAGTTGTCTTAAGCAAAACTAGAATGAACAACTAAAAATGGAGTATCCAGCTCCAGTGCTGGGGTGTCCAGTGTCCAGCTCCAGTGCTGGGGTGTCCAGTGTCCAGCTCCAGTGCTGGGGTGTTCAGTGTCCAGCTCCAGTGCTGGGGTGTTCAGTGTCCAGCTCCAGTTCCGGGGGTGTCCAGTGTCCAGCGCCAGTGCAGGGTGTCCAGCTCCAGTGCAGGGGTGTCCAGTGTCCAGCTCCAGTTCCGGGGGTGTCCAGTGTCCAGCTCCAGTGCAGGGGTGTCCAGTGTCCAGCTCCAGTGCAGGGGTGTCCAGTGTCCAGCTCCAGTGCAGGGGTGTCCAGTGTCCAGTTCCAGTGCAGGGGTGTCCAGCTCCAGTGCTGGGTGTCCAGTGTCCAGCTCCAGTGCTGGGTGTCCAGTTCCAGTGCAGGGGTGTCCAGCTCCAGTGCTGGGTGTCCAGTGTCCAGCTCCAGTGCTAGATAAGATAAGATAAGATAAGATAATCCTTTATTGTCCCACAAGTGGGAAATTTCACTGCTGGGTGTCCAGTGTCCAGCTCAAGTGCAGGGGTGTCCAGCTCCAGTGCTGGGTGTCCAGTGTCCAGCTCCAGCACAGTTTGATCCTCCTGCTTAAACACACATACTCAGACTCAGCTGATGTGCCAGGTTCAGTGAGTGTGTTTGAGGATCTACCACACTGTGAGGCACGACTGATACACAGGATGGGGCGATAGTAAAAACCCAGTTTTTTCTCAGTACTGTCTATAAGATGCTAAATGACTTCAGTTCAAGTGTGTGTACGTTTTTCTAGGATACGACCGTAGTGTGTATGACACTTCCACCCTTAGTTCTGCCTCTAGTTATTTGGAGCATCTAACCATGTTGAACATATTTGAGAATTGAATTTGAATGGGACGTTCCCTAACCCCAGGATAGAATTCATCATCAGTACTGATGATGTCTTGCACAATCTGAAGCAGGCGTGTGTTTTAGTGGACATGAAGCTGTTGCCACAGTGCCCTGGTTTCTCATGAACTAGTGAGTGTCTGCCAAAGCTCAACAGCAGCCGCTGAGAGGGAGCGAGGGACTAAATGAGCCGAGCCATGTGGGTGAAGGGTAAAGCCTGATTTTATGAATGGTCTGTTTAAATGAGCCCTATGATTGGTTAGTCAGCTAAGCCAACCTGTTTGCACTGAAATGTGACCCTACCTTTCAGTGGTGTGTGTTCATATCTTATTTAAAAAAAAAAAAAGTGGTTCTTTAGCACAACCAACAATTCACACACTATTGCAATTACTACAAGCAGGAAACACACACGGAGCTAAAATTAGTATATAAAGCCACTCGTCAATTTGTGTGATGAAGAGAGAGGGGTGGTGGGTGTGGGATGAGGGTCATTAAGTGCAGACTTTATTCTCATTTGCCTCACAAACACATCCTGTTTTTTTTTTGTTCATACTCTCTGTTCAGTCTGTCCTCTCAAATTTCCATAGCTCGGGGTTCACATGCATGTCACTTGGACAGTGGCCAGTTTCTAGAGACAGAGCTTGGAGAAAGAAAAGGTTAGAAAGAAGGGAAAATGAGAAAGAAAGCAAGACGGTGGGGCCTTGGTTTTTAGCATGTTTGTTAGTGTTATTCCAATTCTGTGTCAACTAGACGTGACACGCCTCCTTTCTGTCTCCATGCTTTTATTGTGGTGGAAGTATCATGGTGGCATGATCAATATTGTGTGAACCTTGGCTAAACAGGACCATAGAAATGATCTTACTCCACTTCCACAAACCTCAGTCCAGCATCGTGCGGACTTCCTCTGCCCTGAACCTCATTGTGCTGATTCATGGAAAAACTTGATGTGTCATATTTCGTCACACAGCCTGTGATGTCACGGAAACAGGCAGTCCAGCAAGCAGCAGTGGAAAAAGGGACACAGCAACCTTCAGCTGCACAACAAAGTGACATGAAGACTGAGAGGTAGAGCAAGAAACAGAGAGTGCACAAGAGTAGTTCTGAAGTCCTGGAACTAACTATGACCAACACTGACACGGTTCTGAAATACTCTGCATAAAGTATTAAGAAAAGTTACCAATGCTCATTCCTAACACACTGGCCAAGTGAAATGGCTATAGTTTACTCTACAGTTACAGGGGTTTTCCATTCCATTCAATCCCATACATTTTACTGTTGCATTGCGCATTCAGAGGCACTTACTCCTGCCACTGTATGGTTGGCATCTACATGGCAATTATATAAAATCATCAAAAAACAAACATTGTTGCTTTCTTTTTCAGAGTGAATGAGATGAGTCAGCCTTGCTAAGCTTTAGAGGGTTAAACTGAGGTAAACTCCTGTTTAACTTTCCATTGCCTGAACCCAAGGCCAGCACATCTGTCCCTTTTTCCATGCCACCTGAACTGTGTGCCATTCAGACAGAAGATGACCCTCGTCTGTCAGGACAGCCTACTGTGGATGTGAAAATCCCAATTGTCCCATGTCCTCCTTTCTTACAGGCTTGCTGGAGAAGACGGCTCCAAACTCTGACGCTCACCCTCGCAAAGCACTGCCAGTGCTGACCCACAGAAGATCCCGCTCTGCTCCAGCCCAACTCATAAACACACAAGGATAGAAAATGTAGATTGTCTGAGGAACACGGTGAATCCCCAATCTGGGAAGCTGAAAACCAAGACAATGCAGTTGCACGAGTACATTTCAGTTATTTGTATATGATTCCATGCAATGTGTTCTCAGTTTTAACTTTTAGGCTCCACCGCGCGCACACAGACCCTGACCGCTGGATTCTCAGGAGCCTCTCTGCTGCTCAGTAGTCAGTGTAGGTCCTGTCTGACAGTCAGCAGCTACATCTGGCTACTGGGTCTCTAATGGGCTTCCCTTACTCAACATTCATGAAGGGGAGGGGTTAAAAGATCTCCAGGACGGCAACAAGAATGATTAACACTTGATAAGTGTGGTAAAAGTTTTGGCTCAGAGATGGTTTTGTACCTGGCATTCAGTGTAGAAATCTGTGTTGGTAAACCTACAGCTACATTGTCTGCTGGGTTTCAGGTCCATCTTATAAACCGTCTTCGGTGTCACACATTTGGAAGGTGGGTACAGTAAAGATTTCAATTTTATGGTCACTAATATATTTAACGTTAATAAACTTTTAAAAATGATGTTGACTGTTGTTCATTTTAACAGATTTGTCAGCAAAATAATTAAAAGTGCAGTAAAACATTAAATAACAGGATTTCCACATTTCTGCTGTTTGCAGGTTCCCTTCAGTTTTTGTTAGCTTACAGGACTGTTGTACATAGATAAAGCTAAACTAAAAAAATATTTAAACAACACAAACAAAACACATGGGAGGAAGAAGTTTCTCATTCGTCACCTGAAACCCAGATTCATATTCCCTCCTTCCAATGAAATGTTTATCAGAGATCACTCACCTTACATTAACACACTCCCACCCACCAGTCTTTCATTAGTTCAGTTTAACAAGATGGGGGCATGAAGCCTAAAAAAGACAAGCTAACTAACGGCATTAAAACAAGCAAGGACCGATGCTGAGCAGTGTAATGCAGAAACTCCAGACGAGCTGTGAATTGAAACCAACTGGAATACTAGTGACCAAGATACATGTCCCACTTCACCTTAAAAGGACAAGAAAAAAAAAAAATTTTTATATATGTATAAATAAAATATTAATTCAGACTTGCCTGAACTATACATGAACCAAATTCAGCTTCCTTTTGCAATTAAGAGGTGCTTAAATTAATCTATGCTTTAAAAAAAACATTTGTACCAATTAATAAAACATTTTCAAATATTGGTCCTCCCAGCATCTTATAACAAATAATCCAAACAAGTAATTATTTTGTATAAGAATGAAACCCAGGGCTGACATAATTAACATACAAGTAACGTGAGACAATATTAAACATGGCATTACGTTAAAAAAAGTGCATGTACATGTTGTGAATTTTTTAATAACTCATAAAACATTCTTCAAACAAAACAATTTAATGGTTTCTGTACAATGCTTGCTAAGCAGTTTTTATTTCTATATAGAAAATGCAGGAGTAGAGTTTAAATGACTAAACTCCTTCAAATTTAATGGCAGGTACTCTGGGAAAAATAACAGCATTCCATCAACAAATATCTTCAAGCAATAAATATGTATTTATAAATAGTGTAAATGTACATCAAGATTAGAAACAACCAAGGGGGGAGGGTAGGAAAAAAAAAAAAAAAAAATCACAATTTAAACTTTAATCCATAGTCTATGTGCAATCCATTTTTCTTTGTGACTTGGCTGTTCATTTTTTTCTTCCTCATTTTTTCCTTTTTCTTACATAAACAAAAATATTGAACATCATGTTTTCAAAATAACAAGACAAAACTTAAAAGCAGTAAAAAATTATATCACCTAAATCTTCACATTACAAAGTTTTTTTTGTCTTATTTTTGTAGATTTTGCCATCCAAATAAGTCATAAAATTGCTATCTACCATACAAAAAGACCAGCTAGGCTAGTGCTCCCTTAGGTAAGGGACAACCTTTGAGACAAGGAAAAAGGATCATTTATCAGCCCGTTAACAAAATACAAAAAAGGAAAGGAAAAAAGGAGAATGGAAGAGGGAGGGAAAATGTCTCAAGTCAGTAGTCTTTTAAGTGACAATGCCAGTTGTGACAGACAATATGTACAAAACATTTTTCCCATAATTGTCTCCCCCATGATTTTGAATTAATATCTGTAGAGAAGCAGAGCCGAGCCGTATAGAAGGGAGAGGTCTGGGGAGAGGAAGTGCATCCACTACCACCCCCTGTAGGCCGACACGACGCACTGCAGTTTATCAACAGGTTGCATAGACACACAGCCGCTCCAGCTGGCAGCCCATGGTCACCAGCCATGCACCAGACTGCCTCAACTTTCCTGAATATCAGAAATGGTCCATTTTTATAAAGTTCCTGTAATGCGATATTGTCCACAACTACAGAATCTTAATGTCAAGATGAAGATGAATGTAAGGGGGGAGCCTGAAACAAACAATAAAAAATACAATTTATTTCCCCCAGAAAATCTACTCATTTTACTTTTATTTATTTTCCTCCCAATTAACTTGTTTCATATTCACAAGTTCTAAATGCATCAGCTATACAAAAATATGACTGAACCCAATAAGGGCTAGACATAAGAGCAAAGTGCAACCAGTCATATGACAGTAAATAATATGAATAGAACTTACTAATGAGAACTGGTCATAGACCTGCATGAGATCCTCCATCCTGTACTGCTCTAGCACCACAAAGCCATCCAGGTCACTGCTGCCTTTGCGCGCACAGTCCTGGCAATGAACCACGAAAGTCTTCCGGGAGTAGCTTTCATTTGTGACGAACAAAAGATTGAAAACTTCCACCTACAAAATCAGTATTCATGTGAACAATTTCCCCAGCAGTATTAAGATACTAAACACTATAATAACATTAACTCCACATTTTTAAAATGCGCTAATACATAAAAAATACAAAATTTAAGACATTTTTTAAAAATGAAAAGCTAAATTAAATGACACACCTCACAGATGGTGCAGTAGCGTGCAGGTTCATCTCTGCTCCTCCCATGCCAAATAGTTTCCTTTCCTGATGCCACCAGAGCCTCCTTTACTGTCTGACACTGTTTCAGGGTTCGAAGCAAACAGAACCTAGAATCCACAGATGTAACTCTGAGGTTACTCATCACTCTTATAGTAATAGTGATATAAATCACTTTGACAAGTTAAAGCTAGAGCAACACTTAAAACTGAGCCAATTTTTTAACTGGATGATACATTTTATTGCAAGGCGTTATTTCCTATAAGAGACACACCTCCAATGTAATAATGAGAGACTTACTTTATCATTTCAAAGAGCTTGTGATCAGATACTTTGATGTTTCTTGCCATATTCCAGGATAGATGAACCATAGGAACTGCTGACTTGACACTCTGGAGCTTGTTCCATTCGTAGCGTTCCACAGCCAGCTTATACTGATGTGCTGTAGGGAAGAACCATCTTCTTGAGGAAAAGCAATAAGGTTTCTCATGTGACTCTACCCAACAGGTAGGTTAAAGACCTGTTCACATCTGGCATTAACATGTGTCTTGGTTGATCTCATCATAAGTGGACAGTTCCAAGTATGTCACTTCACATCTGGCATTAGAATGCGTCTCCACACGCCTCTCCAGTGACCATATACAAACCATGTGTGTCTAGGGAGCTGTCACAGATTACTTTGCCCCATCCACTTGTGATTCAATCAATCAGGATTTTAAATGTTAATAGCAGTTGTAAACAGGGCTAAAATTTTAAACATATTAAATGTTTATGTATTGGCATTGTTATTGGCTTTGGTAAATATGTACATGAAAAATATGATATCGGCCTCCTCCCACATTTCACAAATTCCGTAACAAGAAAGCACTTGTTGCACATTATGTCCTTACTAGAGAAGCCTATTGCTCAGCACAATGCTAACAAACTTATTATTATATTTATATATTTACTGGATTTACATTAAACATCTGCTATACACAAAATAAAGAACACGACTGTTTGGCAGCTAGAGGTCCTATAAAATGTACACTTCCTTCAACTAGACACTAACAGTATTGCTAATCTCATGGAACACTAGCAAAATTATAGCAATAGCCGTACAATACAAAAGTAAAGGGTACGTAACCCAGAACTGAACAGGCTCCAGGGGAAATCATTTAAAGACCAGAGTTTGGATCAGCTCTGACGTTAATGTTATTAATTTCAGTACTGGAGAAAATAATAATGCAGATTATTTTTATGTAGAAACAATCTTGTGTGATCAGCTCCATGACTGATTAAGATGTGAATCTAGGGTGTTCTCTTGCGAACGCGGTGTGCGATGCATAAGGAAAGTTACTCATACATGCCCATATATGCATATGGACGCTGGTGTAGTTCTCGTTGTTTATACAAAAATTCTGTTCTGCTTATGGCGGTATGTGATTTTTATTGTTTTTTTTGTTTTTTAAACTGAGATGGCACTTCTGCTCATCACTGTATCTGACCAGTAACAATAAAATGTTCAGAGTATAATGTTTGCATATGAGAGTTCATGAAAATGTAAGATAGTGTGAAATTTCAGCATTAATACTGACCACAGACTCAAGTACCAAAATTAATTGCATTACTGCAAATTTTAAGGTATGGAAAATTATAGGGTCATTGGCTAAAATAATGTATAGAATCAAATCATTAGGAAACTTGTGATTTACACCCTAATAATCATGGTGCTAAACTGATTTTTTTCTTCAAAATTTAAGAATAAGAATAATGGTAAAGTACCAGACTGATGAGTACTACCAGTAGGAAGTAGTGTTAAAATGAACAGTTGTGCTCTTACACTATTGTTGAAAAAAGCTGATCAGAGACAGAATACTGATGAAAAATACTCAAGCTACATATACCATGTATATGAGACTGCCAGGCAACCAAACAACGTACCAGTAAGCGGGCCCACATTCCAGGAGATGTTATTACACCAGCCAATGGCCTGGACCCAATGCACTGTGCCTGTGTTGAGCCATACCAAGTCTCCAGGCCGCTGGATAAATCTGTATACTGGCACATTAGCCTCGTACAAGTCCTCCAGATTAGGCCACCATGAACCCATTAAGAAATTGATGTTGTTCTTTTCACAGAATTCACTCATCACACCCCAGTATGGCTCAGGCACAGCAAACCACTCACAGTCCCCCGGTCCAATGTTGATGTTCACTGAGCAGAAGTTGTTATTTTCTTGATGACCTGAAGATAAATGGAGGCTTACTTATGGAGAAAATCACAAGTACAAATACAATCACAAATACAATAACTGATAATGATGTATGTTTATGAGAACATGGTTCAGAAGATACAAAAAGATATCCAAAGAAGTGCTCAAGGGTTCCTCAGTGGTGCCTGGGCTGGGACTTGAATCTGTGACCTTCTGATCCCAGGGGCAAGGTCCTAACCACTAGGCCACCACTGCCCCATGGAGTAAACATGTTTACTACACTAAACACTACTGACCAGGTGTTCTACTGCCAGGGACCTTCATGAAGAGCTGAACAGTGTTCATTCCCAGAATTGTATGTCCAACGTGGCTAAGCAGGTTCCCTGCAGACACCACCCTTGCAAATGCAGGCAGCTTACTCAGCTCCTGTAGCTGCAGCTTCCACCTGTAGGGGCGCACACAACAAACATGCATTGCAAGTTTTACCTCCTGTATCCAATTTGATCAATTTAAAGCATCAAATGGAGCTACTTACTTTTTCTCATCTGAAACATCGATATTCGTCCCAAACTTAATTTGCTTGAAAGGGCCTTTCCGTCTCCTTGCAACACTATTGAGAAAGGAGTGGGGAAAATTTAATAAAAGACAAAACAAAATCATGCACAATCTAATGATGAATAAAAACATACTTTTCCGAAGAAGACATCTCCGAGTCTGAGAGTTCCTTCTGACCCTTTTTCTCATTCTCCTCCTAAAACACATGCAGAATATATTTTGAAACATACATTCATTTAACCACCCCATGTTTTTATGGCATTATTTTACACTCAATGTGTTTTGGTCTCTAGGTCCTTCAATGAATACCTACTGGAACTAAAGTTAAGCTGAAACTCCCTAACTGGTGGTAAGTATCTGTTGATAAGGTGGAAAAAACCTCACTAAATATACACCAAGAAAAAAAATGGAACCAAATTTTAACAACCAGCTGAAACAATATTAAAAATCACTTGACTAATGCTATCTAAAGAGAAAATAAATGATGCAATTAAGGTTTGACAATGATGCTGCAATAAAAAGAACAAAAATCCATGTTGTTTGATCAATGAATAAAACCAGGAGCTGCATCCTACTTCTATGCCTATTTAATTTGTAATCCATAAAGTAAACCTATTTCTAGTAAAAGTATTTCTAACCAATGCAAGAATCTATTAGTGTTTTAATGCAAACAAACACCATACCCGTAGAGACTCCTGGAAGGAAGCTGCCTGGTACTGAGCGTATTTAGCAATAGTGGTAAGTGAACGGCTGCTCTCGCATCTCCACTGCTTCCTGGTACCACTGGCATCCCAGTTCTCATCAGCTGGCTGACACAACTGCGTTCGCACCTCCACCAGGTGCTCTGGGTTAGCCTCCACTAAAGTCTTTGTGGAAAACAGACCAAGGTCTACAGCGACAACAGCAAAAATCAGACAGAAAGCATGAGTGTATGCGCATAAAATTGCATGAAACATCAGATTAAGTTTTTAAAGTTGTACTTTAAGCTAAAATTTGGCACATGACAAGTAATACTAACATGTAAGTATGATTTCAATGTGTAAAAACTTAATTAAAACAAATTTGTGGAACCTTATGTTGACTTGTATAAACATAATTGCACAAAAATTATCAGAGTAGGTAGTGAGTGTGTGCAACAAAAATAAAATATTCAACAAATAATAAAATACATGATAAACAAGAGAAGACTTTTAATTAAAGACAAAGACAATTTTAAGTATTTCCAAGGAGGGGGAAGGCAAACACATGCTTTCCTTACAGTTGTCCAAAGCCTGACATTAAAAAATAACTAAAACATTGTCACTGGAATGCTTAGAACTACACTAAATAATGGGTGCAAAGGATCCTAACTACCCAGAAAGCAAAGCAAACATGTTCGCCTGGGACACAGTAGGGATCAAAACATGTATTCTATTGATAATAGAGCCAACACTTAAACAGCATCGTCTGGCACAGTGTCATCTAATTATTTAAAGGATCCACAAAAGATTTATTAGGCATCTTTGCTTTTTAGCATCAATGAAATCAGTAACAACTCAGTCCCCTCACCCTTTTAATTTATTTATTTAATTGATTCCCATTAGTACATACACATACCATTCCAGTCAACTGAAAAACCTTTCGTTCTGGCATTCATGTGGATTTAATTTTGCCATGCACCAACCCACCTAAACACTGCTGCAGAACAAGCACACCCAGAGGAAGGTGTAAAAATAGTTCAAGAATGGTTGAAGGAACACAAACCAGGTGTTGACCTGGTCTCAAGTTCCCTGATGTCAATTTGATTGAGCATCTATTAGATGTAAAAGACTAATCTGTCTGATCCACGCTTTTTGCAACAATACTAAACAAAGGAAAAGTATCCTGACACATAAGCACACAGACACAAAAACAGGGTTGCGCACTTACCCAGTTTGAGAGCCCCGGCCAGGCCACGGATGACTGTGACTGGGTTGGATGGGTTGGTACAGAATTGGTGCAGTGGGGGGAAGAATGCATCTCGCTTATTCTCCAACTGTAACACAAAAAAAATAATTTTATCTTGGGAGAATATTATAAAGATTCAGTGAAATATGTTTTCGCATGGTCATTAAATTACACAAAATCGTGTCTACATCTTGAAAAAATAGTGTGCTCACATATATGCTAGGTGTAGGTGGGTTGAGTTTGTCCTTTGGCAGAGGAGGTGATGGAGGAAGAGGAAGGCGGGGTGGTGGGCACTTATCGAGGAGGATGCTGCTGCTTGAAAGACCATTCTTCCCAAGATTTCTGCATGTGGAGGAGAGGTGTGTTAAGCAGCCAAGTTAGATACATAGTCATGCTTATGCACCACAGTCAGAACCTAATTAAAGTTGAAATTTTAAGATTAAACAAAAGTTTAGGTCACATAAGCAATATTAAGAATACAGTGATGTGTTCAACATGAAAAAGAGCATGAACTGGAAACCACAGCAAGGTTAACTTCCTACCGTGACATTTATTAGTAAAACACTATCATGGAAAATCTCTAAACTAGCTGAGGATGAACAGGTGATGGTGGCAAATGATGCAAAACATTGAAATACTAATTTTTATGTCCTGTTGATATAAGTGTAATCAAAACTATAAGTGTTCAAGACAGGGTAGAGTCCAATTAGATTACAATAATTTTGTAATTTATTTATTATAAATTATTTTAGGAAGTGTGTTTATTAGGACCAGGGACAAACAGTATCTAGGCAAAAAAATTATTATTTTATTTAAGGGCAACTTAATCATGACCTACCACAAGAGGGAGACATATGATGAGCTCATAAATGGTCTACTCACCTGCAGGCTTTGAGGATGTCTGAAGATGTTGGATAGATGGATACTGTGGACGAAGAATGAGAGAGTCTACGAGGAGGGGCTGGTTTGAGACAAATCTCTGGCGTTTCAGCTTTTAATGGGCTCTGAGAGTCCTCCGAACAAGCTCCTCCTCCACTCCCATTAATGGTGACGGTGGGTGGGGGTCCCGGTGTGTTGGAGCCGGGCTTGTTAAGGCTGGCTGCTTGCTCATTACCACGTGGTGATGGGGAAGTAGTGGAAAGGGCTGAAGCTGGAGAAGAAGCAGCTGAGCTGCCTGGAGCAGGCAGTGTGACACCTGGGTGGATGTGGTTGACTCTAGGGCCTGCAGCAGGGCTCTCCTTGCCCGCCAGCAGAGCAGAGAGCTGGGGATTGTCTGAGGAGTGGGCAGCTGGCGAATCAGAAGTGGAGGTGGAGGTGGGGGTGTGGCTGGGGCTATGGTGGTTAGTGGCAGTGGAACCGTTGCCCTGCGGGTGGTCACTCTCTTTGGTCAAGGGGGCACCTGAGGTAGCTGTGTGTACGGAGGAGGAAGCAGGAGAGGAGGAAGAGGAGGGAGTGGGCGAGGACAGGTGATTGACAGCAAGTTCAGAGGGGTCAAGAGGGGTCGTGGCAGAATGTCCAACCTGATTGTGAGGGCCACCTTCGGCCGAAGCGCTGGAAGAGAGACCCCGGTCTCCATTAGGACCTGCCCAATGCGAACCTTTCTGAAGCCCCTGCAAACAAGAGAAAAAGAAGCAAATGTTTAAGCTACTAGAACTAATGATGAAACAAGGAAAAAATCATTTTTGAGACCGTCACAATGCAGTAGCAGAGAGTAATGTCTAACCTGAGTGGAGTTGAGATGCTGGCTCTTCCATGTGGCGCCTGGACTTGTGCAGTTGTGAGGTAGTGCGTTAGGGTGCAGGTAAGGCACGTCTCCATTGGTTCCTGTTCCTGGCGTGTGATTATTGCCGACAGAAGGTGGGTGAGGGCCGGTGCGGGGGCCTGAACTTGGGCTGGCAGGGAAGGGCCCATTGGCTAGCGGCTGAGCAGTACAGGGAGGGCGAACCGTAGGGCCACGAGTGGGGAGCTGTGCAGGCAGTGAAGGACTGGCAGTTGGGCCATTGGGGAGGGTGGGCCGAAGCTGCCCAGACGCATTTTGTCTCATCTACACATGAAAACATAATTGTCCTAAATTTACAGTGCACTGGATTTATACAGAACTGAAAACTACTAGAAGATAAATGAACTTTTTAAAAAGTTCAAATTTAATACAACAATAAAAATAATAAAACATGTTTTTATCTTAAAAGGTAAGAAGTATGAGTGTACCTGTTGCTGGTGCAACTGCATGGCTGAGAGCTGAGCTTCCAACTGCTCCAACCTCTGCACCTGCACAGGCTTCAGGTGTGCCCTGTTGGCCCGCATCTGCTCCAACAACTAGACAAGGTTTGAAACAAAGATTAGGAGAAATAATTCAAATCATGAATGCAAACATAGTAAAGTCTTACCAGACATCCATGACTCAAGCAATATTTAACTAAAAAGCATTTAAATGAGGTGTGAACAGACAAAACAAAAAAAGATTCCTGGCAATGACGTTATTTTACAAGGAATATTATAATTCCACTTTCTGACCCCTGAGAAAGCGGCATTATACCTACTTTGCAATTCAGAAATGATCAATGAAACTATAGAGGGATTTACAGCCAATAGGTGTTATTACTTTATTAATAACTAAATTACACGCATAGTGAACGACATAACAAATCTGGTCATTCTGCCAACTGTCAAACACATGACGTATCAAAGCAATGTTTTAGGCTAATCAACATTTCCGCTGATTCATAGGCATTTCCACTCAATATGCAATATAAAGATAAAATAAAAAGCTATTGTCATCAACACTCTGAACTCTTTCATTAGAGTTACACCATCACGATCTGTATCTCCAATGGCTTTAACAAAAGCTATTGGATATTTTATTTTAATAAATACATGACCAAAGACAACTTTCATTTCGTTGGTCCAAGTAGCTTATTCTCATCCATTTGTAGGACTTGTTTGAAAATCAGATGTTTTAGATCACATTCACACAAAAACAAAAAAACCCTTCAAGCAACAATATATCGTGGTGTGAAAAAGTGTTTTCCCCTTGCTGACCCCCCAACCCAACGTTTGTCACTCTTAAATATTTCAGATCAAACAAATTCAAATATGTCAAAAGACAACACAAGTAAACACAAAATGTGTTCAGGTGATTAATTTTATTATTAAGGGAGAAAAAAAACTCCAAACCTACATGGCCCTGTGTGACGTGATTGCCCTCATTATCATACCGGAGTTTAATATCTCTAGCCACACCCTGATTACTGCCACACCCGTTCTCAATCAAGAAATCATTTAAGTAAGTCCTGCCTGACAAAGTGAAGTAAACCAAAAATCCTCCAAAGGTAGACATCATGCAGAGATCCAAAGAAATTCAGGAACAAATGAGCAATTGAGATCTATCGGTCAGGAAAAGGTTATAAAGCCAAAATAACATTAAGGCTCGTCTCAGTTTTGCCAGAAAACATCTTGATATCATTTTTGGATACTTTTTGGAAAATACAAAAAGACAAAAGTCCAAATACATCTGGCGTAGAAGTAACACCACATTTTAGAAAAAGATCATCATACCAACAGCAAAATATGGTGGTGGTAGTGTGATGGATCTGGGGCTGTTTTGCTGCTTCAGGACCTGGAAGTCCTTGTTGTGATAAATACAACCATGAATTCTGAGCTCTACCAAAAACTCCTGAAGGAGAATGTCCAGCCATTTGTTTGTGACCTCAAGCTGAAGCAAACTTGGGTTCTGCAGCTGGACAATGACCCAAAACACCCCAGCAAGTAAACCACTGAATGGCTTAAGAAAAACAAAATGAAGACTTTGGAGTGGCCTAGTCAAAGTCCTGACCTGATGCTGTTGCGTGACTTTAAAAATGCAGTTCATGCTCGAAAACCCTCCAATGTGACTAAACTACAAGAATTCTGCAAAGATGATTGGGCCAAAATTCCTCCACAATGCTATAAAAGACTCACTGCAAATTAGTGCAAATGGTTGATTGCAGTTATTGCTGCTAAGGGCCCAACCAGTTTTTAGGTTTAGGAAGCAATCACTGTCACACGGGGCCATTAATTTCTGGATTTTTCTCCTCCCTTAAAAATAAAATCCTTCACTTAAAAGAAATCAGGACTTTTCAATAATCAATTTCACACCACTGTATGTATACCTTAAATAATGTACATTCTTTACTAGCATTCATGTCAGTAAGCAATTTTTAATTTAACTTTAACGCTAACTTTAACATGACCTTCTGTCAACTAGATGTCTAGACTTGCGGAGATGCTGAGACTACTGTGGTAAGTCCAGTTTTCTAGTAAAGAAAGGTTTCTTCTCTGTGTCTCCACATTGATGATCATTTTTGATACACACTCCACTTGTATTAAATGCCAAAAATTGCATCAATGATGTTTAGTAATCTAGATACTCAAGGAATAATTTCAGCCAAATAATACATTATGATTTCGAATTGCTTATGCATTTGTTTCTTTCTTCTACATAGCAAATGCATGATCTAAAATATTCTAAAATGTTTACTTGGCAAGTTCGCTCACCTGTAGTTTTTGAGGCGACAGGTACCAGTTTGGAGTCTGTTGTTGTGCTGGGTTATTGCCCCATTCTGTAGAACTCTGAGCACAGGAAAAAAAGACATTTATTCATCATTAACCTGTTGATATTATGAACTGAGAGGTTATACTGTCAATCTGTAAATGAAATCAATTCATAGTCCTTAGTTTTAAGTTTTGTATGTCAGATTTTGTTCATTTTATGCTGGCTTGTACTTTCTTTTAAATGTCAATATAGAACGAGTCTGCTATGTACCTTGGCAGGGCTGGATATCTTCTTCTTCTTGGCTGGGCTAGACTGCTCTTCTCCCTGGCCTAGAGGACTCAGGTGGGGGGGCAGGGACTGTCCAGAGCCATGTGGCCCAGTC
This sequence comes from Lepidarchus adonis, assembly GCA_037576955.1. NCBI lineage: Eukaryota > Metazoa > Chordata > Actinopteri > Characiformes > Lepidarchidae > Lepidarchus > Lepidarchus adonis. The sequence goes on from JBBIGC010000104.1 coordinate 5,263,300, forward strand.
AGTCCCCCTCCTGAACTGGGGTGTGGTTTACATGCCTGGGAAGAATCAAAGGAAGAAAGTGATGTGTAATAAGATTTAAAGTAAAAAAGGCACAAAAGCAGAGGAGACAAAAGAACAAAGAGTGGGATAAAGCAAAGAGTTGGGATTTGCTTGTAAATACTTGTGTAACTGTAAGGAGGCTTGTTAAGACACTGGTAAATTCACAAGTTCATGCTTTTGGATATATATCGGAGCACTCTGTACTCTCCAACTAAAGCCTTGTTCACACTACATGATTTTAGCTTAGATTGCGAGATCAACACGGTCACAATCTCTGACGTTCACATTAGCCGATGAGTGTTCCTGTGATCAGGAGTCTCGCACACAACCACATAACTGATCTGTGACCTGGGTGCTAACACTACCAAGATCTCACTGGCAGAGCCCCAGAATGCATTTGGACATCACCAACTGTGCACCCACTCATGCATCACTGGTTGGTCAGCCTGTCCACGGTCCGCCTCCACGAGTATGCCCGGCGGCATGTTACATTTTAATTTCGGCCTGACAAGTATTACAGTATTAGTGGTAGCTTACAAGTTTCTGAATCAAAATGTCTGGTAAAGGAAAGCAAAAGAAGGAAATTAGCATCTATGATGGCAATAATTTGACAAAGACGCAGCAGGAAAATCTATGTTGTTTTACTGCTCGATTTTATCAGCCTGTTAGTCTTTGAGCATTATTATACATTTTTCATTCAAAAGCTTTAATTTTATTTTTAAAATGTGTCAAAAGAACTGGGCTGTCAAAGAAATGGGTTTCAAAGAAACGTCACCAATCCATTTCGATAGCTCACCACCCCGCCTCTCGCCAAATGAAGGGCACAGACCAATAGGGGCAAACTAACAGGTTTTTTTGGCTGTATATATCCAGTGCACAATTGTATTTTAACCCTTCTCAGGGTAGTACACACACAATGATTTGTCCCAGTTTAACTGCCAAGTCATCATTGATCCGAGGCTTTTGTCTGCGATTTCCAAGGCAACTCGGCAACCTGAAAATGACAGCCAAATCTTGCAGTTTGAACAAGGCTTTAAAAGCAAGAATGTCTAGGCAAATTAATCCATATGGACAGATTACTTTGCATGCAATATTCATTTTTGTAGATATTAATAGTCTAAAAAAACAAAATGTTTAACCTTTCCACCAAAGACACAGCCCAAGTTTACTGCAACAGATACTGCTGTTTAGGCTAATGCGCTCTTGAGGGTCATATTTTAACAGGTCATGTACATTTTATAGACTAACTGTAAAATAAAAGGTCAATGTATTTTGAAAAAGCAGCACAATTTCAGTTTGCTAGTAACTGCACAAAATGACAGAGGTGGTGTACATCTGCTTTGAAAATGGTACAGCAGAAAACACTAAATTAATTATTGCTGGACCTGTAATTTAGATTCAAAGAGTCATCAATGTGTGTTATTCTATGATGCTGCTACAAAGGAAAATGTAGTAAAACAACATAAAAACAAATATAAATAAAAAATAAATTTATTTACCAGAAACCCTGCATGCAAGTTTTATCTTTCAGTACAAATGTTTTGGTGGTGACTCATTATGTTAACCTTTTATTTTTTTAAATAATTTATTCTTTTTTTTTTTGTAAATAAAGTTAACATTTTTTTGACCATCTTAATCGTCACTCAAAAATCTTAAAAAGCAGAGCACTCTGAAATCGCAGGACAGATCTACACATTTACAGAGTAATCTCAGTCAATCAAAAATTATTCAACCTTAAACCTGAAATATTCAAAGGCAAAATGTCTTTCATTATTAAAAATACTTGAAAAACATTCAGTGATAAATACAGCCATCCTTCTCAGCAATAACTGCCATGAGCAATCTATCCATGGATCTCTTTACAATAAACCTTTTCCAAAACAGCCTTCCAAAACACAGAAATATGTACTGCCTTCCTCGTGTATCAGAAAGTTCCAAAAGTTCAATAAGAAATGAGTCAGTTGAGGCAGAAGAAAGTAATTCTTTAAGGCCTTTGTTGGCTAGCCATGCAAAAGAGCACTTGTGGCCACTCTTGAATACTGAAGATGTCTTCCTGTTCCATTGCTTTAAAAAGTTGGCATTTTTGGTCCATATTTACCTCAAAAAAGTCCAAACCAGCTTCTTAAATGACAGCATTGCATATTGGTACCTTTTCACAACCTTGTTGGAATCTGACTCGAAGTGGTGCCCTGTGTATATTAGTGATCCAGTATTTAACATAGAGTCAGTCTCTTTACATACTTCCAAAACATAGAAAACATATCACATGTTCAAACTGAGTAAACATAACATAAAAGGTCATTTTGAATTTGATGGCAGCAACATCTCTAAATGGTTAAGACAGGGCCATCTTTACCACTGTTTAGAATCTCCTCTTTTAATAACGGTCTGTAAATGTCTGGGACCCGAGGAGACCAAATGCTAGAGTTTTGGAAGAGGAATGTTGTCCCAATTCTTGTCCTATACTGTATTCTAGCTATTTAACAGTACTGGGTCTTCTTTGTTTCATGATGCACCGAATGTTTTGAATAGGTGAAAGAGCTGGGCAGCAGCATATGCTGCTCTGAAACCTGTATATACTTTTCTGCATTCATGGTGCCCTTCCAGACGTGCAGACTACCAATTCCATAGGCACTAACGCACCCCAAACCAGCAGAGATGAAGACTTTTGAACGGAGCACAGATAAACCAGATTGGTCCCTTTCTTCTGCATTCTGTCCATGCTTTCTAAAAACACACTTCAAATTTAGATTCATCTGTCCATATAACTACTTTGCCTCAGTCCATTTTAAATTAGCCTTGTCCCATAGAAGGCAGCTGCATTTTTGGAACATGTTTACAAAATAACTTTAACATGCATTTGTGAAATGGCATCACTAATGACTTCTAGAAGTGGGCTCAAAGTTCACAGGCATCCAAAACTAATTTTTGTCCTGGACCCTTTTGATATGTACTATAGAAGAGGAGATATTCAAAGTCTTCACTATTTTTACATTGAGGAACATTATTCTCAAATGGTTCCACAACTTATAGATGCAGTTTTTGCAGATTAGTTAACCTATGCACATTGACTTCTGAGAGACTGTGTATCCAATAGGCTCTTTTTATACCCACTTCAAATTGCTGACCTGTTGCTCTGCTGTCCATGCCATTTAACAACGTTCCTCCAGCATTACTTTTTAGTACCACTTTTCAGTCCTTTGTTGCCCATTCCCAACCTTTTTTGTGTTTTTATGCCGCATTTAGGTTTTATTCACATTATTCACATACTACCATGGTCTTACTGACAATAACTTTAGTCTAACGGACCCCTATTCTTACCCTTTCACAAAGTGGTGACTGCATACACTAGGCTCTGCTCTACCATACTAGAGAAAGACCTTTGTCTTTTGGACCACTACTTTTCCCAAATCTTCACCTTAGTATTCTTGTGAGCAACAGACAACTGCTAGCACTTATGTTGGTAAGAAAAGAACTTGGCTATAAAAAAATAAATACAAATAAATGTGTGGATTAAATGACAAATCTATAACAGGCCAAATAATCAGATCTCAGCAATTACTACACTAACACAGGGCTGGGGCATCAACACATGGCATGAATTGAATAAGAATAGTGAATAATAACAGTTTTATTTTAACTTCTTAAGTCCACAGCACTTAATTCCAAAATGCATCAGACTTCTGTAGATGTTCTGTTACATACTTCTGAGGTTGGGACTTTATGATGGGGATGCCGGTAAGGTTTTCTTCTGTTGACTCTTCCTTGAAGGACAGTGGAACGGTGCACCACCATTTCTGAGTCTGCAAAATCTCACTGCAGGTTTTTTTCCCAGTCAAAGGGGGATTTTGATTCATCTTTCTGACCACAGTTCTCTCTGAGAACTTGGTCTTCCAGATCTCATCTGGACCTCCACAGTTCACCTGAACTGCCATCTCTTAATTACATTTCTCACTGTGAAAACTGCAAGCTGACAATGCTTTGCTATCTTCTTGTAGCCTTCTCCTGTCTTGTGGGCATCAGTA
>JBBIGC010000104.1:5273102-5284030 GCA_037576955.1 Lepidarchus adonis
TTTTAATAATAATTATTTTTTTTTTATCTAGATTAATCTCAAGATTACAATGAGATTAATCTAGATTAAAAAAAATAATCTATGCCCATCTCTAATATATATACATACACACACACACACACACACTTCTACAAGCATTACAGTTTGAACATATGAAAAACACACAAAAAGCAATAATCAAATCAATCTTGGTGCTAAATATTATAAATGAATACAGATGCCCAGGGATATCTAAACATTTTAGACAGTCTAACAGCAGTAAGGGCACAGGAGAAGAGGCAGATGCCTCAGCCATGACAAGACACACTGGCCCAGTGGACCCAAAAGCTCGCCTGTTGCAAAAACATGCAAAAACATTATGCTTTCACAAGCAAGCAGCAGATTGTGGAGAGTGAAACAGGTAGAGAAAAGAGCAAAGAACTTACCTGTATCTCATACAAATGAGCAATGTGGAACTGAACTGTCAGTGAGAGAGAGAAAAGAAAATGAGCTTTGTTTAATACAAAAACAAAAACAGGTATTCTCTTGTAACAAGGAACAACAACTCAGCAAGGAAAACAAAATTTAGCCAAAGATCCTAGCATCAAGAGGTCAATGCTGAGCTGCTCCTTTAAAGACAAACTCCCTTTGTCCTCAGCTCTGCTGCTTTTCAGCAAAAATGACTGCTCAGACAGAGAGGTGAGACTGCCCTTGATGTCCTGGAGTGAGAGAGATTGTGTGTGTGCGCGCGCGCAAGAGTGTGAGAGAGAGAGCGAGAGAGAGAGAGAAATGGAGGGAAAAGACTGTGCACGTGGGTGTGTAGGCTGCTCTCACAGTCTGATCACACTACCTCAGCAACATGGGATTGATGTTTCCAGGGCAACCATTTCCAGACGGTATGAATTTTTTGAAGAAAAAGAAAACTAATGTATTTCAGCAAAACCTTTGTATTAGCATGACCAGCTGACCTCAAGGATATTAATTTGTGACCTAGAGCAAGAAACTAAGCTCACAATAATGGTCTTTAAAAAAAAAAAAATAAACAATGAAGTGTGTAATGCTTAGGATCTTGATACTTACTTTCAGCTTTGGACAAAGTGCAGTGGTTTGAATCAATCAAAGCCAGCTGAAAGTGCTAGAAACACACACACACAGAATGGAGAGAGGAGAGGGATATTAAGACAACTGCTGTAACATCAGTTAGTGTTTATTAAAATATTTAGGTTGTTGTAATTTCTTACCCAACCTCAACAAATAGTTATATAAAATCTACATTTTAAGCTGAGCATGAACAGATCAATTCAGTAATACATTAAAACTTAATTTAAATGATTTTCCTACATTTTTGATGCTAACCCTCAAGAGTACAGTGTGATATGATTTCGGTAGTGTTTAATAGTTTCTTGGCTGAAAACCGAAAAACTATTTAACGACCAAAACAGAATGTTGCAAAAATCCACAACCAGCATGCATGCAGAGTGCTGCAGAAACTGGAGAGCTACTGTTCATTGAAACCAAGGAACCATAAATGGCCAACATGTACTGTGACATACTGAAGCAGAGCATAATCTCCTCCTTTCAGAACATGGGCCTCAGGGGAGTATTCCAGCATGATAACAACCCTAAACTCCTCCAAAACAACTACTGGCTTGCTAACAAAACTGAAAGTAAAGGTGCTGGCCTGGCCAACTGTAGGGCATCCACACACAGAAGGCGGAGAAGCGCAAGGCTAAAAACGTCTTGTACTTGGGATTTTCTGCCATTCTTCCTGCAAAAGGCTTCTAGCTCTGTAATATTCTTTGGCCGTCTTTCATGCACAACTCTTAAGATCTACCCACAAATTTTCAACGATGTTTAAATCAGGGGACTGATCCTCTTTAATCTCTCTCAGGGGACTGAGCGTCTCTTGAGGTAGCTTATGGTGGATTTCGAGGTTTGTTTAGGATCATTTTCCTGTTGTATAAGCCATCCTCTTTTCAGCTTCAGTTTTTTTTTTTTTTTTTTTTTTTTTCAGGTGGTGTGCTGTTGTTTGCTTCTAGAGTTTGCTGGTATTTAGTGGAATCCATTCTTCCCTCCACCCGTGCAATGTTTCCTGTGCCACTGGCTGCAACACAACTATTTCCTGACGCTCTCGGTTATATTAATGCCCTTCTACTGCTTACACGAGCTACCCTGCTAGCTTGTGCTCTCTCACAACAACTGCTAACTGACGCGCTTTACTTCCACCCAAAACAAACTAACTCCACCCCTCTTCCGCCACCCCTCTTCCGCCCACGCTGCCCACCCGTTTTCTGCTCTCCATGAGATTAATTTGACCCCTTGCTGCCCCTAAGTTGACTCAGTTGTTTCCTGGAGTTGATTACCAGGTTGGTGCACATAGCAGGAGGATTATTGGTCCACTCCTCTTTGCAGATCAGGTCTAAATCATTAAGGTTTCAAGGCTGTCGCTTGGCAACTCGAAGCTTCAGCTCCCTGGTCATAGTCAGCATTTACTGAGGCCAAAGAGCTCAATTCTTGTCTTATCTGACCACAGAACCTTCTGTCAGTCGGGCTTTCACATGTGCCTTCTTGAGCGGTGGAACTTTGCAGGCACTGCAGGATTTTAATACATTATGGCGTAGTGTGTTACCAATGGTTTTCTTGGTAAGTGTGGTCCCAGCTGCCATGAGATCACCAACAAGCTGTGTAGTTCTAGGCTGATCTCTTTGGCCTTTCTCATGATCATCCTCACCCCTTGATGTCAGATCTTGTATGGAGGCCCAGACTGAGGTTCACTGATGGTAATTTTTGAACAAGTGCAACAACAGTTGTCTCCTTCTTACCCAGCTTCTTGCTTATGGTTTTGTAGCCCATTCCTGCCTTGTGCAGAGCTACAGTCTTATCCCTGATATCCTTAAACAGATCTTTGGTCTTGCCCATGGTGGAGCGGTCAGAGTCCGATTGTTTGGGTCTGTGGACCGGTGCCTTCTATACAGATGACTAGTTGGGACAGGTGTCCTTAAAGTTGAAGGAAAGTAGATAACCGGTCTGTGAGCCAGAACTCTTAATGGTTGGTAGGGGGTCAAAAACGTAATTCACTCAATGATACGCAAATTCATACATTTTATTTGATGTTAATGTGATTTTCTTTGATATTCTCTCTCTCTCACTGTTAAAATAAACCTACCATTAAAATTATAGACTGTTCATTCATGTCAGTGGGCGAACATACAAAATCAGCAAGGGTTCCAATAATTATTTCCTCCAATGTTGTTTGTAAGCAAATTTATAGATGGTTTACAATTCCTAAGAACTGGATTTATTACATCCAGCCTATGAACTAACCAGAAAAATAAAGCAAGCACTCCATATAATAGAAAGCTATGCTTGGAGGTGGGTGGAGTTTCTTCAAAGTACATCACATTTTAAAAATAAAAATGCTTTCCAACAAGTTAATTCAAGTTTAACAGTTCCTACCTTTAAGCTTGACTCGTAGTCTGTGTTCACCTTAAACATCAGCCCCAGACGCAGGTGGATCTCCTTGGCTCGAGAGAATCCAGGATCAATGTACAGCACCTCCTGAAAAGCCTTGATTGCCCTGCAAAGCCAAATTAAAGACAAATTCTACTGCCTGTGCCAAAAAAGGTATAAGGTTATGTGTGATATTCCCATTTTTACCTAAAATATATTGTTGTCATCGCAACATAACTTCCAGCAGTTAACAGCTTAACTGGTTGCAGTATCACAACCTGTAAAATTGGCAGTTCTAAAAAGTGCTATACAAAAATACATTAGACATAACATGGAAGTGCTGTTATATTGTTATAGTGACAACAGACACTTTTGTTATGTTTGCCAGAGAGGGAATTCGAACCCCAGTGCCCTGAGCAGTGTCTTATCCATTCTGTTATCTAACCCATTTTAAGATTACATTACTCTGTAAAATGCTTTCAAGAAGACTATTCTTAATTCCACTAGCTGTGAAACTTTTTACCTCCAATACAGATAATACAGCTACAAATATCAATCCAATACGTTTCACTTTTGCATGCAAACTTATAGAACACATATTTTATCATATTCATCATATATAATAACAATGATAAATATAACTGCAAGCAGTGATCAGAGTCCAAGAGCAATTGCTGTCCTCCCCGGGTGCAATCCATCCCCAGGAACAAAATCCCACTAAAGGGACCCAAAACTGGTGTAAACTCGCTGTGTCAGCATTTCGTTCCGTTTCTGGTGAAGCACCCCCATGGACAAAATAACAATATTTAGCAGAGAGTGGACATGATGTAATATGTTCATAACACCACACGTGTGTGTGTGTGTGTGTGTGTGTGTGTGTGTTCATAACACTACATTTATAGTGGTGTTTGTGTGTGCGTGCAAAACACCAGTCATTTACATTGGTGTGTATATATGTTCATTACTCCATACAGACACAGTGTGTGTGTGGGTGGGTGGGTTTTCCTCATAAAACAGCATGTTAACTCCTTTAGTGCATTACAGCCTATTAAAACCTAAATGTGGATGAACTTCTAGTGCTCTACAAGTACCAGACTATTACAGCTAGACAATTTATAAAATTCTGAAGTGACCCTACCTTCAGTCTCAAATGACAGTGAGGTGAGATTATTAAAGAGAGGGGTTTTTTGGTCATTCAGGAGAAATCAAGAGTAAGTTCTGAATTGGATCAGGGCATTCCTACTAGCGGTACATACACAAAGTTGGCTATTTAAAATCCTATCACTATAAAAATCATATTGGCAGAAACCGTTTCCCTCTCTGTCAATGTCATGGTATTTTAAAAAATGAGCTCTCTACATATACAGGTCCTCTTTGGTTTTGAGGCGAATTTTTAAACTTAAAAACACTGGATTTAATAGAAGGCAGTGGGGTCCTGACATCTGGCCACACCACCATCAAAAACAGTATGTGCTGTCACTATAAAAATCATGTGCGTCAACATGACATGTTTTTCTCCATTTTTATGTGCAATGTCAATAAAAGATAAAAATTGACTGAAGGAGAGAGAAAAAAACACACAAAAAAGTCGATAAAAACGCTGAGGCCAAAATGCTACAGTGGGAGTGACATTGCCACTCTAGCAGCACCAAAATTCTGCTCATTAGAATTAATGGAGAAAGTTCAACACTCACCTAAAACTAAAACTGCTCTAATTCAAAAAGTATAGAACATATAAAGAAGCTGTCTTACAGGCAAAAGACTGAAGGTGTCTGGACTTTTAACATTCAAATGATATTTCACTTAAATAACTTAGTATTTAGTAAAGTATTTAATATTTTCACAAGAAAAGTAACCACACACGCGCCTGGAATGAGCCTGTCAATTTTATACATAATGTGTGGATTCTCCTTTTCATTCGAGCTGCATTAATGTTTACGTTAGAATAAGATACAAATCTATAAATACACTAGATACAAAATTCCTGACTTTTGCACCCAACATTTGGGGGCACACTTACTTTGTACTTTACTTACTTATGCAAAACCCTAAATGTTCTGGGTGTATGACCATGTATGTAAGGTGGAACTTAATATTCCACCTTAGATAGACAGGAATGCTGCTGAAATTACTACACCAATGAAACTGTGACATGCTCACTAGTTTTCATTTCCACTCATTTTTTGTGGGTGGAAAATTTTTTCCCTTAAATTACTTAAAAGTACTTACCACTGAAATGCATTGTAATGGAAGTAAACCATACCAAGGCCATATAAGAAGGCAGCATTCTGGGGGGAAAACAAATTTTTTTAGTTAATTCAATTAGAGATCAAATCATATCACATACTAGTTCACATTCTGCGGTTCTTATTGACTGTAGAAGAGGTACTTGATTGAGAACAGATCTTTAGGTCCTGTTGGTACTAATCTTGGTTAGGTATCAAAAAGCATAAAACTGCAGTGGAAGATAATTCTAGAAACATACTTACTTCTAACTGTTTCCTGTAACATGATATCTTTAACGTGACTTGGAAATATTTTAAGCACATGCATTTATAGGCTGTTTAGATTTTATCTACATTAAAGAAATATACACTGCTCAAAAAAATAAAGGGAACACTTAAACAACACAATGTAACTGCAAGTCAATCACGCTTCTGTAAAATAAAACTGTCCACTTAGGAAGCAGCACTGATTGAAAATCAGTTTCACATGCTGTTGTGCAAATGGAACAGACAACAGGTGGAAATTATAGGCAATTAGCAACACATCCCCAATTCTGCAGGTGGTGACTGCATACTGGTCAATGCTGCAATGTCATAATTTGAACAATGGCCTGCAATTTGCAAATGAAATGACAACAAAAATAGGGCTGGGCAATAAAACAATCTCAATATTTTATCGAGAAAAGTGAAATGATAATGATAATAAATGTATGCTAGAAAATTTGATGACACTTGTTTGCCCATTGTGCACTTGCACGTTGAGATGGGCAAACTCCAACAGCCAATCATGAACAACAAAGCAAAATTTGCCCACGGCACACAAAGAAAATGTGGTAAACATTAGCAAACTTGTGCATGTAAGAAAATAAGTCAGGCAACGAGGTCATGGCGTGTGAAGGAGGGGATGACCATGTGTTACTGGCTCAGGAGGAGATGGTTCCAAAAAAGGGAACACACCTTCAAAAGGTGTGGATGTGGTTCGATCATCTTCTTTAAAGACTTGCTTGCATGTGGTAAAAATATTACCAGGTCACATTAAAGAGTCACAAGAAACAGTCGGACAAAGTTAGAAGTTGTTTTTACAGACGGTAAATACTCTGCCACCGCGGCAGACGCCGGAGCCATACAAAAATCTGATTATTCACTACATCACCATGGAATGGAATTTACAGACCAAATGTTTGCAAACAGCATATTTTCTGGAGGATCACACAACAGAAACTATTACAATAGCTCTACAAGATGCACAGTCATCCTGGTTGCTAGGGAGGACCACAAGGTCTGCATTACAACCAACAATGTAGCAAACATAGTCAAGGCTGAGTACCCAAAAAACTGGCCTCGTCTTCAGTGCTTCGGACATCGACTGCATCAAACAATCGGTAAGTTCAAGATATAGGTTTAGTTAATTATTGTGAATCTAATATTCAGGGATGGACATCACTACTGTGGCACGTTCACCAAATTACGGTTTGGGAAAGCATAATGTGTCATGTTGAGAAGAAAAAAAAAATTCCATAGGGTATTCTTATTTTAGACTGTAGCAGGTAATGGTAAAACTGTAAAAATACAATATGGGGAAAATAATCAGGGAAAAATGAATTAATTTGGGTAATTCAGAATCAGTACCATTATAATGAAGGACATTTTAACCCCTTTAAATGAAATCCTAAAGAAAAGTTATTCTGACATTAAATAAAAAGAAAAAAGAAAAAAAAGAAAGAAAAAAAACACACACAATTAAGTCTGAAAGCTGAAGGCTGCTATAGACAATACGCTGGATGACTAATCCGGAAACCCACACGAGCCTTATTACTACAAAACAAAGGCCACAAACACCTACAGTTGCAATGTTTCTCTCCTTCTTTCTCACACATGCATAAAAGTAGTACTAAAATTAAAGGACATCCTCTATAAAGTTGGCATTAAAGACGATTTTATTCTACATGGATATTAATTTTATTACAACTTCAAGGTCTGTTATACAGCTCTCAATCATTACTTAATCCAAGAAAAAAATAACTGGCACTTATGGCTAACTGAGGGCATATAGCATTAACAGGGTAACCTTCACTTGCTACGTTAATGTTGACTACGATATGAACACAGTAACACCACAGTCAGAGCTGTCTGGCTCCATGAGGGGACCTACACAGTATTAAGCATGTGGTGTTAATGTTATGGCTGATCTGTATATTTTAACTAGAACAACGGCAGATTTGCTATACCTAAAGCGATGGTGTGCATCAATTGATGCAATGCCTAGTTTTACACAAAACACCTCCTTGCCCGTCTCTCCTAATAAAACACACGCGTCGCTCGTGACACACGCAAAAAGCATGTGCGTCTTTCCTGAAAAAGCACACAAAGTGAACAAAGCACGCGCAAAGCTCGTGAAGAAAGCGTGCAATGGTGCAATCAGTCTTACAGAGCGAGCAGACAGAGCAGTGTCCAGACTTACAGAGCTGCTTGCTGATGCTTTGGTCACTTTGTATTGTACACAAACACCAAAGACAAAGTACGTGTTGTTTTTTCTTACATAAGTTTCAGATATTTGTATACTTTGCATTATACTCTAAAGTAAGTGTTTTGATTTTTTATATTGTCACGGCATATTGCTTTATAAGACATGCATATAATATAATACATGTAGCTCGGCTTCCATGCAGGACCTTGCTTATGTGCTTGTAATTATCATATCAAGCTCATAATTACATGCACAAACTGTCTAATGCACAATAACTGTCGTCATTCTAGACATGAACAGAACCAGGTCACAGGGCAAGAATCAAATGCCAAACCAACAGAAGGTGTTACTGGTTATTGGTCAGGAAAATTCATTTCAGAGCATCTCTAATAAATTGAAAATTATATACTTGATTATTGTAAATTCAAAATTACATTTATTATACTAAACACATTTTTATTTTTTTTTAAATCTAGATAAAAGTGGTTAGCTTCACTAGATCAAATTAAAAGATTTTTTAAAAAGTAATTTCTTGCCAAAGAATTTTCACAAATGATTCAGCTCTACCAGATCTGCATAAACAGTCATACTAAAACAAGGTGCTTACCTTCCAGTAGTCTGACTGTAAACTGTAGTACCTCTGGTAGGCTGATAATGCTGTAAAGACAAGTAAAATTATAGTTCATGATAGTTTAAAAGTAAATTAGATAGTTTAAACAAAAATATTACTAAAGAGGAAAAAAGCTTGTAATGCTGCTCACCTTTTGGGTAGTCCTCCAGTAAGAGGTTAAAGTGACCCAGCTGGCAGAATAACTCTGGGTCAACTTTTCCTTCAGCTTTCAGGATTAGAGAATCATAGCAGCGTACAGCCTGAAACAGGTAAGAACATAAACTTGTCAGCTGTACTCTTCCATGTGAGATGTTCTTCTGATAAAATAATTAAACACCACCCCACCCCTAGTACAGCATTGAGTGATCTGATCTACAGTCCTTATACAAAAAAGTGCTACAGCTCAGGTGTTTAAAAAAAACCCAATTTTAGTGCGGTTCATCTGTAAAAAGACTACACGCACACAGAAAGAGCAAATAAAGAGACTTGAGCCAGACAATACATTATAAAAAACAGGCAACAACACAAATCTGTGCACATGGCACCAAACCGACAACAGACAGGCATTGACTGTGTGTGTGTGTGTGTGTCCTTTATGTATACACACATAGTGAGAACTGAATGAATGTGATCCCTTTAAAATTATATACGTTTATGAAACATCATCCAATTTTTAAACACATCCTAAAAGCAGTCCCAAGCAAGTAAAGCAAATGGTATTATATCTGGTAATGCAAAAGAAAAGCAGCAACAGAGAAAAGAAAACATCTACGCATTTCAAAAGTTAATGAACCCTTAGGACCATTAGAACCATTTAAGGAGTTATTCTGCTCAACGGTCTTCATCTGTTTTACAGAGAACCAGTCCACCAACAACATTACTCTGTGTGTGTGTGTGTGTGTGTGTGTGTTCGTTCTTAGTAATTATTATTGCTACAGTATTATTATTACTAAATTATATTGCTATTATTAATAATAATACTAATAATTATAATATAATTTAGTATTAATAACAGCAGCAACAATATACTATTGAATTATGTCTTCAGGAAGATGGCGGCGCGCTAGGACGCAGCGGCCACACCGGGTCCCAACCATGGTGCAAATGTATAAGTTTGCAGTGTTTTATTGTCCCATTTTAAGGGGTTATGCCTGTCGGATCAACGACCAAACACAAATACAGCCGCCAACAACTTCTGGACATTGGACAACGGCACCAAATTCGACCAGATGGAGCTACACTGGAGATGCTGCAACGCTGGGGCATTGTTAGAGCTCCAGGCGAGAGGACCGCGGCTCCGCTCAGGCGCCGAATCTGCCCGGAAAAGCGTGGCAAGCGGTGTGCGAGAAGGCAGAAACGTGGCAAGCGCGCCGGGATCCATGCTAGGCTAAAGGCTAACCCTAGCTGACCAGCGCTACCATTCCTGCTCCTCTCCAACGTTCGCTCACTGGACAATAAACTGGACTTTTTAAGACTGCTTCTTACCTCACGGAGAGAGATAGGACACTGTTGTGTTCTTATCTTTTGCGAAACTTGGTTGACCGGGGACATCCCCCACCTGCCAAAATCTGACCACATTTGCATACTCCTCACCCCAGTCTACAGACCCATCTCCAGGCAGCTCAGACCAGCCATCAGAGAGGTGAGATCAGGACTGTTTTGACTGCACAGATTGGGAGATGTTCAGAGATGCAGCCACCTCTGAACACTCACTGGACTTGGAGGAGTACACATCCTCAGTGACCTGCTACATTAGCAAGTGTGTCGAGGATGTCACAGTCCAAGACAATCACCACCCGACCAAACCAAAAACCCTGGTTCTCTGCGAAGCTACGCAACCTAGTGAAGATCAGGGACTCTCCACTTCCTCCGAAAGCTGAAGAAGGCGAGCCTCCCCCCTCCCATCCTCACATCATTCTACCGAGGGACCATTGAGAGTGTACTTTGCTGCTACATCACTGTCTAGTACGGGAACTGCACCGTCACTGAGCAGAAGATCCTGAAACGGATAGTGAGGACAGCAGAGAACATCGGGGTCCCTCTCCCTTCCATCTCCCAGCTCTACCAGACACACATCATCTGTCGAGTAATCAGCATCGTGAAGGACACTTCCCACCCCACACATGCTCTGTTCTCCCCACTTCCTTCTGGCAGACGGTTCCGAAGCATCAGAACCGCAACTGCCAGACACTGCAGG
>JBBIGC010000104.1:5284130-5305524 GCA_037576955.1 Lepidarchus adonis
GAAACAACTGGTGGAATGGTGTCAGAACAACAACCTGACTCTTAACGTCGACAAGACCAAAGAAATGGTTGTTAACTTCAGGAGAAGGACGGCTGCTCACTCCCCACTGAGCTAATCAGTATTGATTTGGCAATGAGTAATCTAGTATGGTGGATGTTTGTCATCAATGTGTTGTTTAAAGACATTTATTGTAAATAATGATGTTTGTCTGCAGTATTACATTAAAAAGGGAAAAAGGATGAAAATAATACAAATACAAACGCAACAATGCAGCTTGCTGACTCTTTTTGTTAGCTATCTGTCAAACAATGCAGTGTGTGCATGTGTGAGGACAGAATGTGTCAATGACTGTCTTCTGAACATCGGTCAAGTAAACAGTCTTCCCCATGATTGTGTAGCTTCCTAACCCAGACAATTTAAAAGCTCACAAAACCTGCAGGTGTTTTGAGTAAATTAGCTGATAAGGGTGTGACATACTTAACTTTTTTACAATATTCTAATTTTCTGACCGTGAATTTTGGGTTTTATTATCTGAAAGCCATAATCACCAAAATTACACGAGATAAAGCCTTGACATTTCACTCTGTGTAATGAATTTATATAATATATGGATTTCACTTTCTGAAAGGAATTTCAAGAAATATTGAACTTTTTCAGGGTATTCAAATTTTTAGATGTATTTGAGATGTATTTAATTTTTTTTTTACAAAAGGATGTCATGGTTCAGTGGCAATTATTTTACAATCATAGTACATAATGATTCTAACTACTATTAGTGCTGAACATACGTTAGAAGACCCTTTGCATATGGCGACATAGGCAAAGAAACCTCACAACTGCTATTGGGTACACCCTCTGACTGCACATAGTGTGAAGAATCATGGGATATATTGGGTCCTACAGAAAGGCAGATTAACAACAAACGCAATACAGCCGTTTTCCTTGTGCTCATTTACGCCATCCAAAGGCACAGCCAAACAAACACCAGCCCTCAAAGCCTGTGTGGATGATCAGATTCCGTCCAATGTGCAGGAACACTGTGGGGATTCAATCTGTGCCCATATGACACCACGAACATCAGAAAAATGCTCAATTCAGACACCCATGTGGACAAGGCCTTAATTTTATATATAGTGAGCATAGGAAAGAATCATCCCATTTGAAATATTCCTCAACATGCACAAAAAAATCTTCCCAGCTTTATAAACTCAATGCAACCTATAGCATGACCAGTCATGTCAATTTTATAGCACTATTTTTTATTTTATTTTTTTTACAACTGATGTAGTCACAAAGCAGATTTACAGTATCTGGGTCCGAGCACCTACTGAGCAAGATATAGGCAACAGAAGCAAAGAAAAACCCGGAGAAATTAGGAAGAAACCTTGGAAAGAACCCAGGCTCAGAAGGAGAACCCACAGAAGACACAGAAGAGTGAAAACAGACAGAGAATGTAGATGAATAATTAAAAAGTGTAACAACAGAGTCCAGTCTGAAGATGCGTCTGCAGTTCCTGTGAGTTGAGATCAGGTAAGTGGTTCTGTCTATATGGGCTCTATTCTTTAGGCGTGAGGGGATACATCATGTCAAGATTGGTCTGCATCACCAAGATCGGGCAGCAGAGTGAAACAGGATTACTGGTACCTCAGAGTAGCTCAGCAGACACAGAGTGAAGAAGTACGCTGTCACCTCCATGCTTTACTGTAGATATGGTGTGTTGTGAATTGGTAAGCGCCATTGGATTTCTGCTAGGTACACTGTATGGTATTGAGGCCAAATAGTTTGATTTTGCTCTCATCTGACCATATAATCTTTTTCCACTTGGCAAAACCATCTTCAAGGTGCATTCAAACAAGCCTTAATGTGTTCTTCCCCTGTGACCCTCTCGAAATCAAATCATAGTTGTGGAGAGCTCATGAAATTGTTGTCACATGCACACAATAGCCACTCTGTCATAAAATCCTGTAACTCCTTCAAAGTGGCCATTGGTCTCTTGGTAGCCTCTCTTACCAGTATCCTTCTCGCCATTCTATCCAGTCTGGAGAGACAGTCAGATCCAGGGAGGGTCCTAGTAGTACCAAACACATGCCACTTTTTATAATTTACTCTACTATGCTCCTTGGGCTGGATAAAGCCTTTGAGATATTTTGTATACATCTCCTGCCTTATGTATGACCAAACTCTGTCTGTGAGATCTTTTGGAAGAGGCTTGCCAATCATAGTTTGCGGTCAGTTGTGCTACCAAGCAAGAGACTGCTTCAACTATGCTTCACTAATCACACTGATTACAGGTGGAAGCCAGTAACCATGGTCTGCAATGGAAATAAATAGATCTTTAATTAATCTCAGTATTTCTTGTTTTGTAGCCGTGATAGCCTTCACGTAGACGTTATAGATAGCATTGAGTAAATAAAGCTAGAAAGAATATTGGTTTGAGTGTTTTCATTTAAGGCTGTAAAGCAAAAAAGGGGAATTTATATCTATATAACAAAAAGGTCCTCAAGTCTCAATTCTACAATTTGATAACCTGATTAATAAAAACTACCTGTGAGGCAATTCAGTTTGATACTGCAGTCTGCAATCAATAGGAACAAATGATATTTCACACAATTAACTACTGTGAACTGTCACATGCAAACAGATTTTAAATCTGAAAATTTTATTATTAAAAAGGTGAAGTAGTCATGAGCAACTTCACACTAAAAAACCCACAGAAATGTTTGGTTGCTGCATTGATACAGATCATTTGTTACACTCCTAATATGAGACACATGCAAGCAAATTGAAAATGAAGATGCAAACTAGACTCAAATAATGTAAAGTGAAACATGTCACATACATGTCTCCTGACTATCTGAATGAGGTTTAAACTAATCTAGTACATGCTTACAGATTACTCAAACTACAAAGAGTGAATAAAATCAAACAATTACTAAGGGAAATGTGTTTAAGCTCAACTAATTTCAGCCGCTTCTAGGAGCGATCTTGCTCTTTCGGTCAATACCCAAAACTCGCGGCCATAGGTGAGGGTAGGAAAGTAGATTGACTGGTAAATTGATTAGGGCTGCAACAACGAATGGATTAAATTGATAAAAATCGATTACTAAAAGAGTTGGCAACAAATTTCATAATCGATTAATTGTGTTGCGCGACGCGGAGACATTTGATTATTACAAAAAGAGCAAACCTTTTAAAAACGAGCTATCCAAGGTGTGGGAGCATTTCACACTAAATTAACAGAAAAAGTGTGTTAACTGCAAAATATGATGAGGGTAAGGGTAAGGGAACAGCAGGGTAAGTCACTACAGAACCCTACTTCTGTTCCTTTTTGACAAGTTAGCGTTAGCTCATTAATAAGTGTTGTAAATAGCAATGCAGGGGAGTATAGTTACTTTGCATCGCAAGACTAAAAGCCAGTTTTTATTTGCTCGCCTTTTTTGAACCATTCATTTTCAATCTGTTGTCATCTATAGCGAAGTAAGAAAAAGCTTTTTACTTAATTTTGTCTCGTTTTCAAATATCTAAAACATCTTAAATCAAGATTACTAGACAAGAAAATTGTATTAGAAAATTAAGTGATGCTTAAAACTTCTGATTGAGATTATCTCTCATAGAAAAGATTCTTAAACCATCACTTAAATTTTGAGGTGCTCTTTCATAAAACAAGACATAATTTCACGTGTCTAGTAAATGCATCTATTCACAGTAAGATTTTTTTTTTTATATTTGGACTGAAAACAGGACAAATCTAAGTTAGAAAAGCATTTTTTGCAGTGTATATTCTGTGCTTTGTCCCATATATGTTATTGTTGACATATATATGTGTGTATAATTAAACTATATTATTATAAAAGCTCAAGGAGCAACATGTTTATGCACTTTCCAAAGATTTTAGTTCTGTTTTTGAATAAAGGGTTAGAAATGAATGTTTTTCTTGTTTTGCTTTTTTAAATCCGATTAATCGGAAAAAAAGAAAATCAAAAGATGAATCAATTATTAAAACAATAATTTGTTGCAGCCCAAAAATTGATAGCCTCATCTCAGCTCGCTCTTTACCACAACGAACTGCTGTAGAGCCCGCATTACTGCAGAACCCGCACCGATCCCTCGGTCAACCTAACAATCCATTCTTCCCTCACTCATGAACAAGAGCCAGAGATAATTAAACTCCTCCACTTGAGGCAGTACTATATTCCTAATCCAGAGAGAGCATTCCACCCTTTTCCGGCAAAGAACCATGACTTTGGATTTAGATGTGCTGACTCATCCCTGCCGCTTCACAATCTGCTGCAAACCGCTCCAGTGAAAGCTGGAGGTCATGGTCCATTGAGACCAACAGAACCACTTCATCTGCAAATAGAGATGAGATTCTGAGGTCCCCAAACCTGCCCCCCTCCACACCATGGCTATGCCTAGAAATTCTGTATATAAAACCTATAAACAGAATCGGCAACAAAAGGGCAGCCCTGGGGGAATCCAACCTCAACAGGAAACGAGTTTGACTCATTACCAGCTATGCAGACCAAGCTCCTGTTCCTCCTGTACAGGGACTAAATGGCTCGTAGCAGCGAGCCTTGTACCCCATACTCTTGGGACACACCCGACAGGATGTTTTCCGAGGGGACACGATTGAATGCCCTCTCAAAATCCACAAAGGACATGTGGACTGGTTGTGCAAACTCCAGAATCCTGGCCAGGGTGTAGAGCTGGTCCAGTGTTCCACGGCTGGGATAGAATCTGCATTGTTTGCCAGAGGTACTGCCCCCAATGTCCATGCAATGTTGCAAAGACGGGTCAACAAGGACAGCCCTACAACACCTAGAGAAGGCATGC
Source organism: Lepidarchus adonis (assembly GCA_037576955.1). Lineage (NCBI taxonomy): Eukaryota > Metazoa > Chordata > Actinopteri > Characiformes > Lepidarchidae > Lepidarchus > Lepidarchus adonis. Next base: position 5,288,964 of record JBBIGC010000104.1, read on the forward strand.
CCAGCTCCAGTCCTGAAGGACCAGTTTCCAGCACAGTTTGGTGATTTCCCTGATTAATTGCCAGGTTTAGTGAGTGTGTTTGAGGAAGGGAACTACCAAACTGTGCAGGACATCGGCCCTCCAGGACCGACTTTGGGTGGACCTCATCCACCTCAAATTTTTTTAGACGTACCTGTCAGAAATACAGTAAATTGCCATAATTATTCACATGCACATCGAAATAATTCAATTCAGGTGTTCCAATCACTTCCATGGCCACAGGCATGCAGACTGCTTCTACAAACATCTGAGAAAGAACGGGTCGCTCTCAGGAGTTCCATGAATTCCAGTGTGGTACCGTGACAGGATGCCACCTGTGCAACAAGTCCAGTCGAGAAATTTAATTGCTTCATAATATTCCACAGTCACTGTCAGTGGTATTATAATAAAGTGAAAGCAACTAGGAATGACAGCAATTCAACCACAAAGTGGTAGGCCAGTTAAAATGACACAGCAGGGTCGGCGGATGCTGAGGCAAATAGTGCACAGTGCCAATTTCTGACCTCAACCCGACAGAATACTTTTGAGATGAATTCGAGAGGAGAGTGCAAGTCAGGTCTTCTTGTCCAACATCAATATCTGATCTCATGAATGTGCTTCTGGAAGAATGGTTAAAAAAAATAAAAAAATAATAAAAAAAAATAATTCCCATAAACACACACCTAAACTTTGTGGAAAGCTTGCCCAGAAGGGATAAGTTCATATGAGTGTAAAGGCAGATGTGTGAATATGGCATTTCCCTAACAATAGGCTGTCCTATATAATAGGTCAACCCATTCTAGAAGCTGCAGAAAATGCTCATTTAAATGTTGTAAAACTCTAAGATAAGCTGCCCCATGTTATTAGCCATAGCATTACTGAATTTACCAATCTGAAATAAAAGCATCTAATTTGGCCTTTGCAACAATTAAATTGATCAAATGCCACAACGCAAGAACTGTGTGATACAGGTGTTGTGCAGAAATCCTATCCCCTATAACGGGCATACTTTCACTTTGTACCTCCGTAATTTAACCGAAGTTATATTCGTGTAACCCGAGTACTGGTTCATTTCTGCCATGATATTTGAGCAAAGCGGCCTTGTTCAAACATATTGCTGCATTCAGTGCTGAATCAACACTCACATGCGTGTGCATTAACAGTAATAATAAAAGAAAAACATTATGTGCAAATACCTTTGCAGTATAACGTTTGAGTAGTACATTGCATTTTCAAGCAAGCCAATTTTTAGCAAGCCACACCCAGTATGCAGGTTTGTAAAACTCATGTATAGGCTGTGGCTTTTTATTGGGGAAATATGGTACTTTTGGCAATATAGTATAGCTTGGACAAATTTGACCTTCAATTGAAGGGTTTAAAGAAAAACCTTTGCTCTATATAAACATACAGGCAAAGACCACGCCTTTTGGCCACAGCAACAGTGAACGCGTGTTGAATAGACCAAAGACAGCTTTTCAGGAGAAGAACCCCATTCCAACTGTGCAGGATAATGGCTTAGATATGCTTTGCTGCCTTACAGCTTAGTCATTGATTCAGATATGAATTATTGATCATATGAAAATAAACAATTTAAATGGGGTGTACTTATTTATGCACATTTTATATATAATTTTTCTGCTTATTGAATCGAAATGTCTAAGGGTTTTCATGACCTGCATTCAGTTGGATGTGTATTCAGGTACCATTAACAATGTTGCATGCAGCTTTTCCTTGGCATCAATTTCTGCTGAAATCCTGATGAGTGCAAAGAAAATGTCTTTATTGAAATTACATGTCATTAATTTTGAATTCTGGAGGATTGAAAACGCCCCATTATTAGGCACACGTTATGCACTCAGAAGCTGAACCCAGTAGAGATGGTAATGTTCTCTCTGAATACATCACCATATCAAGAGGGTTTTTATTTATTTGTTTTTTTACACAAGGACGTGACGTTTCAGGTCTAATAAGTCAGATCTACATTTCGTCAACCCAGTGAAAAATTAACCTCAAACTTCATACTGTAGGTTACACAACACTCATTACTGCCCCCACAGGTAAAAAAACATTTACAGTCTGGCCTGCAGGTTGATGTTCGACAGAGGCAAACTAATGCGATTGCAACATCATAGTGAAGTCAATCATGCAATGCTACAAAACACCTAGGTTGCACAGAGTGCATTCATGTTTTCAAGATTTATGAACACCTGTATGACATAAAACGCCTTTCTTACTCTATTGTTAACTATAACATTCAGCAAAAGTTATACAACAATTTAATTGAACACTACAAGATTACTCCAAATCTCAACCTTCTAACAGCGGCAAAATACCAAACTGCACCCAACCCCTCCCCCATGCTCCCTACACAATGCTCAATTAAACTTCAACAAATGTGACTCATTTACCAAAACATGAAATTTAAAATGCAATATTGTGTCAAAACTGCAGCTTACATTGCAAAAAAAAGGAAAATCCTACCAACTACCATAAATAAATTAAAATACCATAAATATTTTAAAGCACAATGCAAGTAATTATTACAAAATAAGTGTACAAAAACATAAGTCCCACATGCTAGGAAGCAAGTGAATTTTGACTGAAGGTGTGAGGGCCCACCAACACTAATCATATCCAAAAAGGTATGTACAAAAATAAAATTGCTAAATTTATTTATTGTTTTTAAAGCTGGACAAACCATGAACATGCATGTCTACCAATTTGGGAATATTTATTTCTTTTTTAAGAAACAGTACAAATAAGAGCCAGAAAAACTCTAGCCAAGTAGACATTAAACTGGACACTTTAGTACAGAGTCTTTTTTTTTCCTTCACAAAACCAGCAGCAACACTACAGCTAAACACGGTTTAACTCGATGCAAAAAATAAATACAAATAAATAAAAATTTTAAAAAGTACTCCCTTCAAAGTGCAACACACTGCTTTCTATGAAGCCGTTGAAGCTACAAGAACAGAGATACTTTCATTTTAAATGACGGAACACTAAGCATAATTCAACATATATACACTGCCTCTTACGTGGTCACATGACCACTTCAGATGGAAATATGAAGCCCTCCTAAAAGTTTTATAACAGCTTTGCCGCACAAACACAAATCATCATTCAAGTTTTTCACATGCAGTTATAAGAGTAAAAAATACAGTGAAACATTATTTCCAGTAAAACCCCCAAGAGTGTTGCACATTAGTGTTGCACATTAGGATAAATCCCTTTATAATTTTTCATGTACATAAATACCTTTGGTGAAAATTGTGGATCCTTTACTTCAAGATGTGTTGAAACAAACTCACAAGTTTTCAATGCTGCTGTTGTCAAAGAGTAACCACCACACACAAGGCAATCACATTTTAATAAACAATACATGGGGCAGTGGACTTTGCCCCTGAGATCCAAAAGTTCAAATCCCAGCCCGGGCACCACTGAGGAACCGTCCCCACTTCACCACTGTTGATAGCTGCCCGCGAGTGCACGTGTGATGGGTAAAATGCAAAAGACAAATTTCGTTGTGGTGCACTGTGTGCAGTGGTGTGTTCACAATGATCGGAAATCACTGAATCTAATCAATATGGTCATATTTAAGCAGAATATCATTGTGCATGATCTAATGAGGTCTCTGGAGTTCATGACTCACTAGATGCACAGAAATTTAAAAAAAGTCATGTGGGCTTGTTTTGTTAAAAAGACCAAAAACAGATTTGTAGGGTGTCTGACAAATAGTGTTAATATTCTGAATACAAACCAAAGCTTGAATAATAGGGTTAATTAAAAAAATTAAATAAAAAAAAGCAACATGTGCAATTGTGACCAAAACATGCCATTCATGCATGAGCATTACCAACTAAACTGACTAAGCATATACTCCAAAATTAACTGAATGGTTTTAAGTGTGACTTTCTCAGACAACATAAAAAAATGAAAACAAGAATTTGAAAATAATTTATTAACAATTTTTTTTTGTTGTTCAGAGGTCAGTCCTGCTCAGCATTAACCTCCCCTCACACCCAAACGACACAGTGACCCACTTCAGTCAGAGCAGGTTAGGAACAGCAGCTAGCTGAGGTAGCAATGCCAGATAGTGTAGTACACCATCATAGATCTGTCGGTGACGCAGAACAAAATGTTTAAATTGACTCAGAGCAAGACCCTTTAAATACAGACTCACACAGAGCTGGACAAGATGATATTTGTTGTTTGTACTAATTATGTCACAGCAGTAATAACAATGTGTCAGCTTAAGGTTTGACCAGAAACCTTAGATTTATCTTGTCCTTTACTTTTTGTAGAAAGTTCGAAAGATTGCTCAAGTTTTCTGAAAGGACTCATGTTTGTGAAATCGGAAAACTGTTTTTCATTCTCATGTAGTGCGTATTCAAATATATTAGTTGAGAAGTATATGCGCAAAATTTCATAAAACAAAAAACAATTAAAATTAATTACTGAGCTAATATTACTGTGTTCCTAGTTTAAATACAGACACACACACATACAGTAGCTGTCCATATACATGTATGTGTTATATTATACATAAATCCATTGAGCACAAGTTTTCCAGGTCCTGAAGCACCAAAACAGCCCCAGACCATCACACTATCACCACCGTGTTTTACTGTTGGTATGATGTTCTTTTACAGAAATGCGGTGTTACTTCTACGCCAGATGTAACGAAACACACACCTCCCAAAATGTTCAACTTTTGTATTTTCCCCCCAACAGTCTTGAAGCATTTCCTCAAAAGACTTGAAGCTCTTTGGATGTTGTTGTGGGGTCTTTTGTGACCTCTTGGATGAGTCATCACTGCGCTCTTGGGGTAATTTTGAACAGCCGACCACTCCTGGGAAGGTTTACCACCGTATAATGTTTTGGCCATTTTGTGGATAAAAGCTCTCACTGTGGTTGAGAGCTGCAGTCCCCAAGCTTTAAAAATGGCTTTAAAATATTTTGCAGACTGATAGATTTCAGTTACTTTACACTTTCACACCACTGTATACAGGTAAATCTAAAAAAAATTGAATATCATGAAAGTTTAATATTTCTTGACATTCCTTTCAGAAAGTGAAATCCATATATTATATAGATTCATTATACATAGAGTGAAATATGTCAAGCATTTATTTCTTTTAAAAAAAAAAATCTTAAATCAAGATATATTTACTAGACATGTGAAATATCAAACTGTCTTGTTTTCTGAAAAAAACACCTAAAAATTAAGTGATTGCTTAAAACAAGCAAAATTGTCTGCCAATGGGGTAAGAAAAAATGAGATATAATCTCAATCAGAAGTTTTAAGCATCACTTAACTTTCTCATGCATTTTCTTATGTTCCTCACTTCAAAACATAACAAAAGTAGGGTTCTGTAGTGACTTACCCTGTTCTCTTACCCTTCCTTCCTCCTCATCATATTTTGCAGTTAACAAACTACTCTTTTTTTTTAAATGCTCCCACATCTTGGATGACTTGGGTCTCACCGATGTCTCTGCCTCCGCCACATATCGTTCCTCCACTTGTTTGTTTTTAATTGTTTGCTCCGCCTTGTCTATGAGGCGCTCACTCTGCTAGCATCAGTGCGAGAGAGAGTGTGTTCACACCGCTCCACGATCAACTAAAGATTTTGTGTGTTTGAACAATCAAATGTCTCCACGTGGCGCGACAATAAATCGATTATGAAATTCGTTGCCAACTCTTTTAGCAATCGATTTTTATTGATTCGTTGTTGCAGCCCCACCGCTCACACCCGATGACATCACAGAATCCAGGCCACAGAACCAAGGGGGGCGTCAAACCAGGCATTTATTGGAAACGGTCGTCAGTAAGAGACACGATTATTGGAAGATATACTTTATATGGATTTCACCTTAAAAAATGTTCTTAAAAAAAAAAAAGTTCAATATTTCATTAGATCTACTTGTATATATGGGTTACAATAATAAGATATAAAGCCAAGAGCAAGAAGTTGAGAAAGAAACAACTGTTGGTGCAGTTGTTCAAATATGGAAGAAACACAAAATGACCATCGACCAACCACAGTCTGGAGCACTCACCTTGTGGGGTGAGGATGATCATGAGAAAGGTGAGAGATCAACCTAGAACTACACAAGGAACTGGTCAATGATTTCAAGGCAGCTGGAACAACAGTCACCAAGAAAACCAGTGGGAACACTTATCTGCTGTCTGTGTACTTCATCACTCTACAGACGTTAACACTGGATACTGCTTTTTACTCTGCACAGTTTCAATCTGTGCTGCTGTATTCTGGCAGTAGTATTGTTTACTTCCAGAACCTCTGGTTCTTCTGGACCAATTTTAACTGCTTACGTTATAGCTTGCTTAACCTTCTATTTATCTTCTTTTTCTACTTGTGTGATTATTTAACGAGTTTTAGCTTAGCGTTAAGTTAAGATCAGGATGCATTTCACTGCTTGTTGTACGTGTTTAACTAGGTATGTGATGAACAAACATCTTGAAACTAACACACTATGCAGTAATGAATTAAAATGCAGCAGTGCCCACAAAGTCCCCCTGTGAAGAAGGCACACGAAATGGGTCGTGGACGGATCTTCCAGCATGACAATGATCCAAAAAATTTCAAACTTCCTCCTGCTATGTGCACAAAGTTGGTCAGGTTTTTTAGGTTTTTTAGGAGATCAAATACTTCTTTCTCTCAATGAAATGCAAATCAATTTATATATTTTATATAATGTGATTTTCTGGATTCTCGTTTTTATATTTAATTTCTCATTAAAATAAACCTACCATTAAAATTATAGACTGTTCCATTTCTTTGCCAGTGGGCAAACTTACAAAAACAGTAAGGGGTCAAATAATTATTTCTTCCACTGCACACGTGTGCCTAGATAGCTAACTAGATAGATTTCCGAGGCAGGTCAGCTGGTCGGTGCTTAGACCAGAGGTCTGCAACCTTTACTATCAAAAGAGCAATTTTGCCCCTCTTTAACTAAAGATAGATCGTCTGGAGCCGCTTATACACAGCTTATAAACTTAAACGTTTAAATCTATTTTTTATTTTACCCGTTACATCAACTGAATAAGACAAACAGAAGTGTTGTGTGCCCGTGTAGACCTTCTTTAAAAAATAAATTAAACACTGAACTATGCACACCTTTTGAGTCCTTCCTGTATTTGTGTAAAATTAAAATAAATTGTAGCTCACTTTAGTATAAAAAACATAGTTGAAGCTAAGCAGTTTTAAAAAGGTAAACATATACCATATATCTTCTAATAATAGCCTGTCACTTTTAGTAACTCGTTTCCATTAAATGCCGGGATCGAAAGATAAAAATAGAAATAAACGCTGTTCTCCAATAGTAGTCGGTCTGTGGCAAACCCGTTCTCTTGTAAACGGCGATCTGAAATGACCCACTGCGCTTTCCATACACCAAAACAAACTCTAGCTCCGCCCCTTTTCCACCCCGCCGCTGCCAGAAGCAAACGAAAAGAACTAAGAAAGTGAGCAAGGATTTAGATGGACTAGTGTTAACATGGATTATTGACCAAAAGACTGAAAGGTGCACGTGTTTCCAGGAAAATTGTCCACACGAAAGCAAAGAGGATTTTTGATCTGGAGATTGACGATGTAGCAACCCTATGTAGAGGCAGCTGTAGCTCAATGGTTAGAGAAGTGGGTTTGTAACTGAAGGGTTGCAGGTTCGATTCTCGGAACCAGACAGCAGGCTGAAGTGCCCTTGAGTAAGGCACCTAACCCCCAACCGCTCACAATGTACGTCGTTCTGTATAAGAGCGTCTGCCAAATGCTGTAAATGTAAATATGTGCTTGTGTTTGGATCTTATTCCTCAGTCTGAGGAGATTCAGGCTGGTTTAGTCAGGTGCTGGTAGCGTTATTAGCAAAAAAGTTCAGAAGATGTGTTCCATATCTGGTTTTCATGATTATATTGTATATAATTATGTACTAAGTATAATATATATTATTATATCTTAAATCTTAAATACCACCACCGTTCCGTCTGTGAGGAGAATAATAGCCTGTCTCCAACAAACGCCTGTCTCTATTAAACGCCTGGTCGTCAGAATAATATTTTAAATAGTTACTATTAGAAGATATACAGTAATTAGACTTATCGTATTTTTTGGACTACAAGGCGCACCTGAATATTAGCCGCACAAGCTAAAATTAGGGGAAAATCCCGTTTTGTTCATAAATTAGCCGCACCGGACTAAAAGCCGCAGGTGTTTTAATGTTTAATTGTCATAGGATTGTCAGGAAAGAGTTTGGGAACACATTCTTTTTATTAACATTTTGAGCTCTGTACATATTTGCATAACTTTTTGCGTACAAGTACAAAACATGTACTGTGCTATTTAAACGAGTAACAAATATCCTGTATAACAATAACCTACAGCACAACAGAAAAATATAAAATCGGCCTCCCTTTCAGGCTAAGATGCAGTAACACGGCTTCAAACTTGTGCAAAAAGTAGCGACTTATAGTCCGGAAATTACGGTACTTACTTTTTGTTTGTTGGCATTTTAATGGTGCTGTCTTTGACAGTTTTTGCAGAAAGAGGCCTTTCTTTAATTTACGGAATAAGTCCTGTTATTGAATTTGAAGAGTAGATGCTCTGACATTCTTATGAACAATTCTTTAATGTATTTCTCCGTCTGTGAACAGCTTCCCCTCCTTACGATCTCATGAGCCACAAAACTAGCTGCTGGAGTTCAGTTGGTCTTGAAAGTGTTTGCTTTGTTATAATTGCTGTTACTCCATCTTTAGTTGGTACTTTTCAGAGTGCTCATTTTAAAAATGTCTTTCAACATTGTTGTTTGATAATTTCTCACAACATATCAAGATCACAGATAAGCAGCATAGTTGCAGTAAGGGTAAAGAAGTCTGTCCATGCAGAATGAAACACTTAAACATTTTCTTCAAAGATGTTTCTTTTTTGGGATGTATTCATGATCAGATTAGGACTTGCACACTCAGAAAGCCGCAAGCATGAAAATGCAAGGGCTATAGACATGGATGTTACGCATGTTTTAATTCAGCAGTCCTCAACCGCCGGGTCATACAAAAAATTACAACCTTGTTTTAAAATACGATCTCAATCCGTAGCATCTAAGTATATTAAAGACATTAACTTTGCCGGTATTCTGGATGAAAGTCATGGCAGAAAGCCCTGAGATCGCCACAACAGCACTGAAAACTTATTTTGAAAGGAAGGTTTGTGTGTTACCATAGCGACCAGTGCACATTAGAGGGCGTTACTCTAAATGTTGCCGCATTTCACATTTCACTTTATTTACACTGCTAATAAAGTTACATAATTACACAATGTTAAAGTATCACCTCAAACTCCAAGATAACTAGCAAATTATACAAAAATAAAATATATAATTAAAAGTTTAATTAATAAAAAATCTTTTTTGTCAAGGCCAAATAGAGCCACAACAAGGTGGCTGAAGGCTTAGACCATGTGTCGCACTCAATCAAATTGGGCTGCATGTCTGTTCCATAAGGAAGCCTTTTTTAAAGATAATGCATAAGAAAGCTCACAGTTTGCTGAAGACAAACAGAACAAGAACATTGATTACTGGAACTATGATTAGAACAAATAAACTTATTTAAGATGGTTTTAAGTGTGTGGGGCAGCAACCAAGCGAGCAGTACAAACACAAGTGTGTCTTTCCTACACTCAAACATGGTGGTGGGAGTGTCATGGTTTGGGGCTGCATGATGCTGCCAGCACTGGGGAGTTACAGTTCAACTATGAGAGAACTATGAAGATCAACGTGTACGGTGACATACTGAAGCAGAGCATGGGTATTCCAACATAATAACCCAAAATGCACCTTCAAGATGACCACTGCCTTGCTAAAAAAAAATTGAGGGTAAAGGTGCTGGACTGGACATCTGTGGGGTGAAGGAGCACAAGGTCTCTAACATCAACCAGCTCTGTGACGTCATGAAGGAGTGGAAGAGGAAAACAGTGGCAACCTGTGAAGCTCTTGTGAACTCCATGCCCAAGAAAGTTAAGGCAGTGCTGGAAAATAATGGTGGTCACACAAAATATTGACACTTTGTGCACAATTTGGACATTTTTGTTGCCAGCAGTTTACACATTAATGGCTGTGTGGCGAGCTATTTTGAGGGGACAGCAATTTCACACTGTTATACAAGCTGTACACTGATTACTTTACATTGTATCAAAGTGTCATATCTGCAGTGTTTTCCCATGACAAAATGTAATAAAATATTTACAAAAATGGGGAGAGACTCAATTTTGAACACATACACAACACCAACCACATTAACAATTTGCTGCATATAAATAGGGGTTTTGAAGTGACAATAAGGATATTTAACTTCTCAAATGATATATGTTCTTGCAGACTACAACAGTCAAAAAGAAAATGTTTTTTCCAACAACTACTTCACAATTCAGTTACTGCACTGCAGTCCACTGAATGCTCATGAAGTCAATCAACACTTGCCTTTGAACTCCTTCAATTGAACATATATCTCAGATTTAACTATAACAGGTCACTTACTGAAAAAGGAACAGTACACTAACAATTTAGAAAATTAAACATTTTAATTGAGAATTTACTGATTTAGTAAATGTTCCACATCAAAGACAACAAAACATTATTGTCTTTGTTTAGAGCTAGGACCTGGGAATGCTTATGTAATATAGTCAATAGTTGGGAGCCACTAAACATGTGAATTGAAGACAAAATAGTTGGAGTAGAAACAATATAGTTGGAGTAGAAACAATAGAGTAAATAACCCTAAGACTAGAACTGCTGAGTCCTTGGATCATGAAATTTAGAAATTACATGTACAATTACTATAAGGAATGCAAAGCTGTGCTGTAAAGCATGCTGGAGCTCAAATAGTTATATTACAATGCATAGTATTCATCTAACAGAAAAGGCAATTTAGTCAACCATTACAGACTTTACTGAGCACTTAAAAGCAAGTAACAATTTCATTGTGAATCTATAGTTAAGTTGTGTGTCCCAAATCATTTAAGCATTTATACTGCTCCCAACACTTCTGAACCAACTAATTGAACCAGCTCATTAATAAGCTTTTTCTGGTCTAGGTGAGTGTGTTAAGAGCAGGGAATTCTGTAAAATTGGTAGAAGATGAGAACTAGAAGCCCAGGCTTGGGAAAATGCAAGTTAAGAGCAAGTATGGCAAAGCAGACAATGCACCACACAAAGCATGAAAGACAGCAGGACACTAACTTGGACTTTCCAGAACAACATACTACAATGATAATTTCCACATCTAACCCCAAAGCACAAACTCACAACCTAATACCCAAATAACCAGTTAGAATGCACACAACATGTACAGTATTTTAAAGATGAAAGGAGGTTTGCCATCACCAAGACAGAAATATTGGCACATGTATTTTGTCTTTGCATCACTGCACTTTATTCATGTAGATGCACAACAGCAGAGGCTAAAGTTCACATGACACACTACAATACACCTGAAACATTTTGTTTACATGTGAATTGTGATCACAACTGGAAATCAGGAAAACTGATGTGCAACTGGACCTAAAATCAAAGCCCCAAAAAACCAATTGCAATTCTGAGAGAGGAGTAGGTCTTTCTAAAAGTACCCTTTGTTCACTGAAATGAGAAAGCTCACTACATGTTGATGCCAGACTGCACAGCACGACCTGGAAGTCTCTCGAGAAAGACAAGCGTGTAACAAAGGACACATTTGCCACCAGTGATAAACATGCGAAATGTTGAACATACAGGACTAACATGCGTCTATTTTGCAGGAAAAAAGACAGGTTTGTATTTTGCATCGCAGTTCTGTTCCCGTGCTACAATATAGTTATCACTCCTCCCAACCCCGCCATCTTGGGCCGACCCAAGCAGCCATTACTACCAAACACAAATACGCGTGTCTTCTCTGAACAGTTCAACTACTGGGTGACCTGGGAGTGGATATAAACGAGCTAAAAGCACAAAACACTGTTGTCAAAGGTTGCACTTTTGTCCAATAGCACGGCTGCAGTGTTAAACCTAATACACGATTTATAGCCCCAGAGTGTCAGGGACTGGGGACGCGCAGCCAGGTAGTTAGCTCAGTTAGCACAGCAAGCTCAGTTAGCTCAGCTAGCTAATAACGGTGTCCAACTAATACAGCATTAAAGCAGGACACCCAGGGCGTGACACTAAATCGTAAGGATATTACACATTTTATTAAACCTAATCACCCTCTGAAACACTGACTGGGCTGATCCGCAACCACCCAGTCGGTTTAAAGTTAGGTTTCCGAGGCTGTCTTCGCCTGGGGTGTCAATGGGGACCAGTTGCTGTGAACTGGCCATGCAGAATAAACCGCGATCACATCCTTAACGTAAGCCCACATATTTGGGCAGGGTTATGGTACTAACAGGAGTCAGTAATAGCGATAGTTTTCATGTAACAAAAAAACAAACACTTAACACTCCCTTAACAACCACGATTCTGAAAAGGGGGTCAGTCTGCGCTATATGAAAACCCCGGTTATTTAGGGGGAAGGCGCTGCTTGTGTGACCAGATAACGTTACTTCAGCAGCTAGCGAGCGCTGTGTTTGCAGGAGTGTCAGGAGCTTTACCAGCTACTCCGCTTGCTCGCCTGTTTTTGCAAGTTTACAAACTTGCCCGCGCAGGGAAGTTAATATTTTGTCCGTTTGTGCTGTCGCAGCAACGCGGAATTCATGGAGTAAAAAGAAGCAGAATGGTCTTGTTGTCTCAAGCGGCTAGCTCTTTAGCATGTAGCCAGCTTAGAGAAACCAGGACGCTGCGCAGCCGCTAACGCGGGGGTTGTGTGAGCACATCAGATCAACTTCTCCAGTCGCACGAGTGAAACGTGTTGTGCAAAACCGCTTCATTCGGAGCTCATGTGCCCATACAGTCGTGTTTACATGCAAAGTGCGCGGACAGTGCGAGAATGAACCGGCGAGGGTTGTTAGACAACTTGCTAGCTAGCGTTACCTTTAACAGTAAGGCCTTCGTTCTGGCGCCATCTTCATGAAGCCTCAGAAATCCAAACAGTGAGCTGCAAGCGAGAAGACAACACACAACACTCCAGATCAGTAGATGTCGATTAAGACTTTTCGCACTACAAAATGCAGAATACAACCTCTATACCAACGACACTGACTCTGCGTGCCGTTCGTACGGCGTTTCTAACCTGTCAATTCCAGCCAAACTGTCCCTCTCCTGCGCTGTCAGCCTAGGAAAGTCCTCTTCGGGTTCACTCGCTTTTCCCGCCGCCATTTTCTTTTCCTCATCACCAGCAGCGCCGAGGCTTCGAGCAGCAGCGCAGGCAGCGACAGCGAGCGACACTCGGCACGATTGCATGGAATCGCACCGAGTAAACGAAGGACCAGTCCCAGCAGTTGAAAAAGCACCACAAAATCAACGCGATTTTAGAAACTTTTTTCCTAATATGGTAAAATTCAGCTATAAATCCTCCTGGAAACGAGTTATCCTCCAGTTGGCCCTCTTCTCACATTTTCACAACAACGTGTGAGACGCAGAAAATAAAGGTTCATGCACGCGCAATCACTCGTGCACAATAGTAACGCTGTATTGAAAATAAGTTCAAACTTCTATCTGCCACCAGATCAAAGTTGTTGTAATTGTGTCACACAGGCAAACCCACGCCGTCGCATTTGACACGCCCTCTCTGGGTTTAACAGCCAATAGCAGCATTAAAACGGAACACGTGACTGGCCTTGTCCTAAAAAAAATGTGGACCAATCCTTATATTAATTTTCCCCAAAATGGTATTTCAATCAACAGACCGAGTTGTGTATGTGCATTATTCATATATGCATAAAGAGCACAGTATCGCAAAACAAACGTATAATACATATATATTATTGATAAATACTGTCCCGTTGAAGAAACTAACGCTGATCATATATTAGGAGCTAGGTATTAATGGTATTAATCATGAGTTCGTCACATATGTTAACTTTCCGCGTTTGTGCGCGGTAATGCATATTATCATTTTGAACTGGCAGTTCTTAATTCAGTGGCAGTGGCTGAAAGGGCATTGTATGCTGAGCAGCTCTGTTTAGAGGCGTGCTGCGCTGTGCCGAAGATTTAAATCCAGGAGTTCACACTGACTGAATTTCGCACACTTGGTACTGAAAATCTCCTGCAGTGGTTTGTTTGGTCAAATTTCTGAAACCCGGACATAAGTTAATATTTGAATCCTTGACGTGGCACAGCATCACACAGTAGGTGTGTATCCACAGCTGTCAGCCTCATCTGACACGATGATGTAACCAGTGTAACGTTTCCCAAAATGGCGGAACAACACCGAGGCTAGTGTGAGTATGAGATTCTCAGCCTCTGTGTTAGTGTGTTCACCTTTTAGCCTGTCAGTAAGCATGTCGTGGACACTATTATAAGACATGTCGTTTTGTCTACAGTCACACATGTGTGTGGTTCTGCGTTGTTGCTGCTCGGATATTAAACTGGACACAAACGTTAGTTGTTTAAGTCAATTTCTAACCGCAGCCAGCGATGTTGCTCGCCATGAAAGCGCAATATTTATGCAACTGCGTGGTTCCCTTTACATGAAATTGCAAAATCCACCTTTGGCTATACGGAACTGTTAAAAGTTAAGTGTTATGCCAAACGAGCTTACTGGAGTCATCAGCTTGTAAATGGCAAAGACTGTATACACTGATTACCCATGACATTAACACCACCTGCCAAACATCTCCTCATGCTGCTGAAACAGCTCTGACTGTGCTCTGACCTCCCTCTATTAAAGTCAGCATTAACAATATGTTCAACAGCTCCTTACTTGGATCAGAGCAGGCAGGCTATTTCACTCCACACATGCATCAGTGAGCCATCACATATTCACCAGGTGTCCTTCCTTGGACCACTTCTGGTAGGTACTAAATACTGCAGACCTAGTGCACTCCATACGACATGTTGTTCTGGAGATGATCTAGCCATCACACTCAGGCCCTTGTCAGAGTGGCTCAGATCCTAACGCCAATTTTCCTTGCTTCCAACACACAATCTTTAAGAATTGTTCATTGGCTGCCTAATACATTCCACCCTTCTGGCATGTCATTGTAATAGAATAGCTCGATAATCAATATTATCCGCTTTACCTGTCAGTGGTCTTAATATTATAACTGAGCAAAGCACAGATTCAGAAATGATCGCTGACATGTATTTCTGGCCCACCTCTAGGCCAGGCTGATGCAGAGAGTGAAGATAAGGCCTATGATGTTGTAGAATTGACCGAGTATGCATGCGGCCATCAGTGGTGGAGCAGAGTTTTGGGGAGTAACTCTGGTCCTATAGTAGAGAGGTACTCTGTTGCCACTCAGATCATGATGGGTGGGGTCACCGGATAGTATTTGCTGCTTTCTGTCTTGAACAAAATTCTATTTCTAAATGGTCCAATTCAGAAAGTGATCATGTCATATTGATTTCAAATGTGATGTGAAGATTTTACTTCAATTCTGTTGTGTAATATGTAATTTCATTCATTACATGAAGCTAAATAATTGTTCCTGCTTAATGTTAAAGAAATTATATATACAGGTATAGATCACAAGTCTAATCACAATTTGATACTATATTGATTATTTTAGCTACCAATCTGATACCTTAACATTTGCAGTGATGTGATGTGGTACTATACTGAGTCTGTGGTCAGTCTGAAATATGATTAAATCCGACACATTTCCATGAGCTTACACAGGCAAGCAGATTATAATCTGTTTATAGTTAAACATTTTTTTTAGCAAAAGTCAAATACAGTGATGCTGTCATAGGCAAAGGCAACTTTTCAACACTGCCCAGACTTGATGTTAAAATATTATAGAATGAACATTTTCATGTGCCAGATTGATACAGCAGATCATGCACTACTTTGGTCAATGCATTGATACAAATCAATTAATAATATTTCAATGATATAATGTTTTAGATATTCTGTGTCCAAAAGTATCTAGAGACTACTGCTAAATCGGGAATAGATGTATTTTAAGGTGCACTCATTGTCAACTGACACAATTGTTCAGTTACACATACGGCTTGTTTAATCTCCATAAAAAAGTTTTGCCAGTAAAATACAACACTTTGGAGCTGCTGCACATGAGCCTAAAGTCTCCATCCCAGGTGTAAATCTCTCCAGCATTAGTCTGTGGAACAGTGCAATTGCATTCTTTGGTGCATTGGAGCACCTTTAGAAGAACTAGTGGCATTTGTCATTTGTAGAACCAAATCTCCATCATCTACACCTGACCTCACTAGTATTATTATTGCTGAATGCAATCATGTTGCCACAGTATTGACATTGTGTTGACATTTACATACTATTGACCTTCTCAGAAGAGTAGAATGGGTATCACCTCACAAGCTGCTACAACAGCTTCAAAATTTTCCCAAAATATATACCCTTAATTCGAGGACTGAGGGCCAAAAGGGCGTAAGTGACATTTCACCAACTTTACAGGAGAGCCAAAACAAAAAATGACTTTCTGTACTG
>JBBIGC010000104.1:5305624-5319582 GCA_037576955.1 Lepidarchus adonis
TTTGGCATATTTTAATACCGCCTATATATTATTGAAAGCACAGTACATATTTTAGCTCAAACTTGTCATAGTAGTCGAGGTTCCCTTTAACACTGTGTACACATATGACCGTCAGCACCCACACAGACAATGCTATCGTTAAGTAGCTTTAGCTCCTAGCTCATGCTACTGCTAACTGCCAATCAAAACTGAAGGTCTTTTTAACTCGCGCTCATAAACGTCAGTCGAGTCATATGATTGGACTAAAGTTTTTTAAGCTTTCCTTCAGATTATTTTCTGTGTCAATCAAAAGTCATGTGTGCTTTTTTCTGGGAGGTTATAAATGCTGGCTCCTCTCTTCTCAGAGTATCTTCTCCTCAGTGTGAGTTTGGACAAGCTGCTCTTCACATCTGAAGGAGTGTCTTGTGGAGCTGAGGACAATGCATTTTTACTGGCAATCTATGTTTTTGGGGCGAGGGGAGGTCCCCAAAGCATTGTTGGCATTAGTGATCACTTCTTCTGGTTTTTCCAATTAGTATCATGCAGTGGAACACATTGCAATAGCTTCTGTCATGCATCGACTTGGGGAAATCTGTTTCCCCCATTACAGATTAGTATTTGCATTTTTTCTGTTCCTTTCATTAACATTTGTTGGAAATATATGATCTCCCCATTATCATTATAAACATTAACCTTTGCATCTTCTCTTTATAAACATTCTGACATGGGTATTTGAGAGTTTTTTTACTCTATTTTATCAATATCCTCATTTCTTAGAATGGGATGGTTAGAATGGTTGAGGTTTAGTGAGTACTAATGTCTCAGTTTAGTAAGGCCTCAGCTCTGACATCAGATCCTATAGTATAAATAAATAGTTCTATTCATACTTAACATGTAGTGTCATTTAATTTTATTTTATCTAAACCCACTACATTGCATCTCTACTCATTATAAGCCCTTTTAATTTCGGGGGCTTTTTGGTTGCTCATCCCTATATCTCTCTATTTTATTTTTAAAATAGTACTGATAATTTAAACTAGTCTTAATTTTCAGAAGTTTGTTTCAAGCTGATAGCTAGCAATTTGTTTTTACCTATCGTTACCTAATTTCATTTTCTTCCATCTTTTGCACAGACTTGGAGAGGGTCAGGTTACATTTCACTGCTTGTTGTACATGTGTTAATAGGCATATGACACTGATTAAACATTGCTATTTGCTACCCGAGCAGCTAAATTAGCATCTCTAGCAGCCTCGCTAACACTCAATATGTCAGCATTAGAAGGTTTGTATTTATAGGTAATTATATCCGCAAGGCATTGTGGGAGTGAGGGTTTACTGAGTTTTGTTGGAGCGTTTGAGTGCTTCTGTGTTTTAAAGAGAAGTTGTGTTCATTGTGTCAGTGTTACTAGGCGGCTGGTGTGAGCTGATGGCGGAGAGGTCCAGAGTCTTGTTGAAGACTGGTAATAAAACCAGAAACAGGTCGCGTCCCGCTCGTGACACTGAGCCCTTGGTGTAAGTGTTCTTATGTTACGCTGTTGAGCAGGTTTTGATTGCCTACCAGATTTATTTACCAGTCTTTATCAAGACTAATCTGTACCAGTGCGTCCCCTAGTGGCTAGAATGTGCACGAGCATTAGCCTGTGAGCGGAGCATGGTGATGGATACTCAGACCTGGCGAGACATTACTCTCTACATTACTACATTACTCTCTGTACTCGTTACGCTTCTCCACCGCCAGCCCGCTCACACAAACACACACACCTCCCATCACTTCAGTCAGTACTGCTCTTTTACCTGAAACACATAGAACAAGCACAGCAGACATAAACATGCACACTCCACGCTCCCATGATGCACTCCTGCTCTCAGCCAATAGGAGCCCAGGACCATTACAATACTATGAGCTGGATAAAGTAACAAACGACCAGTTGACTTTAAACATTTGTATTAATTGGTGCCACAGATACATGTTTCTCTCCTTCTCTCTCCTTTACTGTAGCTCAATAGTTTCTTCTTTGTGAATCTTCATATGTTTGTGCTGTAGCTCAATGGTTAGAGAAGTGAATTTGTAACCGAAGGGTCTCAGGTTCGATTCTCGGAACCGGACAGCAGCTGAAGTGCCCTTGAGTAAGGCACCTAACCCCCCACCGCTCACCTTGTACGTCGCTCTTCTGCCAAATGCTGTAGCTGTAAATTTGTTGTGTTCCCATAGTGATTTATAGCCTTTTTGTAAATGAGACAGTTGGCTGGTGTGTCATATTCAGGCTGAAAATAAAGCCACACAGCGCTTTTCCTGTCTGCTGTTTCACTGCTCTCTCTCAGTGTGTGACTCTCTTTTGTGGAGAGAGATTAGTATGTGTGCGCGTCTCTCTCTCTTTCTCTGTGTGTGCGCCTCTTGCCTCCTGCTGCTCCGGGATCACGTGACAGTACGTAATGGCGCTGTTCCGCGCTGTGACTAAAGACGGAGAGAAACTTAAACTCGTCGGCAGATTCGGAACTGAAGTATCGATCGATATCTATACCAACTTTGTTATCGATATTACTGATATTATGGTTCGATCCGCCCACTACTGGCAGCACACGAGCGGAAAAGCCGCGAGTTAAAGGCAGGTTTCTGCAAACATCAGTTGTGATTAATTCATTAACAGAAGGCGTTTTCAGAGAGGGAGATTTTCAGAGATGCTGTAGGGACACTGTGGCGCCGGTGTTATCGGTCAGAAGAGCGATGGCGTTGTCCAGGGATACGGCCAATCAGCTGGACCTGGGTGTAGCGAAGTGCAGGTTAGTGTCCAGTGTGACGAGTCCATGCGCAGCAGCAGCACCGCGCAGCTGATGGTGTTTGATGTTCTGCCCCTAAACACAACTACGACTTTGAGCTGAAATCTATCACACAGTGAAGGAATATGGAGAGTTTAGTTTCAATATTATCAAATGAACATCACACCATTCACGAATATATTTCTTGACTCAGAAACAAATTTAACAAGATTCACAAAGATGATTCATGACTTACGAATAAATGTAACACCATTTACAAAAGCATTTGTCAACTCCACAAAAATGTTGTGATTCACAAATGTCAGTGCAGTTGAATTTATTCACAAACCGATTCACATTTGCGCATTGTAGTCTTTCTCTCTTTTGCAGGGAATTAATTGTACGTTTGACCAGAGAACGTTCACGTTTGATTCAGTCAACACCACACGAAAATGGCTGGGAATGGCGGTTCATCATCTGTAAGTATAACTTGTTCAACTTATAAAACTCCTTCATTCGTGATTGAACCTCAATTAATTTAAAGTATTTGAACGCGTTTAGTTAATGTTTAGCAAACGTTAACTGCAATTAATTCCCTGCAAGAGAGACTACAATGCGCGAATGTAGCACAATATAGTCAACATTAAATCCCGCTCTCGAACATCAGCTGATGTGATTGGCTGTAAACTTTGGAGACATATGATTGGCTAGCTTTTGAAAAAACACATTTGTGCATCCAGCGCTGTCAGGGAAGTGTCAAAAATCCACAAATAAATGTAAGGGTGTTCACAAATATATACAGTGGTTTGAAAAAAAAGAGCATTGCTGAGGAGATCTAGGTCAGACACCCTGCTTAACCTGCTGCCACAAAAACCAGACCCTGGACCAGCAGAAAAAAGTACATTAATGAAAGAATGTATCTAAAGTGAACAATGTTAATTCACACAAACTTTACATGTATAAATTTGCCACAAGCACAGATTAAGATAGAGTTTTACTAGTTTGTAAATCTACACCAATTTAGAATTTAATGGGTGGAACACAACAGAAGTGTGATTGGGTTGTGGATACCAGGATACTTCCTGTTTTACATTCTAGCAGAACTCTTCCCCTAGCATGCAGAGTTCTCCAGCCTCCAAACAGAACTCGTCATTTAGAACAAAAATAATTGTTTGGTCTCATATCCACAAAACTTTTTCCATTAGTATCATCCATCTGATCTTTTCCACATCAATATATTAGTGTTAAAAGCAGTGGATTTCTCCTTGTAACTGTTGTGTTCTTATGCTAGACTCATGACCATTAAAGAAGGGAACTCTGAAAACATGTGTTGGGGGAGAAATGATCTGGTACATATATACACACTAAATGAGTGACCGACGTAAGAAATTTACCATGTAGGCATTTAAAATGAAATGAAAGTATCCTGAGCATTTTTTTTAAAAATGGTTCAGTAGATAATCTCATGCAAACCGATGACCACACATTTAAACATTTGCCATTTCAAACTTTATTTTGGTAAAATCATACAATAAACGTTTTCTCGTGCAGTGCACAGCTTCTAAACTAGTACATAAAGCAAATTCTAACTAAGGGCTCTGGCAAGGTTCTTTGACCTGGTTTGGTGAATCAAAAGCAGTCTTTATGTCCAATGTACAATATTCAAACTAACAGCCAATTAAGACCAACAAAACACCAAACCAGACGGAGAACGAAACCTCTGAATGCCCAATTTTTGCAAATGCAACAAGAGAATAACCACATGTTTTTCCTTAAGATTGCCATGTGCCAGACATTCACTGGGGGAAGAAATAAAAATTAATAAATCAGAAAAAGAAACTGGACAATCTGGACACGTTGCATTATTACATATTTAGGAAAAATGTTTTGATAACTTTTGTCCAAACCTTGGCATGGTTAGCGTTCAAAATTTTGATGCCAATTAAAATGAGACTGAAATATTTGGCCACAAGTCAACAAGTGTGGATTTTCATGGAGTCCAAAATCACCATAAACATTAAAAAGCTCACACTACCCCGAAATATAAATCTCACGCATACGGGTGACATTCAACATTCAAGTGCCAGTGTTTTTGTACTGTCTTTTGGTCAAGTTTCTTGAAACTGTCACTTTTAGGCTTATAAAAATAAATATTTCTCAAAAATGCTCAATAAATTACACAAACTAGCAGCAAAAGTAGAATCTAGTAATCCGTGTGCAAATAGCTAAATTCCCACTGCCGATTCCCTGGTCCCAGTCGATCCTGTTGAGCACCCTTCCCCTTTTGTAAACAAGCTGCGTTTTTTTTTTTTCTTACAGTCTTCACACAATTATTTGGAAGCTTAAGGACACGCACTCAAGACATTTATATAAAACTCTAGATGTGCAATAAAAGAATTGTTTTGTAAAACTTGGGCATAACACACATGGGCCTAGACCTAAATAGCACCAATCAAGTTACCACAATACTGTCAGTGCATCTGCTTCAGTTCACCATTTCTCAAACTTCTTTAAATGTCAAAAAGGCACAACACACATGAGGAAATCTATTGCACTTCAGTTAAATGTAGTATCCTGCCCACCATCCTTAAAGTTCACCTAATGAAAGGAGCGGCGAGCACTGCCAGCTTCGCTGACT
The DNA here is from genome assembly GCA_037576955.1 of Lepidarchus adonis. Classification (NCBI taxonomy): domain Eukaryota; kingdom Metazoa; phylum Chordata; class Actinopteri; order Characiformes; family Lepidarchidae; genus Lepidarchus; species Lepidarchus adonis. The sequence continues at coordinate 5,310,999 of JBBIGC010000104.1, forward strand.
GACAGCTGGGCTTGTCTCCACAGTACCGCATAGCAGCTCAACTGCCGTAACACACAGTAAAGGGAGAGATGGGAAAACTGTAACCCTGCCTTTGGCCAGGATGCCATGGAAACCTCATCCACTAGAATAAGAGAATAGAAAGTGTTATGCCAAAACTGCAACCCACATAGCCTTTGCCTCACCCTGTGCAGTTCATTGTCCTTTGTACATTATTCCCGGTTTTGTCCAAGTCCCAGTCTGCCCCAGGCTCCTGGGATCTCAAAAGGTGACTTGTGTCTCTAGTGCAAGCCTGAGGATGTCGTTTCAAAATTCAACGCAGCTTGGGAAAAGAGAACAAAAATATCTGGATGACATTCTTTGTAACAAAAATCAAAGCCTGCTGCAGAAATCTGAATATCTCCTTGACCAAAAAAACAAGAACACTAGCATGCGAATTATTGTAGAGATGGGCTTGGCATTTTACAGCAAGTCCGCTCTGACACTGTGGTCCTAAAGTAGCCATCTGAACTTCTCACTACGGCAGTAGCTTAGCATACACCACTTTAAAGAACTGCTTAAGTTTATTAAAGGAAAAAAGAAAAAAAAAAAGAAAAAGGAAAAGCCATAATAGTTCAAGTAAGAAAAAAATGAATCAACTACTCCACTCCTCCAAAGGGCTAGTCTGGTACTGAACTAGCTGCCTCAAATGTTACAATTCACAAATGGGAGTGTCCAAGCACTGTGCACCCGAACACTTGCATGAATTGAAGTACACATTGTTCACAAAGGACTTCATGGCTAAGAATATTAAGAGATCATAAACTGGAATGGCTTGGTATTTCTTTTTCAGACGACTACCACGTCCCTAAGAGGTACCTCTCCAGGATAGAGTGAGCAAGATTAACATTTTTGCCAATGTCTTCATACTCTTGCTGCACTTTTTTTTTTTTTGCAAAGCAAGAGCGATCGCCAATAGAGGGAGGGTCCGGCCCATTTGTGACCAGAGCCTCTTGACCCCATGATCAATTTAAAGTTCAGAACAAGATCATGACCAAGAGTCAGACCATCCCAGAAATTGCCAAGGTTTGATTAAGCTTAATTTTTTTTTCTTGCCATAAAAAAAGTAGTAGTTTGGGGAGAAAAACAAAGAAAAAACAAAAAAAACAAGCAGGAGAACAAGAAAACTAAATAATGGCCAAATCTTAGCCAGTGTGACAGTAAAAGAAAAACAAAAGGAAAAAAAAAGGCACAGTACATTAACAAACGAATGATTCTCAATTACTATAAACAAAGCAATGAGGTGGGGTTAAAAAAAAAAATCCTGATCAAGTGTTCTACAGAATGGTTCGCCCTGTGGCCAAACGCTCCATTGCCCTGGCGACCCCATCATCTATAGCCAGCAGTATGCTTCGTTTTGGGATGTGGTCAGAGAATCACAGCTGGTAATGTACTGTAGGAGTTCTTGAAAGCTACACAGGGTATATAGTCTGGCTAAGTTACATGTGGTTTCCATTCAGTGAGTTTGGCATGACCCACTGATTGTGCGGAGTGAACTGAATAGATGGAAAGTGGGGAATGTTAGTTTCCCCACCAGTCCACCTGACTGTAGTTTCCTCCATAGCCATCACTGCTGTAGAAGTTCCCAAATCCACCTGGGTACCAAAAACAAGAGAAAAGCAAACTTACACAATACAATTCAATACAATTTGCTGAGAAAGAAGGAAACAAGCACACAATGATTATAACCAAACCAGCTACAAACAAAGCACAACAGTGCAAAAACATTTACAAGTAAACTATTAACGCTCTTCCCCCAATAAGGTGGAGTTTGAGCGAAACTGACCCTTACCACCACCAAATCCACGATTTCCTCCATGACTCCCTGTGTTACGGCCGCCACGGCTACCGAAACCTCCACTACTGCTACTGCTGCTGGTTTGACGGTAATCCCTGGCTCCGAAGCCACCAGAGAATCTAATAAAATACAATTAAACAGGGACGTCATCCTCTGAACAGGACTAAAGCAAACAGATGTACTATAAAATGGAGGTTACTTCAGAGTTCTGCAACTAAAATTAATTTAGGCTACATGGTCTCATCGTCAAATAGCACATACTAAATCATCTTTATCAAAAATCAATAAATCACAAAAGCGTGTGGAGTCACCTCTTTGAACGACCACGACTACTGCTCTTGTGTTGGTGCTCATAAGCCAAGCTTTCCAGCCAGGATGGCACTTCCTGTTTAGCCTCAACCAGAATGTCTAGCAGGTCCTTGGTGATGTTGCTATTCTTGTCATTAAAGAACGAGGTAGCAAGACCTAAACAAAAGTCAGTTATTAGAATCAGAAAAAATGCTTATGCAGCTAACTACACATGGAGACATTAAATACATGGACTAACACACTAAGATAAAACTATAGATAAAAATGCCAGAGTATAAATAGGGTAAGATGGTGTGAGTGAAAGGATACTGATTTAGAAACTAATTTGTAATAAGTACAGTAAGGTAATAACAGAATAAATAAAAAAGCATCAGCAGCGCCCATACCTTAAAAACCAGCCCTGAGAGTTAAAGCAAATCATGTGTAAGTTAATTAACTCTACATGCATCATAAGGCAAGTTATTACCAAGGTTGCCTACACGACCAGTACGACCAATGCGATGGACATATTCCTCAATATCACTAGGCAGGTCGAAATTAATGACATGTTTCACATTACAGATGTCCAGACCACGTGCAGCCACCTGAGACCAAAACAATGGGTTTAGTGGGGGGAGACAATATCACAAACACACCAAGAACTCTGTTAGCTTTTTACATTTTGCATGTACGTGTCATTAAACAACTGTTCCGTCAAAGCCATTTAGTCTTTGAAAAAATTAATTTATGCTGCAAAACCAACGGCTTGAGCATTCAATAGCAGAAACTAGTTCAGCCCTATGTTTTATTAGCGTAAAGTAAAATTTTTCATATTACAAGGTTTTAAAAAAACACCTACATGATAAAGACCAGAGAACTAGATGTAGTCTGACTAAACTGCGCATGTAAAGGTACCCAGAAACTGGTTCTTCAAACACTAATCCTACTCCCATCTTACATTTCGATTAAAATCTATTCATAATGCTGTGCAAGAATAAACCAAAATCCTTCTCTAGGAAATCCAACCTGTCTCCCCTTACAAAGGCAATGCCTGTTGCTAAGAATTAAATTTGGAGAACATACAGCAGTGGCAACCAGGATTGGACACCTTCCTGAGCGAAACTGGTGGAGTGCTTCCTCACGATCTCTCTGTGAGCGGTCACCATGGATACTGGTGCAGGCATAGCCTTCGCGATACAGGAAGTCCTCCAGTGCATCAGCACCCTTTTTAGTCTCCACAAAGACCAGAGTCAGGGATTCTTTACCTGTTGTGAAGGTAGAAATTTTTGGGGAAGCAATATGTGTCACCTAAAGATTAACGAAATTCAAAGCAATTTAAAAAGGTGAAACAATGTCTCCACACATTTCTGAAAATCCAAAGAAGATTGGTATAATGGGGAATGATGATCCTCATAAACAAAAAGAGGATTCCCTTCAACTTTAATTTCTTAATTAAAACAAAGAGCACCCGCAGTTCAATGTGTGTTGGGGGATGAGGATAGGGGAGCGGACATTACAAAACTTTACAAACTCAAGTCTGACAAGATACACAAGACAAATGGAATGAAAGCAAAATGTCAAGCAAAATAAAATTGCAATGAGACTTGCAGTTCCACAGGGAGGGTGAAATAGGTCTCTACTCACCAGGTTTCTCCATGCTTTCTCCAGGGTTGTCCTGACTCTCATTTGGTATGACTTTGGATAAAACCAGACCTCAATAAGCTTTTCTCTTTTACTACACTGATACAGTTATCATTTACAGTGTGGATGGTCACATAAAAAAGTACCTTAGCTTGAAATGTACAAACTGACACATCTTGTCAAATATGACAATGCCATGAACCGTGGCCTTTGTCTCAAATGTTAATTTTACTTTACATGAGTGATCAAATTCTTAAAATCACCTGTGGCGTTGAGAAGATCAAGCAAGAAGGATCTTTTATCACTTTCTTCAACCCAGACCACCTTCTGGGTAATGTTCTCAGAAGTGGAGCCCACACGCCCCACAGCCAGGAAGATATAATCATCCAGGAAGTCACGTGCCAGGATCTAAAAGTACAGCAAAGACAATCAGTTCATAAGATGAAAGCAAATTGTTAACCTTGCAAGTTTCCTTTTTTTTTATATAACTACACAAGTTAGTCAAACCCTGTTACCTTGCCCCACATTATCCCCACAAAGGGCAGCAGAACAGATTGCCTTTCACCCAGTCCCTCGCTACAATGTGCAATGTCAGATGTATGCCTCTATAGCTCACCAAACTTGGGTCCATGTTAGCACTGTGGCCTAGAATGAGGTTAGTCATGCAAAGTGTTGCTCACTGCTGCAGTTGGTGAAGACACCAACATACTATGGACTTATCACTAATGAAGCCTCAGCCTGGTTGGAGTCTGGGCTGTCAATCAACACAGCAGACCCTGCTGTTTGACAGACGGCTGGTTGATTGAATCGAAACTGGTCAAACTAGCTGTGGAAGAGCATGGACACGACCAGAGCAAAGACCCAAAATGTCTGGCAAACGAAAGATGCATTCTATTTATAAAAAATATATCAAGCCAAAAGCTAAAATGGCTGAACGTCTGAAGGAAAAATAAAAACAAAAACGCTTGCGTCTGGGGAAGCATGGTGAGCTTGAAGCGGAGTTGAAAATGTGGCTTCTGTCTGCTAGATCACAAAATGTGACGTTTGGCCGTGTCGTTTCAAGGACAGGCACAGCATCGCAGGTCAAGTCATTTGTGGTGAAAGTGCAGGGGTTGTTTTTTTTTTTTTTTAAACCAGTTTCAATAGCTCGCCAAACCCACCACTTGCTAAATTTAGGACCTGGACCAATAGCGGTAATCTCAGTGGGTTTGACTGTATATAGAAATAAAGGCTGGGAAATCCCTCCCTCCCCTCTATTGCACAAGCAGTTTTACTACCTGGATCTCCTTTGGGAAGGTGGCACTGAACATCATGGTCTGACGCAATCCTTTAGGAGGCATTGTGTCCTGTTCCACTATACGACGAATCTGTGGTTCGAAACCCATGTCCAGCATCCTATCAGCCTCATCTAGGACCAAGTAACTGCAGGGAAAAAAGAAAAAAAGATGAATAATGAATGAATGTCACTTTTAAACAAAGACTGTGTGTAAAGTTTTTATTCAAAGCATATGGAAAGACACATTCAGCATTATAGCCTTAGTCATAAGTGTACTAACTCACTTGCAATAATCCAAGCCAATCTTGCCCCTTTCCATCATGTCTACAAGACGACCAGGTGTGGCAACGAGCAAGTGGCAACCTCTCTCCAGGTCACGAATCTGCTGGCCAATGTCAGCTCCCCCGTATACCACACAAGGACGCACCCGTGAACGATATGCAAACTGCAAGTTTGCGGGAGAAGAAAAGTGATCAGAAAACCGAGAAAAGCTACCAACCAAGTTTCCTGAATATTACAAAAAAAAAAAAAAAAAAAAAAAAAAAAAAGCAAAAAAGTAGATACCTTTCGTGCCTCGTCGTATATCTGGAGAGCCAGTTCCCTTGTAGGAGCCAGAACCAGAGAAATTGGATACTGTTTACGTCGTCCATATCTTCCATTTTCCTATGGCAACAAAACATTTTTAGCCACACCATAATGAATAGATGAGACAAAAATGCAGGAAATTACTTAATATCTTTGAAATAGTGAATATCTGATTATATAAAGTGTCTACAGAGAACATATAGCAGATCCCATCTCTATAGACTGAGACTTTGTTGTTTTTTATTGTTGTCTGGCATCAACCAGAAGGGATTCCCCTTCTTCCCAAAAATCCTCTAAAGACTTCCTCCTCTAGCAAGAGAGTTTTTCCTTTGCTGCCACCATCCTCAGGTTGCCCATAAGGGGCTCAACCACGGTTTGTGTGACCATTGTCCTCTTTTGCAAAAAATACTTATTGTAGCAGTTTTGCTTTACAATCAACCGTGATGACATCAGCTTGGTAAAATGGTGTTCCACAATCTTATCTGAAGGCCTTGAAGAGTTCCTTAGATCTTTGCATGATGCACACTTCATAGTGAAGAGATCGCTTGTTAAAATGTGATGGGGAGAGGGGATGTAATATCCATGGGACGTTTATCTTTACAAGACCGTGTGCTCTCACACTTACCTGGGAACTGTTTTTTGCAGCCTGTAGGGCTTCTCCTGGTCCATCTGTGTAAATCTGGCTAAGCACTGGCAGCAAGAAAGCTGCAGTTTTACCAGAGCCTGCAACAACAAACAAGCACAACATAAACTTGACTGCTTCACTCTCCCAAACAGACCCAGAATTTATTGCATTGATCTGACCTGTCTGTGCACATGCCATCAGGTCTCTCTTTGATTTGATGATTGGAATCGCATGCTTCTGGACAGGAGTTGGGCGTGTGTACCGACTCAGTGTGATGTTGCCCATAATAATCTCTCCCATATTCACATCATGGAACTATACACACACACACCACATTAACAAAATGACATGCACAGTTTAACTCCTAAACAGTGTAGTTGTATGCACTTAGATTGTAAGCACAGTACAGGAGTCTTACACTTTCAATGTGCTGAGGACAGTTGTGTCCAGTGGCTTCAACAGGAATGTCATCATATTTCTCAAAGTTAATCCCTGTATTGCTTCCAGAGAATAGCTCACTGGAAAAAAGCAAGACAAATGAGAAACCAATCAGCCCATGGAACAGAGTGTTAGGTTAAAGAGCATGTCAACACTCACTGTTCCAGCCTTTCATTGGGGGCCAGAGGCTTGGACCAGTCCTCATCATCTCTGGACTCCTCGACCCAACGACCATTTCCTCCACCGCCAAAACCTCCACGCTCATACCTATCCAAAACAAATACACACTTGAGCACTCGGTTGCAGACACTTCTGACCACAGTATAAAGAAACGATTAATCTTTCGTTTTTATGCTTTATTTTGGTGTGTGTGTGGGGGGGGGGGGGGGGGGTTTTTCCCTTCCCCTTGTTGATGCTGTACGATCACCAAAGAAGGCAGACTTCCCCCTGTCAGAACGTCCACCAAAGCTGCTGTACGCAGCATCTTTAGGAGCATTCCATCCACCAACATCTTTATTTTCATAGGCAAAGCCTGCAAAATAAAGTTTAGTTTTACTTCTAACATTTTTACCTGTCTAATCCACAATTCTGGGCTTTTCTATATGCACCTGTGTTTTGCCCTGGCTGGAAGGAGCCAGTGACCCTTCCCCTGAAACCTCCTCTGCCCCCACGGTCGTTCCGCAAGGGCCCGCGGCTGCCAAAAGCACTGCTTCCGTTCACACGGTTGTCTCGGCCATCATGGTAACCATTTACAAATCCATTACTGCGGCCTCCGTCCCATCCACCAGGTGAATCTTCACAAAAATTCAAAAATTTAAATAAGTAAAGAAAAAAAAAACCAACCCTATATTTTCTTTTCATATCCTTTTAAAGATTCTTTCCCCAAAACAAATGTGCAATGAATGAGAGTAAACATCCAAAGCAGCACTGTATGTAGGCATTTTTTTCCAAATCAATTTCTCCAATACTCGTCTAACAGTTTGCCATGTTGTAGAACGAGGATACAACAAAAACTCTTAAAAATCCTGGAATTGATGTTGACAGGAGCAATGTTTTTGCAATACAAGATTGCAGATTGGCAGTAGATTGGTTTCATTCAGCTGTGCAGATATTAGTGCCTCATGTCTAAAGCAAGACCCCAAACAGCATATGAGAAACCATAAGGCATTAAGAAATCTCTTTTTGCTGTTTCAAATGATGCACCCCTACTATGGACATCAATAAAGATTGCAATCTGAAGACTTGGCAGAATACTTTAACCCTAAACTCCTTGAGCTAATTGAGCAGACCAAAGAAATTGGTGAGGTGTTTAATGCTCCCTGTCCAACTTGAGAATGATTTTCTGAAGTCAGTAAAAAGTATTTCTTAATCTCCTATATTAACACTGTACTACAAATCTATCCCAAATGCACATTTAAAACAATACAAAAATCAAATACAAAATATACAAAACTAGATCTGGTATAGCTATGCATTTACATTTAAAGTAAATCCCCAACATCCAACCACTCAAAACTTGCTTTTGTGGGCCATTACTTTTTCCACTGGTCCAGCACTACCTTACTTACAATGCTATGCCAAGTTTACTACAACCTTTAACACAGACACGGTTAAGGACACAAGTGTGAAGTTACCCTGATTTCTTTCTATAATTAACGCAATTAAATTAACGTACTTTTGACAGCAATTGTTTTTAGACTAGTACCAGAACTAGGTTTCCCATTGTGATTCATGATTTCCGATCATTATGAATACACCACTGCACACAGTCACCACAACGAAATTTGTCCTCTGCATTTCACCCATCAGACGTGCACACATGGAGCAGTGAGCAGCTATCAACAGCGCCCGGGGAGCAGTGAAGTGGGGACGGTACTTTGCTCAAGGGTTCCTCAGT
>JBBIGC010000104.1:5319682-5333981 GCA_037576955.1 Lepidarchus adonis
GGGTTAGTCAAAGGTTTCTTGTAAAAAAAAAAAAAAAAAAAAAAAAAAAAAAAAAAAAAAACCTGGTACGCTGTTTTAGGAGTACTCTCCACATGACCATCCCAAAATGTTCAGAACTCTACAAGCCATTAAATCCAACTGGCCTTCCTGTGACTTCTGAATGGAACCACTAAAATTACAAAGTCCCCTGTATGTGACTGTACCAAATACTATAAAAGTAAAAAAAAAAAAAAAACCCTGCACACCCCATAGGCATTCTGTGCTACCAGCACACTTTGGCACATTTGCAAATACTCTTTCAATGTCAGGATTGAATAATAAAAAAAAAAAAATAAAAAAAAAACCCCACATCATCTTGGTTGCCAAACTGATATGTACGCAGCAGAGAAGAGGGAAGTTCCTCCCAGGACACTCACCGCGGTGGAATATTGTTAAATCTTTCAGCAGTTTTTAGGCCTCTGAAGCAAGCGTTTTATTGCCATTTGTTGCTGTGTGTTCTGATGTTTTTAATTTTTTTTTTTTTAAACACCGGGAAAAACAACAACAAACATGGTGCATTTACATAGCGTTATTCTACCATTCTGGAAGACCAAATATATTCCATTATTCTTCACACCTTGTGCAGTCAAGAGGGTGAACCCACTAGCAGCAGTGAGGTTTATAAGAGGCACATTTAACTTCACGCCGAGTCAGTCAAGCACGGCTACAAAATGCATGGATCAGTCAGCGTGAACTTTTATCCAATATTTAACACCTGTGTGAACAAGCTCTTGTTTGGAATGTACTTTTGTAACAACAGTCCTACAGAGAACATTAAAGTACACATGACTTTAATGCACTGAATATTTTATGAGAAGATATTTAATTTTACAATCTTTCAGCAGTCAGTCATAGACCTGTAGACTACAAGAGTGGGACCAAGTAAAACATTTTTAGAAACATTTTATTTCACATAAGCTGGAATGTCAGAATAATTTGATTCAGTGCTACAAAATATTTTCATAATTTTTGTAATTGATGTATTCTTTAATGCATGAACTATTTTGCAATACCAATGATTTGATTTTAGTGACAAGTAAACGAGCCAAAACAGCAAAAAAGGGGTTTAAATTTTTTTTTTTTTTTTTTTTTAATGGGCATATTTTTTCTGCCAAATATTTCATTTAAGTGAATCCTTATTATTTGTTACATAGTGATCACAATAAGGAAATGTTTTGGAGAAATATCTGATCACTTTTTAGAAACAGTACTTCACAAAGTGACACCTTTCATGAAATTGATCAGTTTTTCCAAGGTTTTTTTCTTGACATAAGTAAATTTTTGGACTTGACATAACTACTTTATTCAAATTCACACTTAATATTGTCTATAAATCTGCAACCCTTGAAGTAAAAACTGCAATCTTTCAAACTTCAAAATAAAATGATTAACTGTTCATCCCCAAGTAACAAAAAGGTAATTGCCTTTTAAATACAATACTGTAGGTATAACTCATTTTATACAGTCATTCATATTAATAAAAAGACATGGCACCATGACCTTCTGTTCTATAAATGCAAAGTTGAAAAGCCTCCACCATATGGTTACATTTGGGGCCAGACTTGCATGGCAGAGACAAGACTGGAGGTCAAGTATGCTTACTTATTGTGCAGGTCCAACCTCTTTGTGCCTTTAGAGCTTAATCAAGGCGGCATCCAGTCTGGTTATATACTAGCCATCCCCACTTCATAGACAACCAGTGACTTTGGAGACCATCATTAAACCATACGTCTACATGCAGCATTAACACATACTGCAGCCAACCATTAGGGGCTAGTTTATCCTCCCAGATTACTTCAGCACTTCATCAGGAGTGGAAGAGGGGAAAAAAGTAAAGGAAATGACGACAGAAAGTGTTAATGAAAACTTAAACCAACAGCGTTGTTCAATAATCTATATATATATAAAGAGGGTGTCTGTCTGTTCGCCATGTGTTTCCAAACGGCAGCACGGATTGCAACCAAAGTTGGTGCATCTCATGCTCCCGAAGCCTGAAGCGCTACTTCCGGCTGCGCCCGACGCGTCGTTTTCTCATAAGCGAGCCCTGCAAGTGAGCTCACATACATATACACCCCCACCGGAAAAACTGCCAACGTTGTCGATAAAGAAGTGCTGTAAGCCACCCCCCCATCAGTTTCGCGTTCTGGAAATACTACTAATACTAAATACTATTAGTAATACTAATACTTTTTCTGGAAAAGTTTTCTATTGCGCCTTTTTACACTAAGTTTTCCGTTTATTATGGATGACCGTCACCATACCTGCTTTGTTCCTTTACCCACAAATCCTGCTGTGTTAATGAATTCTAAGTTTGAAATTTCCCCCTTCTCTGGGTACTATCCTTTCTGAGAATCGCTGGGAACCCCGCTATTGACATGTAAATGGACAAAGCCCAAAGAAAAAAAAAAAAAAAAAAAACATGGACACTGATGAAAAGAAGGGTTAGAGGAATTCAGTAGTGTGGCGATATTTAGGCTGTTTAGTCAGAAGCAGAGCAGTGCACTGCAAACTGTATTTAAATTATATTCCTCAGATGGAACTTCTCCGGCTTCACAGTGCATCATATATGAACACTACTGCCCACTTAACTGAGCAAGACTGAAATATGAAAAAAACAAAAGTAGTGTATTCTGCAGAACCTGTAGTGTCTTTTCTTATATAGATTGAAAGCTTTTGACTGATCAGAAGTGAGACCTTTTAAAAACTTTTTGGTATTGTCTTTATACGAATTTGCTTTTAAATTATGCCATAATGAACCGTATACCTTCATATCTCATTTGAAAAAAGAAAGTGTTATCTTGACCAACTAAGTGATTTATTTAGTAATCTACATTGATGGGCTGATATTTGTTCCTGTTTTCCAATGTGTGTTCAGCTTCAGTACCTAAGAAGCATATGTAGGGGACTGAGCAAATGGTCAAGCTTCTGCTTGGGCAAATCAGAAAAACTGTCCCTAAAGTACTAATTGCTAAGTTCTAACCACTAGGTCACTGCTCCCGTACTCAATACCAGCATATGGAGTGACTATTGTCAACTATGTGCATGTGAATAAATAAAGAACAATGGTGGACACCCTTACCATTTTTTGAAGCCTCTTTGTTCCTTAAATGAGGTGGAATGTAACGTCCTGTAGACAGACAGTTTGTTAAAATAGCGTTCACAAATCCTATGACAAATTCTGTTCCAAATAGCATTCCATGCATGCTCCACTTATCAAGTGTTCATTTTTGTTACTTATTTTACATTCCTGCTACAACATTACACACCATAAATACTAGGTGTGTGTTGTTTTGGGAGCTGAAACAGCATAAATACATGTAGTGACCAGTGGTCTATAAGGATAAAGACTTTCACACTAGCAGTCAAGTCAAATCTCACTACGCTAAACTCATACCAGAATCAAAGAGCAAAGAGATACTCACTGCCGGTGCCTCCTCCTTGTACATCAGAGTTCAAGTCTAGGACAGCAAGCTGGGAGAAGAAGAAACACAAACTCACTTTGAAAGAGTGGACAGGTAGAAACATGCTAAATGCTAGATGTAACCAACTGACAAACATTAATGACAATTAGCAGGAGAGACGTGTAGATTCGCCATGTGTTCTACAAAGGCTCGTGGCCTCGGTTCATGTGCTTGGCTGTTTTGGGTTAACACTGGTATGACATTCGTCTTGCTACAGAAAATCATGACGCGGATATTTTTTGCCAGTCAAGCGGACAGCGGATCGAGAACACGGGGATTTCCTACACTGTCCATAACCGGGACACATGCGCTAGAAACTACTACTCACATAATTGCCCGAAATAAAAATGACATCTGGTTTCGGCTACCCCAAAGCCTAATAAACGAAAATGACAAAATACGTAAAAAGTTGGTAGTATTGGAGAACGTTTAAAATATGTATTAAGCAACAATGCGGAGGCGAAAAACCATGTAACGAATAAAACATTTCCAAACACTACATTTTAGGCGAATTAAAATATGCACCTAATATGAAATATTTTAAGTGAACATTCACCGAGTTACCCAGGCCCAATTCTCTACTACTAAAACTGTCCGCGGACTGAGGGAAGTCTGGAGTGAGCTAACTCTGCTAGCTTTACATTAGCATTACAGCGCTAAACAAATCTAAACCTAACCCTCGCTCGCGGCTCAAACGGCATGGACACACAAGTATGCCGAAAGAATTATCCGGCTGACAAAAACATTGACACTTCATCTTACATCAGCTGTGAGCCGGTGAATTTTACCGGCTGAAACAAACGCCGCATGAAATATGCAGTTCCGCCATCATCACCATTACCTCCATCTACACCAGCAGCCTCCATTTTAGCCGCAAATTACGACACGCAGTTAGCGGTTAGCTTAGCCGAGCACAAGCTACAGCTCCGAGTAACGCTCGCCATTCCCAACATGTTAAAACACGTATTACAGTTGAATTAAACAAAGCAGCGCATCTCGTTTCCACTCACCTGCTGGTCTAGACCGTGTACATTTTCGACGGCCACATGACTCATAACTAAAGAGCGAGGAGGAGTTGTTCCGCGGAGAAAGGGTTCTTTGTTTGCCGGTATGTAGCTTTCACCTAGTGCGATTTTTTTTCGACGTTGTTCTCTACAAACTCACAAAAAGAAACGTTTACTCGACACACCACTTATAAATCACACGTAAAATATAAGTTACTTGAGTTTTAATATTATTTCTCGACGGATAAAACTAATGTCTTTTTTTCTTTCTGCCGTGTCTTAACTAGACCTCAGCTCTCAGATCCAGACTCGGTCTGTGTCCGTGGGGGAGTATGAGCGCAGAGGACGGAGCAGTTTTATTGGCTGAGACACACACAGCGTCATCGTGTCCAAATATCGCGTTGTTTCAGATGTAAAGTGAGACGTTGTTTTTCTCGCTGTCGAGTCGTCTTCAGTTTTAAGGGCCTGTTATTTTTAGAGGAAAACTTAAGAATTCCCCAGAAGACAGCCTACTAACTTAATATGCATAATATGTTTTTATAAACATCAATGACTGCTTTCTGTGTCATCAGCGTCGGCGCGTGCAGTGCCGGGGACACTTACAAATACACTTACAAAGTTTTTTCCACACAGCACCAACATCCTAGACTGTCTGTCTGTCTGTATGTATATATGTATATGTGTATATATGTATGTGTTTATGTATGTATGTATGTATGTATGTGTTTATATATGTATGTATGTCTGTGTGTGTATTTATGTATGTATGTGTGTATATATGTATGTCTGTGTGTGTATTTATATATGTATGTGTGTGTATATATATGTATGTATGTGTGTGTATGTCTGTCTGTATGTATGTGTGTGTATGTCTGTATGTATGTGTATGTGTGTGTATGTATGTATGTATGTGTGTGTGTATGTCTGTATGTATATATATGTGTGTGTGTATGTATGTCTGTATGTATGTCTGTGTGTGTATTTATGTGTGTATGTATGCCTGTATGTGTGTGTATTTATGTACTGTATGTATATGTATGTATGTATGTATATATGTATGTGTGTGTGTGTCTTTATGTATGTATATATATATGTGTGTGTATGTATGCATGTGTGTGTATGTATGTGTATGTATGTCTGTATGTATATATGTATGTGTGTATGTATGTATGCATGCATGTCTGTGTGTATTTATGTATGTATGTGTATATATGTATGTGTGTGTATATATGTATGTACATATGTGTGTATGTATGTCTGTATGTATGTATATATATGTGTGTGTGTGTGTATGTATTTATGTGTGTATGTATGCCTGTATGTGTGTATATATGTATGTACAGTATGTGTGTGTGTGTGTATGTCTGTATATATGTATGTGTGTATGTCTGTGTGTATTTATGTACTGTATGTATATGTATGTATGTATGTATATATGTATGTGTGTATGTCTGTGTGTATTTATGTACTGTATGTATATGTATGTATGTATGTATGTATATATGTATGTGTGTGTGTGTCTTTATGTATGTATGTATGTGTGTCTGTATGTATGTATATATATGTGTGTGTATGTATGCATGTGTGTGTATGTATGTCTGTATGTATATATGTATGTATGTATGCATGCATGTCTGTGTGTATTTATGTATGTATGTGTATATATGTATGTGTGTATTTATGTGTGTATGTGTGTATGTACATGTGTGTGTATGTATGTATGTATGTGTGTATTTATGTGTGTGTGTGTGTATGTATATCTGTACATGTATATATGTATGTGTATGTATGTGTGTGTGTATGTCTGTATATATGCATGTGTGTATGTATGTATGTGTGTGTGTATGTGTCATGGCGCCCAGCATGGCGTTTGCTCCGAGTTGGGCGATGTAACAGCTCCACAACCACACCCGTCGTAGTTGCCGTCGCTAATGCAACAGTTGCAAAAATGCTCTAGAAGGTGTTTTGGACAATGTGTGTGTGTGTGTGTATGTATATGTATGTCTGTCTGTCTGTCTGTCTGTCTGTATGTATGTATGTATGGAGCATCTGTTGAGCAAAAACTCTACTACTACTTTCTAGTTGACGCCACCATTTTCCACACTGCAGTTGGCTGAGCTGCTGCAAGATACAAAGACCATATGTTCAAAGGATCAGCCAGGTTAATTCTCTCTCAACAGAACAGAGGCAGCTCTTGTTGTACACTAACTGGGAAAGATCAGTTTTTTGCTCATTAAATGTCAAAATGCAAAGGGTAAAAAATTGCTCCAACAGTGAAGCTGCATAGTATACTAGAATGACTTGTATTTTTAGTAGTAGTAGTACAAATACCACATTATAGCAATTTATAACAATCTAATAATTCAAGTACCATTTATTTTATTTTTTTTCTTTTAAAGTATAATTTTACAGTGTGCTGGGTTTGTACAGTGCTCTAAGGCAGAATGAGGAATATTATTCATGCAAGTTTCACAAAAAAAAGCTTCAGAAGAAGAAAAAATTTAAACCAAAAGAAAAAAAAATAAAACAAACAGGCAAATCTGATTTTGAATAAATATTTACAGAAAGAAAAACAAAAAAAGTCACCCAAATCAAAAATTATTTTAACATTGGGAGACCTCTCAGTCTAGGAGGAAGCATTCTAACAGAAAGACTGAGAGCATGATGACCTGTAGTGCTTAAGGTGGGTGAGGAGGGAATCACAACTCTGCTGTGTCCATATGGTTTCCCCCAACCTTGTCCAGTGCTATGCTGCAGAGTGTTGCCAAAGATTCACTGAGACTCCAGAGTTGTTGACAGCAGGCTGCGACAGCAAGTCTATAGGCCACTGATTTGGTTTGGCAGACATTTCAGGGCATCCTCCAGCAAATGTGAAAAATGTTTAGTCAGTCTATTGAGGAAAAATCCACCATGAGATGACTTGTTTCACAACCATGAGACATGTTGCTTTTGTTATGCATGTATTTTTTCTTTACATTTTTTGCGTGCATTATATATTTACAAAATATACCACAAATAAATCAGTAAAAAGCAAATAAAGTTCGCACTGCATTTACAGGTTTATTTTTTAACTTTTAAAGCAAGTTTGTTATTGTACTTCTGTGCAGAGAAAAAAAACCTTTAAGTGAAACATAGCTACTGTAGCTCTAGATTCCTCATCACACCATTGTCAAATCAAAAGTCAGCAAAAAAAAAAAAGAAAAAAGAGGGAGGGGCACAAATTTTCTGTACAGTAAATATTTCCTCTTAAAAATAACTTTTTTTCCTTTTAAATCAAACACTGAACACAAATTCAGCAAAATAACCTCTATAAAAGAACATTGCGGGCTTGATTTACCTTTTACAAATGATTGTTTTTTGGTATTTTATTCAAAAGCATAATGAAACCCACACATTCATGAAATAAATGTAGTACAGTGTTCTGATGCTGACAAATCCCGCAAAGCATCACGCTGAGACTACGCCTCCAGCTTCCCCCTGCCCTAATCTCCTTGACACAGAGTTATGTGCTACACTCTGAATGTACAGCATCTGGGGAAGTGGCAAGTATCCTAGTGACAACCAGGCAAATACCAGCTCAATCAATTCATACAAGTGCCAATGTGCAAACCTCTTCAGTTTAACTCAATTACTCTAAATGTTGACTTGCAGTAGAAAAAATAAACAACAAAGGCTGCTGTGTTAGTGCGAAGCTTAGCAACTTTTCTGCATTATGACAGCTGCTCAGGAGGCTTACCCTATGTTAAAAGTGAAGTTGGAGGCAGGAGAAAAAGCAAAGAGCACAACAGCAGCAGTGTTGACAATAAAACCCAAAGAAACGTTCCATGGATTGATTCAAACTTCAAACCAGCCAAAGGTATCCCAGGGATATGAAAAAAAAAAAAAAAAAGCAAAAAAAAAGCAAAGAAGTGCTTTAGATCCACACATTCAAAATCCTCATACAGACACCAAATACAACCAAAGACCCTGCAGAGAGCCATTGAGGAACATCAGATATTTTATTCTGGATGTAGTCAGACCACATTGTCCGCAACAGAGGAAAACCTCTTTCCCCCATAAAACACATTCAGAGGCAAGTCTTGTCCACTCCCAGTCCTCTTTATATTAAGATTTTAAATTCCAGCTGCTTAAAGATTTTGTATATGATCAAGACTTGGACACCAAAAGACAATTTGGCAGTTGCTGTTACAGATGGTTACTAAATGGTCCAAATGTATACACACTATGTACACCATCCCCATTATTAAACAAACACCCCAAAGCGATCC
The DNA here is from genome assembly GCA_037576955.1 of Lepidarchus adonis. Lineage (NCBI taxonomy): Eukaryota > Metazoa > Chordata > Actinopteri > Characiformes > Lepidarchidae > Lepidarchus > Lepidarchus adonis. The sequence continues at coordinate 5,328,455 of JBBIGC010000104.1, forward strand.
TTCTTTACACAAAGTGCTGTACATAGGCAGCATGTATGTGTGTTTATGTGCTTCTGCACTGAGCTTGGCAGGGTGGTCAGTGTTGAGACTCAAATCCACTCCAGTTCTAACACACTTAGCTAGGTGAATCCTGGGTCTTGGACAGAAGAAAGTAAGACATGAGGGAATTGGTAACTTTTTTAGCTGGAAAGGACAGAGTTAGTTTTGTGTGTAGGGCAGAGGGGGTGTAAGGCGGAGTTGCTCGGTCCTGGATAAATGGCGGCAAGTGCTTGTAAGGCCTGGGCACGCCCCAACAAAGCCATCAGTCTGGCAAGATCGGGACCGGATCAAGAAGCAAGGCTTGGAGCAGTTGGCTACTCTTTTGTCTGCACAGGGGGCACTTCCTCAGTGCCCTCCCAGCTCTCCTGAGGCCTCTGGGGGGGACGCTGAGGGTTGTTCATGTGCTGGGCAGCGGGTCCTGTGTAAGGTTGCCCATGGGGATGGTTGTTCGGCTAAGCAGAGAAACAGAAAGAGAGTGTGAAAATATTTAGTGTGTGTAAAGACACCTTACAAATATACAAACAGAGTATTTCTGGATAAATATGAACAAGGTTTTCAATTGCTTGAGTAGATTAAAATGAGAATAAAAGTAAGAATGAAAAATATTATTGGTCATTTATATAGAGAGATATAACAAGTCAAGTAAAGTATATCTCAAGTAAAGTTAATGATGTTCATCAGACTGGAAAGATAAGATAAGATAATCCTTTATTGTTCCACAAGTGGGAAATTTCACAAAAATTGAAATCCCACCAAAAACCAGAAAAGAATCCCACCAAACCAGACAGGCAGACTACCCAATACAGGGAACTGAAGATCATTGTTACCCTCCCCAGAAGTAACTGAACAATAAAGATCACACATCATTAAATGTGGTCATGTTTTCTTATGCAAACTGCAGAGACGCAACAATGTTCCTCTGAAGTACAGTGGCCTTTTCCTTGCAACATTGTTGTTCAGTGTTGCACAGTAAAAAAGTGTAGCAGGACAAAGACTAAGCACACACATTATACTACCAAAGAATGGGTACAGACGAATAAAAATAATGCTTTGGAAAGGTCAAGTCAAATTCCTGGTTTAAATCTACATTTCCACCACATGATGCAATAATATTAATATGGACCAAAGTTTCTGATAAATCTTTCCAACACCTTGTGAATCTACGGATGGAGGGCACAGAGTTGGCATTACATGGACATAGAGAATATGGGCAAACTGAGGCCAGTGCGGTCAGCCCACCAACCTTGAAAGTTTGGTAATGGTGGAGTGGGCGGTGCTAATGTCTCAATGTGCTCTCATGTCCGTGTCTATCCCCAACTCTGTTCTTTCTATTAAGGCTGCCGGAGTCCTGTCTCACACTGCATATGTTCTCATTCTATAGCCATAAACTAGAACAAAGCAAATTCTGTTTTCTGTCCTTTCATCTGATTTTCTTCACCAAAATGAGCTGCTGCCCATATGTTCAGCCTGATCAACAGTTACTATGGCCCAACTGCACATTATGATACTGCATTGCTTCCTTCAGCTTCCAGCCAGCTTGGACTTCAGAACGGATCATCCACCACACCACTAGGAATTGCTTCATTCCAATTAAACACAACTCGCTTAGGTGGTCTACTCTCTCCAACTTATTGTCCATCAGTGGGGCTTCCTGGTCATCTATCCTGACTACCACAGACCACCTTTACATGCTCCTCTTGCTGCCCACCTTCCAGACATAAATGTGATGGACCTTAAACCAATATTACTTTCACAAAATGTGACTGTTTTTTATTTTCAACTTCCGAATGGTCCTATTGCCAGAAGGAAGTGGCTGTATTTATGCATTTCCTCTTTCAATCAAATTCTGTTCAGGTGATCACCTTATTAAGTGAAATGAGGTTTGCTTGTGTTGGAATTCCAACAGAGACACTGAAGTGCAGGTTACCTAAGAGATTTTCATTTAAGAAAAGAGGTCTCATTTTGTTCCAGAGCTGTATACATTAAAGGTTACCTGCTGATACTGTGCTCCAGGGGAGTGGGGGTAAAGTGCTGTATCTTCTGGAGGAGAAGAATCATGGTCATCAGGAGCCTCCTGATCATCAGGCTCCTGCCAATCACATGCAGTGTTTTTGTCACTGAGCATCTTGAATCGCAAAAGGTAATACAACATTTATGTAAACTGTTAAATAAATCTAAAAATGTAAAAATGTGTGTATAAAAACCTTACCTCCTCAGGGCAGAGTTCACAGGCTTTGGCCAAAGTCATCCTGGCACTGTGAGATCGCTCCAGGAAGTAGCCGTTCGAGGTTTCATTGCTTTGCACGGGAGGAGACCAGTTGTTATAGCTGTACTGAGGGTTCCCAGTATACGGCCTCCTTTCCAGCTCATCGCCTAGCCACTCCACTGCCCATGTCCATTTTCTTTTTAAGTCCCCATTACTCTGTGGGGAAGGAAAAAAAGTATCAAATCTAAAAAATCCTTAAAGTCCTTTTATTTTTAACAGGCAACACAGAAACTCATTTTCTCATTACAGTGGCGCTCTGCCTCACCTGTAGGATCTGGTATGCCACAGAGCAGTTGCTAAAGAGAGCCACCATGCACTTGATACACTGATAAGCTCTCTTCTGGTAGTGATTCTTGGAGCGCTGGATTGTATCAAATAAGCCATCCCGGTCATCAGGAATTCCCTTTAGAACATTGTGGATCCTACAGAAAGTTTAAAACAACTTTTTTCAGACCTTTTTTAGACATCAAAAAGAAAAAAACAAAACCATTAGGGAAAGTGAATGTAAGGTTGAGGGGAGGAGAAAGAGCGAGAAAGAAGAGTGTTTGGCGTGATTGCAACTCATTTGATTTTAGATTACTGACTTTGAAATTGGATTGTGATCTGTTATGTGCAAAGTGTTAAAATGCTGCCCCATTAAGACCTCATTTGCAGTTAACATCTACATTGATTACTGTTAGATCACTGCAATCAAAGTCATGTGACCATGCAATCTACATACATTCATACAGTTGTTTTAAAATGTTCTTTATAAACACTCATGAATAAACAAACTGCATTTATTACAAGGCATTGATGCTGGGCCCACTGAGAGGTTGAGTCTTTCACAGAGGTATTAATTAAAACCCAAAGGCTCAACTAAGTTTACAGTTATGTCTGAATATGGGAACATTGAAACTGTGAATGTCACTGGGGAATATATATGAAGGATGCTGGTAAATGCCGTCGAACACTGAACTTTGGAAGTGGTTTGTGGGTCTGACTCAGTATTTGGCTCACAGTGAATGTAGGACTGGATGGGTAGTGAAGTGTTCTTTGAGGACTCAGTGTTTACATTTCTCGGACTTCCGATGTGCCTCAATCACTTTAATGCTCATACTACCCAATTTAAAGGTCTTTTTACACCACAAACATTTACAATTTTGTGGGTTTGTGAAGTGTTTTAGCTAGCAGCATATTTCTATATTCTTCTTTCTTTTCTTAATAAATCTGCAATTAATACTGTCAACAACTAACGTGAACTACAGCAAATGTTAAGCCATTTGCAGTATCATTTAAGTTACTGCAGTTTTTTTTGCATTGTGGGGCCAGAAAAACAGACAAAACAAGTGGAGAAATGGGCAGGAAAAAAAAGATTAACCGTATGAATTTTAATGATACTGTTTAATGTTGTTCCAGCTACAGCATGAAATCTTTGATTATTTCATTTTGGCACCTTTAATACAGCAGCTGCAGAGAGGTCACTTTCTGCCACCAGTTTAGCTCTGTCCACTAAACAGGTCAAGGCTGTTTACACACGTGTGTACAAGTACACAAAAAGCCAGTCGCACATTGTCCATGGATAAACAATGCACGGACCCTCATTGGAGGGGTGATTCTGTATACAATCTGGACTTTACTTTATTAAAAAATTAAAACACATGTGATAACACTAAATGTAAAACAAAATCCCAGGAAGACATTTTATGACCTTAAAATCATCAAATCTAGAATAAAAGACTTTTTAATACTATTTCAGGATCATATCGTAACATGATACCCATCCTAATACTGACTTCATAATTCAGAATCACTTAAATGTAAAAATAAAAAACAAATCTAAAACCGAAATGCTTAACAGGGATCAGTTCCTGAATAAAATTTGACTTGCTTTGCAGTTCCTTATGGGCTTGTATAGCTGTACATACAGCATAGTTTAGTAAAGAATTCTTCATCTGTTTTTGCATTAAAAAACATGTTATTAAAGGCCATATAAGAAAGCATACAGTGCAAGTATAAAAATAACAAAAAATAACTGGGAAAAATACACAGCTGTTCCCACATGTATTGTCAATGTTTATGTTATGCTCACTGTATAAGCTTTGTTCTTACAGCATTATAAAAACCTATGCCCATAATTCTAATCAGCTTTCTATTGCCAGAGCTAAGAAGTGTGATGCAAAACCATTCATCTGTATTTTGCAAATGTGATTGTATTCAACATTCTCATAAATAAAAACGAAACAGCAGATGTGTCAAGGAATGTAGGTTTCTACTAAGTATGTGTGTATTGCTCACCTGTGTGTCTGCCAGGAGTCCTCGATCAGCAGGATCTGCAGCAGCAGGTCCAGGTAAGGTCTCAGCTCGTAAGTATAGGAATATGCCACCTATGGCAATAAAGTACAAACTTAAGCATTAGTACTTACTTGAAAAAAAGCATTTAAAACCTTGACAAAAAATTAAAAATGATTTTTCACTTCCATTGCAAACTATTTTTACTCACACCATACACCCTTCATAATTATTAGGTTGTTTTTTTAAATCCTCATTTGTCTGATTTTATTCTTCATTAGCCGACTAACACTGCTGATAGTAAGTTATAGCATATTTTAAGTCATCATTACAGAAATTACTCATTACTCAAATGACAGAAAGAACTCATCAAATCATAAGAGCAACTGTAGCAGGCTGTTTTTATACCTCGCCTGGAGCCTTGCTTGGAGTCAAATGGTTTAAAAAAATCTGTAGCACTTTTTACTTTAAAGTTAAGTTCAAGAGTCTGGTTACATTTATTAGTCTATATTTCAGTGGCTAGCCTAACAGTCAGATTCTCAGTGGTTTATGATGTATATCTCAAATGAAGTTCGGGTACTGTAGCCAGAAAACACATTTACTAGATATATACAAAGGGGAGAATAAGTATTTGACACATCAGCATTTTTATCATTAAGAGTATTTCTAAGTGGGTTATTGACACAAAATTTGTACCAGTTGTTGCCATCAAGCCAAATATTGAATTCATTCAAAGAAATCAGAACATTTAAGTATATATCATAAACAGTCATAATAAATAAAGAGAAATGACACAGGATGAGTATAGAATAGGGCTGTCCCCGACTATGAATTTTCATAGTCGAATCAGTATTTTCGAATCTTTCTATAGTCGACCGATAGTCGAATCATAGGCCTGTGTGTGTGTGTGTGTGTGAATGGGTTGGGAGGGGCACGACACTATAGTCAGCA
>JBBIGC010000104.1:5334081-5350080 GCA_037576955.1 Lepidarchus adonis
TCTCGCCACCGTCGCGGCGGGGAGTGTGATCACCTCGCGCACCTCCTCCGTCCCAATGGTACAGCCGGCGCGACACCTCCGCAGGCGTTCCACTCAGTGCCCACGGCTGGCAGCTCATGGGAAACCCTTTACCCGGCGGGCACATGCCATAAAAGAGGAGCACCGCGGAGGCTGAGAGAGCCTGAGAATCCGTTTCATTACACTTGCCACTATAGGCGATCACCGAAGCTGTATGAGTGAGCCTATATCTCCTTCTGCTCGACTCGATTCCGGCTGCCGCCGCCCGCCCAGTGTCCACGGATGTGCTGCCGGTCAGACTACCCACGTGCTTCTGAGCCCGAGCTCGCTACCACGTGACGGATCTTCCGCCCCTCCTCTGGCTCCTCGCCGCTGGCTTCTCTCGCCCCGCCCTAGCTCTCTCTAGCTCTCTCTCGCTCTCTTGCTCGCAGACATTGAGCACACCCATATTGCTCGTTTCACCCGCAAAGATTCGACTGTGAGATCGGTGGTCGAATCATGCTCCGCATATCGATGCATCGAATCTTTGACTATTCGGGGACAGCCCTAGAATAGAATACACTTTATTTAATACTTTGTAGAAAAGCCTTGGTGATTACAGCTTCTAGACGCCTCTTGTATGGAGAGACCAGTCGTCTGCATTGCTCAGGAGAGATTCTGGCCCATTCTTCCACACAAACGCTCTGTAAATATTGAAGGTTCCTTGGGCCTCTTTTATGAACTTTGATCTTCAGTTCTCTCCATAAACTTTCTATGGGATTTAGGTCAGGTGATTGACTGGGCCATTCAAGCTACTTGATTTTCTTTCTTTGAAACCAATTCATTGTTTCCTTGGCCTTGTGCTTGGGATCATTGTCCTGCTGAAATGTCCACCCTCTGTTTATTTTCAGCTTTCTGGTAGATGCCAGTAGATTTGTATCCAGAATGTCCCGGTACATTTCTCCATTCATCCTGCCTTCAATAATATGAAGTCCGCTAGTACCCCTTGCTGAAAAGCAGCTCCAAACAATGACGCTTCCACCCCCAAACTTAGCTGTGGGCATGGTGTTCCTGGGGTGGTGGGCAGTGCCATTTCTTCTCCAAACATGGTGTGTAGAATGACAGCCAAAAAGTTCAATTTGCTTTCATCTGACCATACTATTCTCCCAGTAATCCACAGGCTTCTCCAAATGCTGTTTTGCAAATGTTAACCAAGCCAACAAGCTTTTCGTTCAGCAATGGAGTCTTGTGTGGTGAGTGTGCATGGATGCCATGGCGGTTCAGTGCATTGCTTATGGTTTTCTTTGAAGCAACAGTACCTGCTGATGTAATGTCTTCTTGAAGTTCTGCCCGAGTGGTTCTTGGCTCTTGGAGAACTCTCCTAATTATTCTTTGGACTCCTCAGACAGGAATCTTACGTGGAGCACCTGATCGTGGCTGGTTTATGGTGAACTGATGCTCTTTCCTTTTCTGGATTATGGCCCACACAGTGCTCACAGGAACATTCAGTATTCTGGAAATGTGCCTATAACCAATTAGGACTAAAGCAGCTGATATCTATTAGTACTGATAGGGGGCAGGGTTTCTCTCACAATACTGACAGATGTTGGGTGATGATCTGGCTTTTTATGCCATTTTGCACCTTGTTATCTTCATGTGTTTAATACTTTTTCCCTGTGTCTTTTCACTTCATTACACATAACTCAATTTATGGTCTTAAATGTTTAGATGTCTTTTCATGAATTAGATACTTGAGATGATATTGACATTTGGTGCAAATTCTGTGTCATTAGCCACTTAGAAATACCCTTACTGATAAAAATGCTGATGCGTCAAATACTTATTCTCCCCACTGTATGTGAACAACAGCATTAAAACATGATAAAATCATGGGACAGAGGGACACAATGCTGCACTATATAATGCAGCATAATATAATACCATCTAGATTTACTCCAAAATGCCCCATTAAAAATAAATGCCAGACAGACCTGCCAAAGCAGCTCACTGAGGACAGTGGAAGAAAACTGAGGGTTCTCCCAGCAGCAGAAACGTAGCAGTTTAACTGTCTCTTCAGAGTTACTGCAGTCTTCAATGATCTTCTTCACATAGCTGGTGCGCACAAAAAGTATCTCTGCTACCAGCTGTTGCAGAGGCACAATGGGGGTTGTGAGGTTGGAGTCGCCATATGGGTTGGGAAGTGCTGGATTACCTGTAGGGCAAGGGTAGAAGAACTTAGAACCACATTTTTTTGCTTCTTTTCTTTTCTTCTTCAGTCAACATTAATTTTTCATAAACAAATTCATGAATCTCAAAATGTAAATCTCTTTCCAGAGATATGCTTCTTATTAGTTACAGTACTTAGTGTTTGAGTTTCTTTTAAATTCATACATTTAATATAAATGAATAAAATTTCACGTTCTTCTGACTATTTCCAGTATGACCAATAGGTTTTGTATAATAGATGGTTTTGGAGCTAGTGCTCACTAGAATTTCCCTGTTATGACGAGGCATTAATGAGGTGCAGGTATCTGTGTCACTTGTAATCAATTACATTTTTGATTTTAAAAATTCTAAATTCATGTCTAAAACTGTTTTATTCTCTATTTTAGGCATTTAACTATTTTTCTTTACCCTTTTTGTTCAGCTTTCCTTTTTCATTCTTTTTAAACAATCTCTTTTGTCAACTTTTTCTATTTGTAAACATTTTCCACTTCTTCAGCTGTTCATTATTTTGGCTTTTAAGCCATCGGCATCTTTTCTGCAACAGATCAGCGTTGCTACGTAATTTATCCAGATATTGCTTTGTCGAGTGTTTATTATACAGCACATGAAAACTATTGTTATGAATTCTACATTGTTATCTTTCTCATGCAATTGTGAACACTTTCTAGGAATGATTTAATGACTAGAATAAACAGTTTTAAAAAATCACTTACCATTAATTGAAGACTGCATGCGCGAAGATACATCACAACATCGCACCAGCTGTGACACTACTGTGTAAAGCTTGCCAAGTTCTGCATACTGGTACTTAATGGGGGGCCCAGGACCTTCATCAAGAGCTACCAGCATGAATGTAGCTGGCACACTCAACTTCAACAGCTGCGTCTTCTCTGCCAATCCTACAGGTTCCCAAAAATGAGGCATTACATCATGATTTTCATATTAGCCAAGGCATTATCTCACTGATTAAAACACATTAATTATTGTTACATTAAAATGGAATAGTAAAATTAGGCAGCTGAATAAATTCACACTTTCTCAAAACCTCAAGATGTACACATTGAGTGGAAGCAATAAGCTATTTTTTGTGCATCACTAGGATTAATGAGAAAAACAGAAACAGGATTTCCTGACACCAGAAATGTTTGTATTTACAGTACAGTATTTCAGTATATATATATGTATATATAGCACTTGGGCATTCCAATAAATACTCAGAAAAATGTGTAGGGAAGGCAAAAAGGACGTTGTGTGCAAACCAGCTCCAGACAGAAATGCTCTTTTTAATGGCTTCAACATACTTGAAAAGATTTTCTTGAAGTGAGAAATATGCAAAGGGAAATTATCAAAAGTTCACTGACAGTTAATAAAAGTTAAGGTAATGCAATCAAGTTTTACTGGTCCAACATTTTGGAAAAATGTTGATGGCATTACATTCAAATTGAGCATACAGTGGAGCGAAAAAGTATTTGGCAGCCACCGATTTTGCAAGTTGTCCCATTTAAAAAGATGAGAGAGTCTGTAATGTTCATCATAGGTTCACTTCAACTGTAAGAGACAGAATGTAAAAAAATATATATTCAGGAAATCACATCATCACAAGAATGCATTTGTATAAGGGTGCAGAAAATAAGCATTTGGTCAACAACAAAAGTTTCTCTCAACCCTTTGTACTGCAACATTGGTTTGCAAGAGGTCAAAGTGGTCAAACATTTCCAGTAGGTCTTCACCAGGTTTGCACACACTGTAGCTGCTATTTTGGCCCATTCTTCCATGCAGATCTTCTCAGAAGCTGTGATGTTTTGGGGCTGCACTGGGCAACACAGACTTTAAACTCCCTCCATAGATTCTCTATTGGATTGAGGTCCTCAAACTGGCTAGAACACTCCAGAACCTTGAAATGCTTTTTACGTAGACACTCCTTCGTTGCCCGGGTGGTGTGTTTGGGATCATTGTCCTGCTGGAAGATCCAGCCACATTTCATCTTCAATGCTCTCACTGATGGAAGGAGGTTTTTGCCCAAAACCTCACAATACATGGCCCCATTCATCGTTTCCTTAATATGGATCAGTCATTGTGTCCCCTTTGCAAAAAAGCAGCCCCAAGGCATAATGTTTCCAACCCCATGCTTTAAAGTGTGTATGGTGTTCTTGGGATGCAACTCAGCATTCTCCCCCTCCAAACACGGTGAATGGTGTTTATACTAAAAGTTCCATTTTGGTCTTATCTGACCACATGACATCCTCCCAATCCTCCTCTGGAGCATCCACATGGTCTCTGGCAAACTTTAGACAAGCCTAGACATGTGTTGGCTTAAGCAGGGGGACCTTTTGAATGCTGCAGGATTTTAATCCATGATGATATAGTGTGTTACTAATAGTAACTTTTGTTGCTGTGGTCCCAACTGTCTTCAGGTCATTGACCAGTTCCCCCCATGTAATTCTGGGATGTTTTCTCACCGTTCTCAAGATCATTTGTACCCATGAGGAGAGATCTTGCATTAAACCCGAGGTTGAGGGAGAATGTCAGTGATTCCATTTTCTAATAATTGCCCCAACAGATGATCTCTTCTCACCAAGCTGCGTCCTCTGCATTTAATTCACACATGCACACCTGGAGCAGCAGGCAGCAGTCAACAGCCGTGCCCGAGGAGCAGAGAAGGGGGACGGGTACCTCAGTGGCTGGGCTGGGACTTGAACCTGCGACCTTCTGATCTCAGGACTAGGCCACCACTGACCCAACCGTAACGAGTGGAGTGTACAAGAACTACTTAAAGAAGTAGTAACAGGTCTGTGAGAGCAAGAATTCTTGCTTGTTTGTAGGTGTCAAATACTTGTTTTTTGCACCATTTACAATGTGATTTCCTGTATTTTTTACATTCTGTCTCTCACAGTTGAAGTGAACCCATGACGAACATTACAGACTCTCATCTTTTTAAGAGGGACAACTTGCAGAATTGGTGGCTGCCAAATACTTTTTTTTTACCCCACTGTATATTTTCTATAAAAAAACAAGCCAAGGAAAATTTCATTTGATAATATTTGAATGTTTGTCTTTGCACTATTTTAAATATAGGATTTACATGATACATTTTATATAAAAACCGAGCCTAATCTATAGTAGATTAAGGTATTAAGACTTTTGTGGACACAGGAAGGCTTTTGGTGCTTGCCATTGTGGGCAGTAAGGGTTTTAATCCAACCACCTTTAGATGGCACAGTCCAAAGACATTGTGTAATAAAGTCAGAGTAAATGTTACACAGAGCAAGCATTTTACCATTCAAAGCAGTGAACACACCCTGAGAACTCGGAGTAGTTGGTACACATTAGAAGCATATAGCTGTTGCGTCTGGGGAGTAGTTGGGGGGTTGTTATTTTGCTCAAAGACACTTCATCCATGGATGTTCCGGCTGGTTCAGGCTCATAAACCCACTTCTCTAACCTATAAAGCCTCACCTACCCATAGCTAGCAGATGGAATTAGGAATGTCTGAAAGAAAAATGGGGAGAAAAAAAAGAATCAAAGCTGTTAATTGCTTACCCAGGTTGGCATACATGACAAAGAGGTTGAAGTACTGCTGAAGGTGGCGCCCATGCTCAGACACCTCCCTCCTCAGCAGGTTAAGTACCGCCCGCAACAAGTGATCACTCAGGGTTAGATTGTCACAGGCCTGCAGCCACAAATAGGAAAACAAGGCAAGGGAAATGACTTTGTCTGGTAATCACTGTGTTCAAGTATTTTCAGTTACAATCATCTCATGGTTTGATAGACATTTTACAACTTTTACATTTCTGTCCAGCTTACTGACCTGTGTGGAGGACCCTGGTGAGGTGACCGGAGAGGGACATGGTCCATCCTGCAGCGAGAAGTGTGCAATGAAAACTATGAGCTTGGAGAAGGCTCCTCGGACCTCAGCACTTGGGCATTCCAATAAATATTCAGAAAAACGTGTGGGGAAGGCAAAAAGGACGTTGTGTGCAAACCAGCTGCGAACATTCTTACTGTGACGCAGTAATATGCAAAGGGCATCATACCTGAAAAATATGAAACCGATGAAGAAATGACCAAAATTAAATTTAAACTAATAAATGCTGAAAGATGATAAAAGAAAGAAAATTGCTAATTCCTACATGCACATGTACACTCACCAGTCACTAGCAGGCCCTCTGACTACTTTCTTTGAATGGAATCCTGTGCTGAACAGGAATCTAGCAGCAAGCTGAATACTTATCATTGCTATTTCTTCAGCTTCAGGGAGCAGATGATCTTGACCTTATTTAAAAAACAACAACAATTGATTCTTTATGCTCAATTGAACATAACCAAATATGTCATGCACAGAAATCAAGCAACAAATAAATATCTGAAGGAAGTCACTACTAGTCAAATGACAATAGACTGTAGCTTTTAAAATTCATACCTGGGGGAGGGTTCAGGTACACACTATTGCAAGTGAGTAATTTTTTGATGAACTGGAAGTACTCTAGGCTGTACTGCATACGGCTGTGCATGAACTGCACATTCTGCTTGCGTACGCTGCACTCGATAGCTGAGGGCATTTTGAGCTGGTGGGGCTTCGGTGTGAGCGTTAGCTCAGCTATATATTTTAAAAGCTCACTATCACCACCTGCTGTGTCCATGCGTTCATAGAAAAGAATGTAAGCGTTCCACCATCGCTTCTGTCGCCGGTACGACATGCGCTTCATCATATGGTCAAACACCTCTCCCATGTACTCTCCTCCAAAGCATTGGTTCTTCATCTCCTCATCATCATCCATCTTGCACTCTGTTACATCACCATCATCAAACTTGTACCAGCGATCACGCTGGCCATCACTTCCATTGCCATGCCGCTGGACAATGTAGGAATAGTAGTGTCCACCACTTGCTTGACCCGAGTGCACCAGCACACCAACCAACCGATAACAGGAGCTTCCACTTGACTCTGACTCTAAGGGTGGGTTTTGATGGATGATCTGGCTTTCTGGAGACAGCTCGTCACCCTCCAGCTTGGCAACACCTGCCACTGTGTACGGCTCCATGTCCAGCTCACGTGGAAACTCAAAGTAGTCATTAAACTTTATTGCACACTCACGCTCCCAGTCATAGTCAAAACGCTTGAGCTGGATGGCCAGCACTGGGGGGAGCTTCTTAATGAGGAGGCGTTTCACTGTATCAACCTATAGAAAGAAACAGATGACAATGTACAAGTTGTGTCCATCTGTACAACTTTATTAACAGTATATTCAAAGAGGAAAAACATCAAGACTTGTTTGTGCAATGTGTGAACAATGCAACTCTATAGGCAAGTGCTTTGTTACCTTCTTGTTGCACTTTTCGCAATGATAAGCATTGGCTCCTTCTAGCAAGTCCCCTTTCACATACTGTTCCATTGAGTCAAGGAGGTTCTGATGGTTCCTGATGTCAACATTTAATGTGGTAAAGGACTCCTCACACTCATACCTAACAAAACAAAAATATGGCCTCAGCGTCATTCATTCAGCATTTCAGGCCTAGACACAGAAAGAAAACTGGCATATAAACAGGCACCCCCTACCTGTGTGGACAGCCCTGGCAAATTTTCTGGTCTGCAAATGAGCCTCCCAAGACCCTGCTAAGCATACTCGGATGGCCAAGAGCCTTTAGTGCCTCATCTAGGCTATCAACCAGAGAGTTAAAGAACTCCAGGGCATCATGCTGTTCTCTCAGATTGACCGGTTCCCCCCATAACCTGCAAACAAAATCAATAAACAGAATTGGCTCTGACATAAAAGTACAAAGCTGTAATACAAGACAACCCCAGGAATTAATGAATTTACCTAAATAAAAAAAGGTCATATGAGCAGCATTACCTAAACTGTTTCCAGAAGCCTCTTGGTACATAGTACTGCAAACGGGAGGCAGCAAGATGCCCAAAGATGACCTGCAGGTGGCGCAGCACTCCAATGTTATACTCCTTGCGGTCCTCAGCCTTATTGAGAGAGGGCTTGTCATCAAACTGGTGGTGATAACTGAAAACTTCATCCCTGGGATCCACATTACTCTGAAGCACAGTAATAATTTATGTTTGGACAAGAGATATAGAAGCTCAAATGTCTCAATTAGAGAAAAAAATTCCAATTGCGCTAAAATGCTGTTTTTTTTTTTTGCTGTTTTAGACAAATACAATGTTTTTCCACTGTCTCTATTGTGTTCAAATGGCCACCATGGTGTGTATGTATATATACACAGGTACATCTAAAAAAAATTTATATTGTGAAGAAGTTTTTTTCCTTGACATTCCATTCAAAAAGTGAAATTCATATATTATATAAATTCATTATAAATAGATTAAAATATGTCAAGCCTTTATTTCTTGGAAAATTAGAATATCACATAAGATCACTTTTAAAAGCAAATTTTAAACAGAAATGTCAGGCTTCTAAAATTGTTCATTTCAATGCACTCAATACTTGGTCGGGCCTCCATTTGCATAAATTACTGCATCAATGCAGCATGGCATGGAGGCAGTCCTTGCTGAGGTGTAATGGAAGCCCAGGTTGCTTTGATTTCAGTCTTCAGGTCGACTGCATTGTTGGGTCTGGTGTCTCTCATCTTCCTCTTGACAATAGTCCATAGATTCTCTATGGGGTTCAGGTCAGGAGAGTTTGCTGGTCAATGAAGCACAGTAACACCCTGGTCATTGAACCAGCTTTTGGAACCTGCTCCATGTTAGCAGAAGGAAGCATGAAGTGCTCTAAGATTTCCTGGTAGATGCTGCATTGACTGTGGACTTCAGAAAACACAGTGGCCAACACCAGCAGATGACATGGCCCAAACTCATCACTGAATGTGGAACTTCAAATGGGACTTCAAGCAAGATGGATTCTGTGCTTCTCCACTCTTCCTCCAGACTCTGGGATTTGGATTTCCAAATGATATGCAGAATTTACATTCGTTTGAAAAGAGGACTTTGGACACTGGGCAAATGTCCAGTGCTTTTTCTCCTTAGCCCTGTTAAGATGCTTCTTACATGGTCTGGTTCAGGAGTGACTCGACACAAGGAATGCACCATTTGTAGCCCATGTCTAGGATTCGTCTGTGCATAGTGGCTGGTGATGTGCTGACTCCAGCCTCATTCCACTCCTTGTGGAGGTCGCCCAAATTCTTGAAAGGATTTTGCTTGGCAATCGCCTCAAGGCTTCTTAAGCAATTACCTTTTGTGGCTTACCCTCCTTGTGGAAGGTGTCAATGACTGTCTTCTCGACATCTGTCAAGTCAGCAGTCTTCCTCATGATTACGTAGCCTCCTGACCCAGACTGAGACCATTTAAAGGCTCAGGAAACCTTTGCAGATGTTTTGAGTTAATTAGCTGATTAACTTTTTCATAATATTCAAATTTTCTGTGACAGTGAATTTTGGGTTTTATTATCTGTAAGCCATAATCATTGAAATTCCAAGGAATAAAGGCTTGACATATTTCAATCTATGTGTAATAAATCTACAGTCTTGATAAATAACAGATTTTGGGAATTTTGTAAATGAAAAGAAAAAAAAATGAAAAAATGAAAAAAAAAACTGCAAGCTGACAACGCTTTGCTATCTTCTTGTAGCCTCCTTTTTTGCACAGTGCAATATACAAGTTTTTTTTGTTTTTTTTTTTCAATTTATGGCATGTTTGTTGAATTTTTCCATGTCCTAGAGAGAGAGTATTTACATCTTTTTGATTACAAAACTCCCAAAATCTGTTACTGATCAAGGGGTGCCCAAATGTTTGCATAAGATTGTACCAAAGTGTCATTTCTTCAATGTAAAGTAGTCAATATACAGTAGGGGTGGGAATTACAGGGTAATACATGATAAGCGCCCCATGATAATGAGAATATAGCAATACCGCAAATCTCCAATATTCGATTTATCTCACGACAATGACATGGCGATATATTGCAGAAACACTGGAATGCATTATTAATTTACATAAGTAAAACCAACGCTATTGTTAAATTTCCCATGTTTGCACGATCGGAAGTGCAAAGAAACCGCTGCTTCAGCTTCAGGGCTTCACTTCTGTTGCAATTCTGTACATATGGAGTACGAAGTCTTTCCACTTCTTTAAAGAAGTGCTCCAGTGAGGTGTGTTTACTCACATTGATACATTGGTTCGCTTGTATTAATGTGCTGGAAAGAGACTCTCAGAAATGTGGCCGTCACAAAAACGGTCTGTTCCGTCAATATTCTAAAAGCTAAAGTCAGACTTTAGATGTTCTGTCTGCTAACTAATTGGGAAGTTCTTCAGTTTTCACCCAAGTCTCCTGCCTTTAGTCGAGTGGCACCACCCAGAGTAGGAGTAGCAATGCCGGTGAATTTGCGACAAATATTGTTAATTTAAATATCGATAATCATATCGCATGAGCAAGGAAGATGATATATCGCCATATCAATATTTTGTTACACCCCTAGTGTACAGCTTGTATAACAGTTGTCCCCTCAAAATAACTCAACACAGTGAGTGTTAATGTCTAAACTTTTAGCAACAAAAGTGAAAATTGTCCAAATTGTGTCCAAAGTGTCAATATTTTTTGTGGCCACAAAGCACTGTTTTAACTCTCTTGGGCACAGAGTTCATCAGAGCTTCAGAGGTTGCCACTGGAATCCTCTTCCACTCTCGACCATGAAGACATCACCACCTCCACGTTTGACTGTAGGCAAGACACACTTATCTTTGTACTCTTCACCTAGTTTATACCACACATACTTGACACCAACTAAACTAAATAAGTTTATCTTAAGACCACTGGGCATGGTTCCAGTAATCCATGTCCTTAATCCACTGGTCTTCAGCAAACTGTTTGTGGGCTTTCTTGCACATCATCTTTAGAAGAAGCTACCTTATGAGATGAAAGCCATGCAGACCAATTTGATGCAGTGTGCAGCATATGGTCTGAGCACTGACAGGCTGAGCCCCCACTTCTTCAACCTCTGCAGCAATGCTGGCAGCACTCATACGTCTATTTTTAAAAGCTAATAGGAAGCTGATCATGTGCACTCAACTTCTTTGGTTGACCATGGCGCCATCCCCAGAGAGTCCTTTGCCATGAGGTGCCATGTTTAACACACCTGTGGCCTTGTAACACTAACAAGTAACATGAAAATGAGGAGGGAAATGGCTTATTTGGCACAATTTGGACATTTTCACAGGGGTGTACTCACTGTTGTTGTCAGCGGCTTGTTGTCACACACAAACACACAAACACACACACACACACACACACACACACACACACACACACAGTGAACTCCATAATTATTGGCACCCCTGGTTAAGATGTGTTAAATTCAGTTTTTATTGCAGAAGCATACACTCACTGAAAATTGCAGAAAAATGTAACCATCAACTCAAGTAAATTTCAAGAGCCAAAGAAGAGAAAAAAGGCCACCAGATTTTGATTTAAAATGTCCGGGTATCTCAAAGCACTCATGATGCCATGCACCCTAACAAGTTTGGAAGAGAAACAGCCCCACAACATCACTGATCCTCCACCATACTTCACAGTGGGCATGAGGTGCTTTTCTGCATGCTGTTCCTCCAGACCCACTTAGAGTGTTTGTTGGCAAAAAGCTCTATTTTGGTCTCATCTGACCAAAGCACACGGTCCCAGTTTAAGCCCCAGTACAGCTTAGCAAATGGCAGACATTCACGTTTATGATAAGTGAGAAAAGTTTTTTTTCCATACATGCAAACAGCTTGTTGGTATGTAGACAACGCCTGATAGTTGTTTTGGAGTCTCTCTGACTGCAAGATGCTTCCCTTTTGTTGCAATTATTTAACAATGGGTATTGGAGAACTTTTTATTTCTCTTACCATCCTTCTCACAGTCCTCATCCAAGCTTGTTTAACACTAGCACGACAACTGACTAGAACCTAGCACGACCTAGCGTCAATTGATGCAGTGCCTAGTTTCACATAAGGCGGCTCCTCATTTATCTGTTGCAGCAATTTCTTTTTATGCCTTTTACCATTTAACCTTTATTTTCCCTGTAACTACGCTGTCTGGGTTCCATTTAACATCTGTTCATACTACTTGTGAAGAAATCGTGTGTTACTCCTGAAGAAACCATGCGTGTAAAAAAAATGTGCACATTGTTCGTAAAAAAAAATTGGGCACTTTGCTCATTAAGGAAGCTCGCGCATTAGAGCACCCTCAGGGCACGTACCAATCCAAAACACAGACTAGCATTTGGTTTAGTAAGCATAAAGGCTACAGGATTCCACTGTACTCTGTAGGTGGCTATACTGATTGGAACACATCCCCTAAAAATAACATCCACTCACACAAGCTGCAGCTTGCAGTGTCCAGACTTAGAGTAGTCTCCAGACAGACAGAGCAGTGTCCAGTCTTACAGAGCTGCTCGCTGTTGCTTCAGTCACTTTATATTGTACACAAATAACAAAGACACAGTGTTGTGTTATTTTACATAAGTTTCAGATATTTGTATTGGTTATTATACAGGACTTTGCATTATATTCTAAAGGATGTGTTTATTTAAGGAGGTATATATATATTTTATTTTGTCATTCTGCATACTGTTTCATAAGATGCATATAAAAACATGTAGCTCGGTTTACATGCAGGACCTTGCTTATGTGCTTGTAATTACCATATCAAGCTCATAATTACATGCACAAACTATCTGATACACAATAACGTTATTCTATACATGAAGACATCATGTATCAAATCCCATTTCACCAGCAATTTAGTTTGTGTTTCCATGTTTTGTTCAAGAAGGATAAAAAAAATAAAAGTCTGAATTTTTAAGATTTTTGTAGCAAGAACTTGCAGTGAAGCAGTGAATTTGTTTGATTTGCGTCACTGACACAGTCAGTATTTCTAGTGTTAACACTGTTCCAGTTTAAACTTCTTAATGATCCTCTGACAGTAGATATGAGCAGGTGCAGGCGAGTGGATATTTTCTTGTAGCCATTGTCTGATTGTGAAGGTCGACACACACCTGCCTTACTTGAACAGTGCATTTCTTTGTCTTTCCCATGTTGAAGAGTGGATAAGAGAAATGACCTCTGTGTCACATCATATTTATACCCCAGGGAAACAGGAAGTAATGAATTACTAATTAAATGTTCCTAGATACTCTGAACAACTTTGAAAACTACTGTAGAAATGACAGAAATTACATTTATTTCCTAGCCAATAATTGTGGAACAGGTGATTTTATGAAAAATTATTATTTCTTAGTCAGGGATTTCTTTTTTTCCCCTTTTTTTGGGAGAGTATCTTTTGCAATAAAAATTGAATTAATTTTGAAGGCTTTTAACACATCTTAACCAGGGGTGCCAATAATTTATATATATTATATATATACTTTTCAAGTGTGACTTTACCTCACTATCCTGCTTTTCGTCTCCAGACATATCATCATCCACATCACTGCCAGTGCCCTCAATGGCCAAAATGCCATTTCGAATTGGGGGGATCATGTATAGCTGCTGGATCACAGAGTTCATATAGCACGTGGCTCCTGCATTCTTCAAACCAACAAATCCTTTGTTGGGCCGTGGTCCAACAGGTGGGAGGTACTCCCACTCTGTGAGTGTCTCACAACCTGAAAGATAGGGGTTGATGATTTCAAAAATAATTTTATAAGTTGTTTCTGTGGTCAACATGTTTTCAATGTGTGATTGTTCTGTTAAGAATGAGTTTAAGGTAGAGGTATGGCCAAGCAAACATTCCAGCTTAGGGCAGTGGCAAATACCACACATACGCTACCACTTGCAATAGATCACACCTCAAA
Organism: Lepidarchus adonis; assembly: GCA_037576955.1. Classification (NCBI taxonomy): domain Eukaryota; kingdom Metazoa; phylum Chordata; class Actinopteri; order Characiformes; family Lepidarchidae; genus Lepidarchus; species Lepidarchus adonis. The sequence continues at coordinate 5,348,095 of JBBIGC010000104.1, forward strand.
AAAAAGTTTTGTTTTAAACTGAACAACAGCAACTCATTCAATTTATCTTCTACTTACTGAACAATAAGACGGACCCCCAAAATGAAAAGCAACACATGCATTCAATCAGTCCTTTAAGATACCTGCCTTGGTAATACATTTCTGTGAGCGTGTCAACAATCTGTTTTAGGTTGCGCACACATCCAACAGCAAGGGCCATGAGCAGCTCAAAACCAGCATTAATAGTAGCAGGACTACTGCACACTGGGATTGCCTGTTCAGCTGGAAAATCTCCAGTTTTTACATACTGAAGGTAAACATTTGATGCTGGAAAAATGAAATCATCTATCAGCTCCTGCAGACAGAGATAAAGAAAGAGGAGTGGGTAATACTTTAAAATGTTTTCATGTAATATTTTCATTCACAAAAAGTTCTTAGAGACAATATGAGGATACATGTTGCCCACCTTGATAAGGTTTGCTCCACCCTTCTCACATCCAATGCAGAATTTTTTTTCAGGTGTCTGAAAAGCTAACAATTCCTTGGTGACACCCAGGTGACCTTCCAGAATGGTCTCTTCCACTCCGGTCTCCCCTGTTCTCTTTACCTCATCCTAGAGCCAATGCAAATTTCAGTCAAGAATAACAAAAGTGCTTTAGAATATTATTACCACTAACAAAGAATCGATAATAAATATTAAAAAAGGCTATTTTTGAGCTCTTAACCGGTATATCTATAACTTTCATGTGAACTAGGTGAATGTACCCTGATTCTCTTCAGCCAGTCAATTTCATTATTAAGCAGGACCTCAGCATTTGGCAGGTTGATGTTGCTATTGTATGCATAGTTGAGTAAGTGCCTCAAGAGAGTGAAGTAATCACCGGCATGCTTTGCTCTTTCCTTTGCAGTGCTCTTAGGGGGAAAAACATGAACACACCAGACAGAGTAAGAAATTAAAAACTTTGCGAATTAAAAAAGCTAATCTATTTGTAGCAAAATGCATCCTGTCGCAACCACATATTAGAATTCAAACAAAAAACTAAAGATTTCTTTAAATACAGTGCCCTCCATAATTATTGGCACCCCTGGTTAAGATGTGTTCTTTAGCTTCTAATAAATGCAGTGGTCTTCCAAATAATATAGGACCACAATGGAAAAAAGAGGAAAATCCAACTATTAATTCAAAGGCATTTATTCATTGGGGGAAAAAAATCTCACATTAAGAAATAATTATTTTACATCAAATCATGTGTGATACTCTAAACAACAGTGTAAACTACTGTAGAAATGCCAGAAATACTTCAATTACATTTATTTCCTAAGAATTGTTAGGGGTGCCAATAATTGTGGAACAGGTGATTTTATGAAAAATAATTAAATATTTAAAAATTCTTAGTCAGGGATTTCCCCCCCTTAAAATTCACTTCAGTAGAAGGTTACATTTCTCTATAATGTTCAGTGAGAGTATGCTTCTGCAATAAAAACGGAATTTATTTTAAGGCTTTTAACACATCTTAACCAGAGGTGCCAACAATTATGAAGGGCACTGTTAACTATACTACAATATATCTTTCTTAAATAAATTGCCTGTACTCACTCCCAGAACAGTAAATAGCAGTGTGATGAAGAAGAGAAGAGGTCGGTGGCCCATGCAACATCTGGTGGCCATGAGGAAAAATTGCTCCTGAGCCATCTGACGCACAGACCTGGAAAAATTGTGCCCATGACTAAATATAACAGTTCTGTTCTAAAATCATTACTCATTACACTTTTGCAATGCTATACAAGGGGTCCTCAACGTACGTCAGGGTTCTCCTTCTCCGATGTAGAGTGGGGCAAAAAAAAGTATTTAGCCAGCGACCAATTGTGCAAGTTCTCCTACATGAAAAGATGGGAGTAATTTTCATAATTGCTTTACCTCAACTATGAGAGACAAAATGAGAAAATAAAATCCAGAAAATCACATTGTCTGATTTTTAAAGAATTTATTTGCAAATTATGGTGGAA
>JBBIGC010000104.1:5350180-5375729 GCA_037576955.1 Lepidarchus adonis
CCACAGTTGATTTCTTCACACCAAGCTGCTTACCTATTGCAGATTCAGTCTTCCCAGTCTGGTGCAGGTCTACAATTATGTCCATTTGACAGCTCTTTGGTCTTGGCCATAGTGGAGTTTAGAATGTGACTATTTGAGGTTGTGGACAGGTGTCTTTTATACTGATAACAAGTTCAAACAACTGCCATTAACACAGTTGACGAGTGGAGGACAGAAGAGCTTCTTAAAGAAGAAGTTACAGGTCTGTTAGAGCCAGAAATCTTACTTGTTTATAAGTGACCAAATACTTATTTTCCACCATAATTTGCAAATAAATTCTTTAAAAATCAGACAATGTGATTTTCTGAATTATTATTCTCATTCTGTCTCACATAGTTGAGGTTTACCTATGATGAAAATTACAGGCCTCTCCCGTCTTTTTAAGAGGGAGAACTTGCACAATTGGTAAAACTGACAATAATATAATACATAATGTATGAGGAAATAATGTGTGCATGTGTTTGTGGTACTGACTTGCTCTGGCAGTGCAGTAGCAGGTCGATAATAAAGGTTTGCCAGGCCTTTTCCTTGCTAAGTGTGTCCAAGGCTGTGGGCATGAGAGCGAAACACAGTGTCATGGCCTCCAGAGCTTCACAGCACACCTGCTCGTCCTCTGTATCTGGTTCATTTCCTGCATTAGTCTGTAAAACACCACTAGTTAGGACATGCTTGAATGCAAAGATGTAATTGATATGAACGTTATGATCTTGAGAAAACTGTGAATTAGTCTGACAAGCTATGTAAGGTTGTTTTCAAGGATGGTCCTTTTTTCTTAAGATTTTTCTACCTTCTCATAGATCTTGCTGATCTCCTCATTGGAGCTGAAGACCAGCTGAACACTTCCACAGCCTGATGCCCACACAATTTTCTGCACTGCCCGTATTACACAGATGTCTGGGATGTATTTTGATGCCTGGAAGAAATTCTGAGATTTGTGCAACAATTCGGGATTTGTTCAGACTGTTTCAATGCAAAAAAATCTACATAATTCTAGTGTTTGAAAGATGGTATAAAAGCTCAAGTACCTCATCCGAAATCTGCTGAGCCAGTCGGATTGCTACATTGCGCAACATGCACTCAGAGGTCGGGTTTGGAATGTTCTGGAGAGCATTCTGGAGCACCAATGCTTGATCATGAGTTGCCTGATTTATCTGATGGACAAGTAAAACAGTTAAACGTTTCATGCGTTTTCTTTTTCATAATATTATTGATATTACTAAAGCAAAATTTCTCTTACTGGAGATGCAGGGTTGGTACCCTCAACCACAGGCTGGCACGCCTCTGCCACTGCTTTAACATGTCCAAAGCCAATAGCAGTGAGTAGAAGCTTAGCGATCTTCAATGCATTCAGGTAGGCTCCACGACGTGTCTCCATATCAGCATTTGGCAGGAAATTGTTCCTGGTGAGCATTCCCAGTACTAGCGGGAGACCACCGCTTTTGAGAAAGTTATACTGGAAGTCACTGGCATCTTCCCCAAGAGTTCCACTGGCTGGCATCAGAAGAGCATACACAACCTGCCATAAGAAAATAATCATGTTTAAACATTGCTTTTAAACAAACACATACACATACAATCACATTCAGTATCACACCTCAGTGAGGTAGAGCACTTGCGATGGTGAGGGTCCAAAAAAGCGTGAGTCTAGCGTGGGGCTAAGACTGTTCTCTCCCAGCTTAGCATGATCCAGACAAATTGCTCGCAAGTTCTCTACTGTAGTGTTATCTGCATATACAGAGATGATTAAACAATAAGCAATGGCATTCATACAATAATGTAGTTTATCATATCATATTTCAAGTGACCGTGTTTTATTAATAAACCAAAATAAAACCAATGCATACCTGGAGGTATGAGCTTCATAAGGACCCTGGCCCCATCTCGCAGTAAAGGCATGTTTAGGGTACAGCCCAAATCAGCAACTTGCCACAGGAATGAGATATACCTCAGATGCAGTGACATGATCTGAGGAGTAAACAAAGTAATTTCTGTTCTGAACACTTTTCTTTCAATAACTCAATGATGGAGTCATACCCCTGGTGTACAAGTTTTTCCATTAATTTGTACTTGAGAAAGGTTCTTAAACAGTAAAAATCCTAACCAGTTATCAGTAATAACCAGTAACACCAATCCAATAAATTATCAATCCATCCCAAGTGCAATACGTTGAGATGGATTCTTTCCATGAAATTCTGCCCACTTTTATCCCTAAACATACCTCTGCCTACCCCAAAGACCAGTTTGGGAAATGGTGACAAAAAGCAAAGCAAGTAATATAAATATGGTCACTCACCACTCCAGGCAGGCAACTCTCCACCTCTGGGTTGGGTCCATCACTGTAGTGGTTGCCATGGTTACCTGGTGACCCCGTGGACGAATCGGAAGAGCTATCAGGGCTAGATGGCATATTTGAGCTAACCTGAGTAAGTTTTGCTGTAATCAGCTACAGGGGAGAAGGTAGTGAAAGTAAGAGAACAGTTCAAATGTATGTTCAAAAGTAATTACTCATAATTCAGAATCTATAAAAAACTGTGCTCACAGTTTTGTCTTTAAGGTTGAGCTGTCCAATTAGCTTGCGGTCATCAGCTGGGTCCACAATCTCTCCGCCAATGAAAAGCTCAATTTTGGTGTGTGTGCTATTGGCTTTGATGCGGTTAAGGATGCAGCGGCGGACAGAGCCAATGGTGTCATTGGTGTGAGACCAGATGTCCAGGTCATCCACCTGCCGGCCCTGATTAGGAAACCGCACCACAAGGGTGATGTGTTTCCCACGGAACGCCCTGAATGACAGCAGCATGAGCAATTTTAATTATTTATGTAAAAGAAAACCTTAAATCTGATGCACTTGTTTTTTTAAACAGTTGTATAGAACTTAAGGGAAATATGCATGGACCTGAAAAAATGGGTATGGTTCAAAACAAATTACAGATACATCTACAAATTTTGAGTATTGTCAAAAAGTTCAATATTTTTCAGAAAGTGAAATCCATATATTATATAGATTTATAAATTATCTAATTACAGATAATAAAACCCAAAATTCACTTTCTCAGAAAATTTCAATATCAAATAGGATCAATAAAAAAAGTATATTGGAGAAATGAAAGTGTGAAATGCATTTTTAACTATGCACTTAATACTTGGTTGTTCCTCCTTTTGCATGAATTGCTGCATCAATGCAGCGTGGCATGGAGGCGATCAGCCTGTGGCACTGCTGAGGTGTAATGGAAGCCCAGGTTGCTCTGATAGCAGCCTTCAGGTTGCCTGCATTGTTGGGTCTGGTGTCTCATCTTTCTCTTGACAAGAGAATCTATGAGGTTCAGGTCAGGCCAGTTTGCTGCCCAATCAAGCACAGTAACACTAGTCGTTGAACCAGCTTTTGGGACCTTTGGCAGTGTGGGCAGGCGTCAAGTCCTGCTGAAAGAATTAAATCAGCATCTCCATCTTCCAAAGCTGTTCAGCAGAAGGAAGCATGAAGTGCTCTAAGATTTCCTGGTAGGTGTCTGTGTTGACCGTGGACCTCAGAAAACACAGTGACCAACACTGGTCCACTGGGTTGGGGCAGTGGTAGCCGAGTGGTTAGGACTTTGCCCCTGAGATCAGTAGAACTCTGCAGTTTCCAAACCACACGGAGATGCAGCTGGTCAGAACACTCTCTATGGTTCCCCTGTAGAAAACAGTAAGGGTGTGTGGAGGAAGGTTGGCCCACGTCTCAGGAAGTGGAGACGCTGCTGGGCCTTTTTGGTGATGAATGTGGTGTTGGTGGTCAAGGTGAGGTCATCTGAAATGTGAATTCCCAGGAACTTGGTGTTGTTTACAGTCTCTACGGTAGAGTCGTGGATGCTGGTGGAGCAGGTCTTTCTGAAGTCGACAATCATCTCCTTTGTTTTGTCCACGTTCAGTGACGGGTTGTTCTCACTGCACCAGACCTCCAGCTGCTGAACCTCTTCTCTGTACGCAGACTCACTGTTGCTGATGAGCCCCACCACAGTCGTGTCATCTGCAAACTTTATGATGTGGTTAGCGCTGTGCAGGGCGGTGCAGTCGTGTGTCAGGAGCGTGTACAACATTGGACTGAGAACGCAGCCCGGTGGGGCTCCTGTAAATGTTGTCGCCAATTCGGACGGACTGAGGCCTCTCTGACAGGAAATCCAGCATCCAGTTGCAGAGTTATGTGCTTAGTCCTAATTCGCAGAGTTTCTTGACCAGTTTTTGGGGGATGATGGTGTTACTGTAAATGCTGAACTGGAATCTTTGAACAGCAATCTAACATAAGTGCCCTTCTTGTCCAAGTGGGAAATTGAGTGCAGTGCAGTGGATATGGCGCCTCCGTCGACCTGTTTGGTCGAAATGCAAACTGCAGTGGGTCCAGGGTGTGGGGAAGGTTGCTCTTCACCTGTGCCATGACGAGTCTCTCGAAGCACTTCATGACGACAGGGGTCAAAGTGATGGGGCGGTAGTCATTCAGGCAGGATGCTGAAGATTTCTTTGGCACTGGGATGACAGTTGGTAGACTTAAAGCATGCAGGGACAATCATGTGGCTCAGTGATGTGTTGAAGATGCCAGACGACCAGCGCAGTCTCAGAGCATGCAACCTGAAACAGTGTCTGGTCCAGCAGCTTTTCATGGGTTGACCTTGCTGAAGGTTCTCCTCACACTGGCTGCAGGCAGACAGATGATCTGGTTGCTTGCGTCTGGTGCGTGTTGTTCAGTGCATCAAACCGTGCGTAAAAAAAACTTGTTTAGCTCCTCCATCACAGCTGCTAAGTGCAGGTTTGTACTAGGTGACAGCCTGAATGCTCTGCCATAAACTGTGGGAGTCTCTTGTGTTGTGGAAGTGGTTTTGGATTTTTTGTGCATGTGCGCGCTTGGTCTGTCTGATGGCATGAGAGAGGTTTGCTCTAGCTGTCCTAAGAGCAGCTTTATTTCCAGAGCGGAAAGCAGCATCCCTCTCTCTCAGGCGTGCTCGCACCGTTGCGGTGAACCAGGGCTCAGTGAACTCATTCAGTTCCACAAAGGCATTTTGGTTGCCCGTATTTTGTGGCTTAACCTCCTTGTGGAGGGTGTCAATGAGTGTCTTCTGGACATCTGTCAGCAATCTTCCCCATGATTGTGTAGCCTCATTACCCAGATTGAGACTATTTAAAGGCTCATGGAAACCTTTGCAGGTGTTTTAATTTACTTAGCTAATTAGGGTGTGACACCTTGACTTTCTTGATTTTTCAAGACTTTTTCCACAATATTCTAATTTTCCGAGATTATTATCTGAAAGCCATAATTATCAAAATTCCAAGAAATAAAGGCTTGATATATTTCACTCTATGTGTAATGAAGCTATGTAATACATGGATTTCACTTTCTGAAAGAATGTCAAGAAAGATTGAACTTTTGCACAATATAAATATTTTTAAAATGTACCTGTATGTAGAAAAATTACAAGAATGCAGAATAAGGCCTAAAATTACCCACCTGGACATTGGAAGAATGGTTCTCTCTTCATGAAAGTCACTATCACACTCATTAATGTATTCTTTAAGCACAGTCAGCACTCTAACCATACGAATAGCTTCTTGACGAGCACAGTTTATGCTGTCCTTGTCCCCATCCAGCACACACAGTGTGTCATATGAGGCCTTCAGACGGTCAAAACATGACTGGATGAAGTCTTCATGAATCTCTACCTGTGAGTGGCATATGGCAGCTTTTTTTTTTAGCAATTTCATTTTTAAAACTTTTAAAAAAGTTATGGTGAAGGATAAGAGTCTTACCTGATTGACTTGTAGTTTTGGTCCAAGGTTAGTGTAAATCTCCTTCAGCAAGTCTATTGCACGAGTGGCAATATCATCACTCCCTTGAATCACAACCTGTGTGATCACAATAGACAAGTTGTTATAATAGATGGCGTGTATATTCATGACTAGCTTTTATCTAAACACTACTAGCAACATTAAGTTCAGTATTTGTTAGTGATGTGCAGGTTGGCCCTACAGGAAAATGAAAAGATGACAATGGCTGTTATTATTCAAAACATATTAGTCCACCCTCTAAATTCTCTTCTCTCAACAATGCCACTTACTCTCAAACACATAGAAGCAAAAAAGATCTGCTTTACCAAAATATAAAGTACATCAATAACACATTTCTCTGCACCCAGGCTAAAACTTATTACACATTTGGCCATGGTGACAATTTTAGCTTCTCAGCGGCATTAAATGATGAGCTTGGTTTTGGTCAATGCATGTGTATTAACATTAATAATTATGAGTTTTCCCCCTCAGGTATCTGGAGCTTTTGTTACATAGCCAAAACAATTTTTGTGGTTCAGCAGAGGTTACCACTGATTATATGACTGACATAATCCAAAAAGGAATCAAATCAGACAATGGGAACGTAAAAGTGACATTTTGTGTGTGTGTGCCTGTGTGTGTGCGCGTGTGGGCACGTGTACATGTGCGAGAGAGCAGTATAATACTGACCTAGACATTATTAAGGGAAGGATACAACAGACTATGATTTGCAATCATTGTGCTGTGCTAACATTTGTGATAACAGAATCAAAACAAGTCAGTGCTATACTGCTCCATTTGCTGTAGCCTACACAGGCTAAAGTTGGTGGCTTGTGCATTGGGCCAAGTTCAGGTCATTGATTTTTTCAAAGTGGGTTGGGTGGGTGTGGGTAATAAAAAAAAAAAAAACCTGATACGCAAATCAATAGCATTTCCATTGTGTGATTTCCAAATAACTTACTCTCCAGAGGTAGTCGAGGCCTATGAGCTCCAGATCATCCATCATGTATGCCCTGCGCTTGGCCACCAGCTTTCCCTCCCTACAGTTCACTGCTTTAAAAAAGCGTTCAAAGCACTTCATCCCATTCTCAGTCAGCAGCGAGGGGTCCAGCTGTAGCACATTGTTCTCAAAGAAGTCTTTGTTGATGTCTGGGTCAAGGTCAGGCTCATCGCCCATGAGTTTCGAGTACCATTTAAAACAGGCCTCTCTGTCACAGAGGAAGACAGCATTCTCTGCCAGACACTTCCAGATCTGCTTAGCTTGTGGAGCGCACAGCCACAGTTGCCCATCCTTCAACAAAAACCTATACAGAAGAGTTAAGAATGACAAAGTTTTATGTTTGAAAAACCTCATACATTGCTCTTACAATATGAAAAAAACTTTTACTCTGGAGGAGTTTAGGATAACTGGAAAATACCCTACATCAATATTAATTTAAGAAGCAATACAGTTATAGGACAATACATTTTTAAAACCACCAATTTACTTCCTGCTTAAAAGAGAGTATTACAAAAATTTGGGATGTACAAATTTCACACCATTATTATAGCATAAAGTAATGGAGAGGCCCAATAAATATACTGACATAAAAAGAATAAGGACATGCCAGAAACATTATAACATATATTTATAAAGTTTAAAATTTTATTACTATCTGATGATAGTACTTATATTCCTATGGTTAATCCATAACTACTGAATTTGTGTTAGCTGCAAAAGGCTATGTCTGACCTCAGGAAGTTGAGTCTCTCTTGAACTTCCTGTACATGACTGTAGCGGCTGCCCACTCGAACTGTCTGAGGGTCAAAGCCTGTGTGCTCTGCTGAACATCAGTTATAAGTTTTGGTTACAGAATAATAGTTTTCACATACACATGCAAACTTCACCATCATCATCTCACATTAAATATATATTTGATAGTCAGTCTTTTTTCAGGAGAAGTTGAAATAAAGACCAAATTAAATAAAAAATGTTGTAAGACATAATTCAGACCTTTAGAAAATTGCCTCATGTTCTCCATATAAGCGGAAAGGTTTTCTGCAACCAGTGTGACCAAAGCATGGTTGTGCTGCAGCTGGTTTATCAGGTCATGACGATAAAAGACATGAGGACTCCGTTGTGTTTGGCTGCAAGGGTGAACATAAACATTATATTGAGAATTAAAAACTGGAACATTTGAAGAACAAAGAGGAGTCACTTTAAAATTATGTTGGTAAGTTCTGATAAATTTTCAGGATAAGGGTTTTAGAGCTAGGCGCTAAAACAATATCGATAGTTGTGTTAAAACTTTCCTCAATGACATATGGTTAAAGTGAGGCACATGTAATATGACTAATCTTTTTATCATCTAAAGCAGTGTCATCCTTTAGAACCAGTGGAAAAGGGGGTGTATAGTTTGGTCCACTTGCGTTGTAATGTCATTGACCCTGCATGTGCTACAATGCCACATGATCTGGTAGTGTGCTCACATCACTGGGTAGCAGCATGGGTAGTGTAGCACAGAAATTGGGTCCAATTGTGGCAATATCAAGAATTGATATGTAGATTACAAATACGGTTTAACCGTTTCCTGTTGAGGTTGGACTCCGCCTAGGCTGCCCTTCATCACTGATTGTGTTCATAAGTTTAAATGGACAGAATTTCTAGATGCAGCCAAGGGGTGGGAGGGGGGTCAGGTTTGGTGACCTCAGAATCTCGTCTCTGTTATTTGCAGATGATGTGGTTCTGTTGGCTTTAACAGGCCATGACCTACGGCTCTCACTGGAGCGGTTTGCATCAGAGTGTGAAGCGGCGAGGATGAGAGTCAGCACCTCTAAATCTGAGGACATGGTTCTCTCCCGGAAAAGGGTGGAATGCTCTCTCCAGGTTGGGAGCATAGTGTTGCCTCAAGTGGAGAAGTTCAAGTATCTTGGGGTCTTGTTCACGAGTGAGGAAAGAATGGAACAAGAGGTTGACAGACGGATCAGTGCGGCATCAGCAGTAATGCGGGTGCTACAGCGTCCGTCGTGGTGAAGAAAGAGCTGAGCCAAAAGGCGAGGCTATCGATTTACCAGTCAATCTATGTTCCTACCTATGGCCACGAGCTGTGGGTAGTGACCAAAAGAATAAGATTGCGAATACAAGCGGCCAAAATGAATTTTCTTCGTAGAGTGACTGGACTCTCCCTTAGAGATAGGGTGAGGAGTTCAGTTATACGGGAGAGACTCTGCGTGGAAAGGAGCCAGTTGAGGTGGTTTGGGCATCTAGTTAGGCATGCCCCACTGAGAGAAGGCCACGGGGCAGACCCAGGACATACTGGAAGGATTATATCTCTTGGCTGGCCTGGAAATGCCTCAGGGTCTCCCCAGAGGAGGTGGAGGGGGTACCCGAAGAGAGAGGGTGGTCTGGGCTTCCCTACTAGGGCTGCTGCCCCCATGACCTAACTCCGGATAAGCGGTAGACAATGGATGGATGGGTGATGCAAATACATGTTTGAACACTATCACAATTTAAAAAGTCTTTAGTGCACCAAAATGCATGTACATCTGTATGTTTTGTTTATGACAAAAACATTTGCATTAAATATAAGGATAACAATTTTGCTTAATTTATACATGCCATGTCAACCCATTTCAACCAGAAAAACTAAACGGCCCTACCTGTTTAACTGAATTGGTACATGCATTAATGAAAATAAAATGCCACTGACTAACCTGAGGTTTTGAGGGGCTTCTCCAAACAGGCTGCAGATCTCTCTGATCTGTTTCAGAGCTGGGATTACCCACTTATCATTAGTTCGAAGCTCCTCAATGAAGCGGTCAATCCACTGGATCTTCTGCGTGTCTCTGTCCTATAGACATGTGAAAGATATTTTGCTCACATGGCAACACTGGTTGCCATAAAGACAATGCACTCATGAGCACACTGAATAAGGAGGAGTAAAAGGCTACCTGAGAACAGCTGTAGTCTAAAATCTTGATGTGGGCGCTCAGGGCCTGATCCATGATGTCAACTGGGACATCATCACTGTGCGCCAAGTTCCAAAGCAGGTTGAGCACCTTGTGAGCCATCACACCATCTTTATCATCCTCTGCCAGCCTGCGGATCAACTCCAGTAGCTTCTCCCTCTGCTTTTTACTTGCATTTGTCCAGCTTGCCTGTCAAAAAAGAGAAAATAATTGACTGAAAGACTAGCATGGACTAGTCAGCAAGACAAAATAAGAAACAAAGACACTACAATTTATTAAAAGAAACCTGAAACAGTATATATGCTACTTAATTTGAAAGGTAGATTTTTTTTGTATGTATGGTTTGGGAAAACATTTTTTATAGATAATACTGTATGAGCCTTAAAGTTATAGTATGAAATATCTGATCACCAGCAGAGAAGTTACTTTCTGCTACCATTTTAGCTTTTTCAACTTTAAAAAGTCATGACTATGTGGTACACACACACACTCAGACACTCACACACGCAGAGGATTCTTTTTTAATTAAATAACATGTGACATCTTAATTTAAGACTACATGCCAGGTATAATGACACCCTAAAATCATTACATTTAAAATGAATACTTTTAAAGTATCCATTGGAAACCTGTTTTAGAAATTAAATTTTTATTTCTGTTCAGAAATAGTAAATGTACAAATATTTTTAAATATTCAAACCAACATCTGTATTTCTTACCTTGAAGCAGTCAAAGAGATGATCCAGCTGCTCAGGAGAGAAGTCCCAAGCCAGTTTAGCCAGCAAGTCATGGACATTCTTCACAATGGCCTCATGTTTACCAGCCTAAAACAGAATGTGCAAGTAAATGAAGTTCTCAAATTTTCCATTTTTGTAATACAACATAGTTCAAATCAATACAGTTTTATCACCTGTGCAGCCCAGATGTTGTCCAGGTCTTGTAATGTGAGGGCTTTTTCTTTAATTACAAAGCGTAGTATCTTCTCCAGCTTCTCCACATACTGAGGCTGATGTAGACTGTCCCTCAGCACAATGGACAAAATGTTATTCTGTTGAATCCATTCCTAAAGGGTGATGACAAAAAGAGGTTCTAAAGCATAACAAAAATATTGCCTATTGAAAGAACAACAAAAACGTCTTTTTTTTCTGGCTTTTTACTATATTACTACTGCTATGATCTCAGCTATGACACACCTTGTACCTGCAAGCCAAGAATAAAGCTAAACATAGCTAGATAAGTATTACACTAGCAACAACACTTGATAATAGTACCTTGTCTCACCATGGCAATTATCTGTATTCTTTTTTAATAAGAATTCTGATGGGGAATAATTTTTTTTAATAATTCAGAAAGAATAGAAAAAACATCTGACACAACATTAAAACCATTGACCGAAGAGGTGAGGATTATCCTCACAATGGCAGAAAATAAGTGAACAGTTATGTTGAAGCAAAACAAATGGGAATGTTCAAAGTTCTGAACAACTTTAACAAGGATCAAATATTAAAGGCTTGATAACTATCATTTCCAAAACAACAAGAGTTATTGGTAGTTTCTGATAAGCAGTGGATAGAACGTGGTCTAAGAAACAATAACTGGTTAACCAGAGAAAAGAGGCAGGTTGCCCAAGGCTCATGAGTTTGTAAAGAACAAAAGCAAACTCATCCAATCCAATTCTAATCCAAAACCCATTGGTGAGTTTTTGGAACAGGTCTGTGGGTGCCTCGTGTGGTCCTTGGGGGCACCCTAATTTGCTGTTACAATAGAAACTCTCAAAGCTTTCCACTCTGCTGCTGCTTTTCATAGTTTGCTGCTTGTTTATTTGCTGTGCAAATGTGTTATATGTATTGCTTTAAAAGAATGTTCAAGATGTATTTAAACAGGAGTGTTAAACTTCTGAATTCTATCAGAGCAACACAAACTGGCTTTAGCACTGGCTACTATGGATAATATAAAAGACCAAGCTAGAAAAATTTAAGATGCCTACCTTAAACATTGTAAAGTAAAACAACCCTTAGGCAGGATATGTATGCACCAGATGTTGATACAAATGCTTATATAATTTTAGTAATCCATTTTGTTTTTATACCACAAATAAAAACCTTCTAAACTTCTTACCCCCCCAACAGAAAATAAAGAAATTAATTAATTAAATACAAAGTTTAAGAACAATTTACATTTAATAAGTAAAAAAGTAAAAATTAATTTTGTTTATTAATTCATGATTACAATTATTACAGGACATGCATGTTCATTTAATTTTATCATCATGATTTATGTTATTAGCAGTAATACTATACAATTATACCAATAACAATAAAAAAGCAATACTATGTACAACAAGCAAGTTAATCCTAATGCTAGATAGCAGACCAAGGGAGCAACTTTTTTTCGTTGTAAGGGACGTTTCCATAGAATGTAATGTGTTTCTGCACATAAACCATGTATAATATAAACCGTAATAAGTCTATATTCAAATCCTCATTTAGCCTACAGTTTCTCATGCTTGTCCATAGACGTTCCTGTTATGTGCCTTGAATAGAAATTCTCCAAGACTGGAGAATACTTAGCAAAACCAGACAATGCTTGAAAGTAGGGCTGGGTGATATGGCTTAAAAATAATGTTGTAATATTTTTATGCTATATCGCGATACACTATATCTCTCAATACCTTAAACTAATTCACTGTATAAATGATCAATTCTGCCCTATATTGCATAAAATGACAGGAATTTAATGAATTTAGCCAAAGTGTAACATAGTAAATACTTTATTTTATACCAAAGTATAATATAGCAAACTTTATTTTAAAGTAAAGTTTAGCACAGAATTCTTTATTTTAAACCAGCTTTTAACAAAGACTATTTTAAACCAGTTTAATATAACAAACTCTTTACTTTAAACTGAAGTTTAACATAGCAAACTCTTCATTTAAATTGGGAAATTGAAATTGGGAACTTTATAGTTGTGACAAACAATTAGTAAAAAGTTCTTTAGATGTTTTGTGCCAAAAACACAAGCCTGTCAACAGCTTCAGGCTTAAATTATCCCCAGTGGCACGTAACTACATTACCACTGGTACTAAATACCCTTTCAGATGGGAACTGTTTGAATCTGGGTTTTTCCACTACACTAATTGGGAACATATCTTTGGTGATCTGTTTTGTTAAAGCGGTGATCTCTTTCCATTTTGCAGTTTTTTCTCATAAGGAATTGATTTAGCAAACGAAGCAAAAAGAGTGATTTGTCTCTGGAGGGCTGTGTTTTATTTGTTGTAGGTGGAAATGTGGACGTATGAAGTTTAAGGCATTCTACGTTTTGCAGTGGATGGATTTTTAGGTGATGAAAGAAGTTTGTGGTACTGCTACCTTTTGTGGTGATGGACTTGTGGCAAACTTTGCAAAAAAATGTTCTGCTCAACGTCACCCACTCAATATCCAAACCACTGCCAAATAACAGAACAAGTGCCGTTTTTCTACAGAACCAATTCTTCTGCCTCCATCTCTAATGAATGTCTTTGAAATTGCAGTTTCTCTTCTCTCTGCTGTTAGTCGAGTACTAAATGCGCGTGCGCTAGGTGAGTTCTCTGGATGAGCAGGGGAGCGAGCTGTCTGCTTTGACAGAAACGCGAAACCCGAAAGCAAAGTTCATGCTGTTTAACAAAAACGTTACAATTTATACTCGATGGTCACGATATAGACATTTACTACATCGCAGTATACTCGATATATCACCCAGCCCTACTTAAAAGTACCACATTCACTACCATTAACATGTGCTTACCGCCATCCGTTCAGCAGTGAGCCATTCCTCATCTTCTGGGTTGCCATGGCGATGGGTGTAATATGAAACACTTGAGATCACCTTGTTCACCTCATTTAGTGCATTCATTTTTCCATTAAAAGAAGAAATTTGCAATAACCTGTGAAAATGAATTAGGTTATTACATTATTTGTCATATACTTGGAAAATGCAAATACAATGCATAACAATACACCGCTCAAAAATAAAGGGAACACTTAAACAATGCAATATAACTCCAAGTCAATAACACTTTTGTGAAATCAAACTGTCCACTTAGGAAGCAGCACTGTTTCACATGCTGTTGTGCAAACGGAATAGACAACAGGTGGAAATGATGGACAATTCGCAACAAATCCCCAAAAAGGTTCTGCAGGTGGTGACCACAGAGCACTTCTCAGTTCCTCTTCTTTCTGGCTGATGTTTTAGTCACTTTTGAATGCTGGCAGTGCTTTCACTCTAGTGGCAGCATGAGACGAAATCTACAACCCACACAAGTGGCTCAGGTAGTGCAGCTCATCCAGGATGCACATCAATGCAAGCTGTGGCAAGAAGGTTTGCGGTGTCTGTCAGCATCAGGCCAGTACATCAGGAGACGTGGATCACTACCTTCGCCTCTCTACAAGGAGGAACAGGAGGAGCACTGCCAGAGCCCTGCAAAATTATGTGCATGTGTCTGCTCAAACAGTCAGAAACAGACTCCATGTGGGTGGTATGAGGGCCCAACGTCCCCAACATCTACAGGACAGTTGGCATTTGCCAGAGAACACAAAGATTGGCAAGATTTCCCATTGCCGCTCTATGCTTTTTACAGATGAAAGTAGGTCCACACTGATCACATAACAGTCTGGAGATGCCGTGGAGAACGTTCTGCTGCCTGCAACATTCTCCATCATGATTGGTCTGGCAGTGGGTCAGTAATGGTGTCCCTCAGGAGAACATCCGCCACCTCATCAGGAGCATATAGGTGTTGTAGGGAGGTCATACAGGCATGTGGAGGCCAAACACACTATTGAGCCTCATTTTGACTTGTTTGAAGGACATTACATCAAAGTTGGATCAGCCTGTGGTGTGTTTTTCCACTTTAATTTTGCCATGGGTTGATAAATTTGATGTTTGATGATACATTTGTGTGATGTTGCTCTCAGCACATTCAGCTATGTAAAGAACTTCATATTTAAATAATGATCATATTTAAAAGTATTTAATAAGAATATTTCATTCATTCAGATCTGTTTAGTGTTCCCTTTATTTTTTTTGAGAATAGTACATTTTAGTCCAAAATAAAAAATTAAAATGCTTATTATTTAATGAGAGTCATTAACGTATTTAATTGTATTCTGTTCAAACGCAAACAAACATCACTCACCTAAGTATCATTTTTAACCTAAAGATTTCTAAATTCTTTACAGTTTCTTCTTGGCCTGGTACTCTGGATGCCAGATTCTTCAGGGACTTTATGATCATTGAAAGGGCATCATTCTTAGCCTCATTTTTGGCTTCTTTCTTAAGTTCCTCATCTGTGAGGTTCTCCAAAAACTGTGGAACCATCTCAATCACAGGCAAGAAGAACTTCTGCACTGTGTGCAATGTTAAGAACTCATAACATTGCCCAAAAGGCCTAAAAAAACAACAACAACAACAACAACAAAATTCTTGACTTGAAAATTAACAGAAAACAACTATAGCTAACATTTCCCAGTTGAACTGGGTAATTTATTAATAAATACAATATGTATGTGAACTCTTTGAGACTGAGAAAAGGATCTTACTTGATGAGCGCTGCAATAATCTGCACATTTAGAGCCTGGCCACTCATGAAACGATCATGCAGAATCTGAAAGCCGTTCAGCGTGCCAAATTTATTTATAAGATCCACAAGCCAGCCCTGGGCATAAATAGCATAAAGACAGAAAAAGACTAAAGCACTGCAGAATTTACTTACTTTTAACATTACTTTGCATGAGCTGAACTCAAATATCTGAAACCTTTTCTACATAAACAAAAGATCCATTACTCTCAGATATTGTTTACAAATCTGTCTTACTCTGTGCAAGTGAGGTGATATAATCCATCCAATCATGGTGAAACCAGTTAACCCTTTAGAGGCCCCAGCAAACGCAACAGTCAGGTGCATACTGGGTGCCAGGGCACTGGACATTAGAGGGAACCTATAGCTAATGGCTAGCCATAGATATGAGAGAATAGTCAATTATGAGGTTACTAAAAGTGGAGGGTAGCTGGTGTCTTGGGGCGCTCTCATGACTATGACCCCCGACTCCGTCCCTTTTAGCCAGGCTGCTATAGTGAAGTTCGCTGGAGTCTTATTCATAGTCCTGTTTCGCACTCAATGCTTATTCTTTGGTTTTATACCTACACCAAACAAAGGCTAACTCTGTTCTTCTTTTGTTCACTCATCACTGGAGGGGAGCTGCCACCTGTGTCCTGCCTGCCTGACCCTCATCACGGCTTACTAAGGACTGTGGTGTTTCTCCATCACCGAAGCATCCAGTCCATGTTGTTGACTCTGGCCCATACATCGTGATCTAGCTGGCCTCCACTGACCATCACCACATGTTCATCTGATGCCTACACCTCAAACAATGGAACTCATAAACAATTATCACAACTCATCATCTAACCAGAGGTGTCGACCAGAGGAGGATGGGTTCCCCTACTGAGCTTTGGTTCCTCCCAAGGTTTCTTCCTCAGTTCAAGAAGTTTTTCCTTTCCTCTGTCGCCCTGGCTTACTCATTAGGGGCTTGGACCCGAACCTCGTAAAGCTGCTTTGGGACAACATCTATTGTAAAAAGCAATAGTTCAGAAATAAAACTGAACTGAATTGAAAAAAAGGTGCTGATTAGAGAATGAATATTGCACATATGTGCCTTAGAATGCCCACAATAAAAGGCCACTCTGAAATGTACAGTTTTGCCTTACTGGGGAGCCAGAAAACCAGCAGTATTTAGTGTGTGGCCACCATTTGCCTTACACAGTGCAACACATCTTCGCCACATAGAGTTGATGAGGTTGTTGATTGTGGCCTGAATGTTGGTCCACTCCTTTTCAATTTTTTGAAACTCCTTTGCGAACTGGAACATGCTGTCGTATAGGCTGATCCAGAGCATCCCAAACATGCTCAATTGGTGATTTGGTGTGCTGGCCATGCAAGAACTGGGATGTTTTGAGGTGTTGGTGGTAGATGAATGACAACAATGGGCCACAGGATCTCCTCACAGTATCTCTGTGCATTCAAAATGCCCTCAATTAAATGCACCTGAGTGTGTTGTCCATAACATACACCTGCCCATATCATAACCCCACCACCACCATGGGCCACTCGATCCACAACGTTGACATCAGCAAACCGCTCACCCATACAACGCTGTCTGCCATCTGCCCTGAACAGTGAACACCGGTACTCATCCATGAACAAGAGGCCTCTCCAGTGTGGCAGACGACACTGAAAGTGAGTCCACTCAAGTTGGTTACAACGACAAACTGTCCAGACCCAGATAAGGCGGCGAGCATGCAGATGAGCTTCCCTGAGACGGTTTCTGACAGTTTGTGCAGAAATTCTTTGGTTCTGCAAACCAATTGTTGCTGCAGCGGTCTGGATGGCTGGTCTCACACAATCATGAAGGTGAACATGCTGGATGTGGAGGTCCTGGGCTGGTGTGGTTACACGTGGTCGGCGGTTGTGAGATCAGTTTGATGTACTGCCAAATTTTATAAGAAACGCTTTTGGAGATGACTTATAGTACAGAAATGAACATTAATTTCATGGGCAACAGCTCTGTTAAACATTCCTGAAATCAATATGCCAATTGCATGCTCCCTCAAACGTTGTAACATCTGTGGCGTTGTGCTGTGTGATCAAACTGCACATTTCAGAGTGGCCTTTTATTGTGGGCAGTCTGAAGTACATCTGCGCAATATTCATGCTCTAATCAGCATCTTGATATGCCACACCTGTGAAGTGCTATGGATTATCTCGGCAAAAGAAAAGTGCTCACCAACAGATTTATACAGATTTGTGAACAATATTTGAGAATAATGGGACTTGTGCGTATGTAGAAAATGTTTCAGAGAATTCAGCTCATGAAAAATGAGAGCAAAACCGAAAGTTTCTGCAAGTTGTCCCACTTAAAAAGATGAGAAAGGTCTGTAATGTTCATCATAGGTTTACTTTAACTGTGAGAGAGAATGTAAAAAAAAAAGAAAAGAATACAGCAAATCACACTATGATTTTAACAAAAGCTCACCTCAATACTTTATAATTGCGTAGTCAAACATTTCCTAAAGGTCTTCACAAGGTTTTTACACACTGCAGCTGGTATTTTGGCCCATTCTTCCATGCAGATCTCCTCAGGAGCAGTGATGTTTTGGGGCTGTCGATGGGCAACACAGGCTTTCAACTCCCTCCAAAGATTTTCTATGGGTTGACATCTGGAGACTGGTTAGGCCACTCCAAGACCTTGAAATGCTTCTTACAAAACCACTCCTTCATTACCCTGGCAGTGTGTTTGGGATCATTGTCATACTGAAAGACCCAGCCACGTTTAATCTACAATGCAGGGGAGGACGTCTGGCACTGCAGGATTTGAGTCCCTGGCGGCGTGTGTTACTGATGGTAACCTTTGTTACTTTGGTCCCAGCTCTCTGCAGGTCATTCACTAGGTCCCCATGTGTGGTTCTGGGATTTTTGCTCACCGTTCTTGTGAACATTTTGACCCCACGAGGTGAGATCTTACGTGGAGCCCCAGATCGAAGGAGATTATCAGTGGTCTTGTACATCTTCCATTTTCTAATAATTGCTCCCACAGTTGAATTCTTCACACCAAGCTGCTTACCTATTGCAGATTCAGTCTTCCCAGCCTGGTGCAGGTCTACAATTTTGTTTCTGGTGTCCTTTGACAGCTCTTTGGTCTTGGCCATAGTGAAGTTTGGAGTGTGACTGTGTGAAGGTGTGGACAGGTGTCTTTTATACTGATAAGTTCAAACAGGTGCCATTAATACAGGTGATGAGTGGAGGACAGAGAAACCTCTTACAGAAGTTGTTATAGGTCTGTGAGAGTCAGACATCTTGCTTGTTTGTAGGTGACCAAATTCTTATTTTCTTATCCACTATAATTTGCAAATAAATTATTTAAAAATCAGACAATGAGATTTTCATTTTGTCTCTTACCTATGAGGAGAATTACAAACCTCTCATCTTTTTAAGTGGCAGAATTGGTGAACATTTTTGCCCCACTGTGTGTGTGTGTGTGTGTGTGTGTGTTATATTATATATATATATATATATATATATATATATATATATGTGTGTGTGTGTGTGTGTGTGTGTATGTGCGTGTGTGTGTATCAGACCCCTTTCAATTTTTTACTGTTATATTGCAGCCATTTGCTAAAATTATTGAAGTCATTTTTTCCCCCCATTAATGTACACACATCACCCCATATTGTCAGAAAAACACTGACTTTTTTTGCAGATTTATTAAAAAAGAAAAACTGAAATATCACATGCTCCTAAGTATTCAGACCCTTTGCTCAGTATTTAGTAGAAGCTCCTTTTGATCTAATAAAGCCATGAGTCTTTTTGGGAAAAATGCAACAAGTTTATCACACCTGGATTTGGTGATCCTCTGCTATTCCTCCCTGCAGATCCTCTCCATTTCTGTCAGGTTGGATGGTAGACAATGGTGGACAGCCATTTTAAGGTCTCTTCAGAGATGCTCAATTGGGTTTAAGTCAGGGCTCTGTTTGGGCCATTCAAGAACAGTCAGAGTTGTTGTGAAGCCACTTCTTCGTTATTTTAGCTGTGTGCTTAGGGTCATTGTCTTGTTGGAAGGTAAACCTTCGGCCCAGTCTGAGGTCTTCAGTACTATGGAGAAGGTTTTCGTCCAGGATATCCCTGTACTTGGCCGTATTCATGTTTCCCTCGATTGCAACCAGTCGTCCTGTCCCTGCGGCAGGAAAAACGCCCCATGATGCTACCACCACTCTGTTCCACTGTATTAGACAGGTGATGAGCAGTACCTGGTTTTCTCATACCGCTTAGAATTAAGACCAGAGAATCTTATTTCTCACCATCTTGGGGTCCTTCAGGTGTTTTTTTTAGCAAACTGGTGGAGGGCTGCAGTGATGGTTGACTTACTACAACTTTCTCCCATCTCCCGACTGCATCTCTGGAACTCAGCCACAGATCTTCTTTACCTCTCTTTTATCAAGGTTCTTCTCCCCCGATAGCTCAGTTTGGCCAGACGGAAGTAGGAAGTAACCTTGGCCAGATCTGTGCCTTGCCACAATTCTGTCTCTGAGCTCTTCAGGCAGTTCCTTTGACCTCATGATTCTCATTTGCTCTGACGTGCACTGTGATCTGTAAGGTCTTATATAGACAGAGGTGTGGCTTTCCTAATCAAGTCCAATCAGTATAATCAAAAACAGCTGGACTCAAATGAATGTGTAGAATCATCTCAAGGATGATCAGAAGAAATTGACAACAACTGAGTTAAATATATGCATGTCACAGCAAAGGGTCTAAATACTTCTTTTTTAATAAATCTGCAAAAATGTCTGTTTTTCTGTCAATATGGGGTGCGGTGTGTACATTAATGAGGGAAAAATTAATTTGAATGATTTTAGCAAATGGCTGCAATATTGCAAAGAGCAAAAAAATTAAGGGGGTCTGAACACTTTCTGTACCCACTGTATATATAGAAAATCTGTTACAGGTCATCTGTACAAGTAAGACACCTTAGGTGACCGAGGATCTGGGGGTCGTGCAAAGAGCTCATCGTCAGCAATCTGGGCACCAGCAGGCACACTCTCAGATGGGCGTGTCCCATTGTAGATATGAAATTTGCAGTGGGGATTGGTTGCCATGGCTAGCAGCTCAAGCAGAGGAAACCAGTCTTGAGACAACTTCACCACACAGAGCTCCACCAGTCGGTGTGTGTTATTGATGATGCACCTCTGCGGAGGATAAACAACATGCAGAAGAATAACACTATTCATGGAACAAAATTTTACTTTACAACTTCTGTAGTTGTACAGAAAGCAAGTAAATCTAATAGTACTTACATGAATTTCGAACTTCCAGCCACTCACTGCTTCATCTGTCAGTATTTTTGTGAACGAGATGGTCAGACCATCTCGGAAAAACCTTTGACATGCCTCACACTTCACATCAAGCCCTAAAGAGAAATGTATTGAGAGAAATAACATTGATACACATTCACACAATGATCAGTAAGATAATTTTTAATGTAAATTTAAAGGAAGAGTGGAAAGGGAAGTGGAAAATATGTTTATTTACTCATTTGTTTAAAAACATTTTATTTAACTATAGAGCTTCTAATTAACACAGTAAACGATGGTGGATCATGAAAAAAACGCTGTACTTTACTGTTGCTTCATTACCATCAGCTTTTCCTTTAACAACTAAGACTGCTTCAATATGTAGGCACATTCATACGTTTTTTCATATCCACTGCAGAAGACACTGAATAAAATGTTACCTTTTTTACTAAGATCTATAGCAGCTTCAAGTAAAACTTCCAACTCCCCCTTTGGCAAAACTGGAACCACCCAGCGAGGTCTGTGAAAAACAGAACAAAATTACAATTAATTAAATAATCACTGATCACACCACTATTTTAACTGGCAACAAGCTAGTTTATACAGTGAGTTGTCGGAAGACAACCATGTCTGAAGACACATCCTGTGGTCATGGAAAAGATGTTAATCCATTACAGAAGGGTCAAATTATTGGCATGAATCAGGCAAAGAAAACATCCAAGTAGATTGCTGAAACTACGAAAATTGTGTTAAGATCTGGCCAAAGCATTATTAAACAGGACAGTGGGGAACCATCATCTTCAAAGAACAAATGTGGTCATAAAAAAAAATCCTGAATGACCAAAATTAAAAGTTTGTGGGGAAAAAAAAAAAACAGCAGCAGAACTCATGGCTATGTTCAATAGTGAAAGTAAGAGCATTTCCACATGCACAATGCAAAGGGTACTTGAGGGATTGGGATTAAACAGCTGTGGAGCCTATATTTTGCGATTATTCTTTCTGAGCAATTTGCTAGGGAGCGTAAAAATTGGACTCTGCAGCAATGGAAGTTCTGTGGTTTTTCTGGGGTCACTGCAGTTGGTCAAGTCTAGGTTCAGCAAAATTACGTGCTTAAGAATGAGGTCAGCTGACCAACTGAATATACTTATGACCTGGTTATTCCAACAGGGAATTTCGTCTTCACTAAAGGCATTGGCATGTCCCAAGACGACAAAAACCGGATTCATCGGTTTCAAACTGTGAAATAGTGGTTAATGAAGCATCAGATTTAATTTTCGTACATGGATTGACCAGCGCAGACCGTAACCCCAATGAGAATCTCTGGGATGTGTTGGAGAAGAATTTGTGCATCTATAAGATTTGTATTCAAAACTTAATGCAAATCTGGATGGAAATAAATGCAGAAGCTTACTGAAACAATGCCACAGACAATGCGTGCCGTAATCAAAGCTAACAACAGTCCAACAAAATATTAAAATTAAATACCGGTTGATCATGTCATCCAGCTTGGCCAGGTCTGTGTGGGGGAAGGCTGGCTCCTCCTCTTCCTGTGTCTGTTGAGCATCACTTTGTCCCTGCACCTCTGGTGGACTCACCGGAGACGTTTCATTAGAGGAGTTAGGTGAGGGTGTCTATTCACACACACACACACACAATAGAAGAGGCAATGCTACTGGTGAGCTATTTGCTTCCAAAAGATACTGAAACACATCAATGGTGTTAATAAATATTCTGGCTTTTCTTCACCTCCCAAGGCAATTATGTAAATGGCTCTGGTACAAATTACAAACAGCTGAGCCTTTTCATGGCTTAGAATGACTAATACGTCACCAAGACCAAAACACATGTAGTCAGGCCACAAATATGGAAACAGCCCTGTAAACACTCCATTCACCAAAATAAGAAAAACAAACCTAAGTCTTACAGAGTGAATGTGCTTGATGTTACCAAGTGGAAGTCACTGCAGTTACACCTACTGATGGGCAGAAAGACTTGGAAATGCAAAGTCTGATGACATACCATACATATCAAGAAACCCGACTCTTGACCAGGGGTTCTGCAGGTTTCATCAAGTTAAATTGAAGACTTTAAGACATAAAGACCACTACAAATGACATTTAAGACCAATTTCATATGTAGAAATGTAGAAAGCTTATAAAAGAAAATCAGAATCCTAGAATTACTTACAAAAGTAGTCACATCTCAAAAAGAGTGAAGAGTCACGTTTAGAGCAAAACTATAATAAATTTATAAGTTCACAAGAACATAGCTGAAGCTAGAGATTTTGTTTTAAAGGAAAGTTTGGAGAAACTTATCCATGCCTTTATAACCTAGAGCAGGGATGTTAAACTCTGGTTCTGAAGGGCCGATTTCTCTGATCAGACCTGTTCAAATGTTAATTGGCAGACTGAGTGAGTGTGTTTGAAAAGGGAAACTACCAAACTGTGCTGCATACCAGCCCTCCAGTACCTGAGTTTGGCACCCCTGACCTAAAGGGTTGACTATTGTAATGCTCCTTATTGGCCTCCCTTAGACAGCTACCGCTTATCCCAATCCTACTGCTAGACTTTTAATAAAAGCCAAGAAAAAAGGGCACATTACTCCAGTCCCCAAGTCCACACACTGGCTTCCAGTCATTTACAGAATTGAGTTCAAACTCCTACTCATTGATTATAAGCCACTGAAAGGTTTGGGCCCTAAATACATCTCTTCAATGGTTGAAGAAGATCAGCCTGGAAGGCATCTTAGATAGCAGACACTGGTCAGATAGTGGAAGCCAGAGCTGTTTCTTAACTGGGTAAAGTAGCTCTTAGTCAATATGCTGCAAACTGCTGGAACCAGCTCCCAATGGAGATCAGGTCTACCCCAACAGCTGCATTTTAAATAGATAATAAAACAGAAAATGTTGATCATCTTTTAACGTGTACTTCATCGTTATTGTCCTAACTTCTTTTAAATCTTACTTTTATTTTTTATATGATTTTATTATCGCTTTTCTTTTTATGCTTCACAGTTTGTGCTACCAAAGGCAGACAAGCAGCAGTATGTTTTTCCACTAAAAATGTCTTAAGTGCATATTATTACACAAGGTGGCGTTGATTTTCTTTGTATTTGTTTCAATGTTTCATTTAAATATTACATGCAATACAATGACCAGTCACACCCTCCACTTTATCAGTATGCACAAGTACATGCACATGCAAACACATACCTGGTTTTGGGGAAGCAGGGCTTGGCTCTGGCCGTCTGGAGCCTGGCTCTGACCCTGACTTTCACTGCTCCCTACAGGGGAGCCCCGGGTGGTGGCCGTCATGCTCGACACAGGGCAAATTTTTGCAATCTTGTCCACTTAAGTGGTAGAAGCCAGGTAGGAAATCACTGCCTGGAAGGCAGCAAGGTGGAACCAGATGGCGACTGAGTGGGTGAACAGCACCTGAGGCTTAAACGGAGTTGCAGTGACCATTGCATAACCTGACGGATGCAAGCAAATAAGTTGGTTAGTGGGTTAAAATGGTAGAACCACCAGAGCAGTCAATCACCACATCCTAGTATAGAAGTCATGATCACAGTGTATGATTATTACTTTTTTTCTAGATGTCTAATGTTCAGATGATTTAATAAAAAAAATACTTGACATACCATAATAACTTCAGCGCTAACATAGACAAGGTCTACTAATCAGCTTTGGGATAAAATAACTTTAGATTAAAAAAGACATTGTAGGATATGTAGGACTCCTTACCCTGATGAGATACCAGTGACAAGAATAGTAGTGAAACCCGGTACTAAATAGGGGTGTAAACCACAAGTGTCCTAACAATTCAATTCTATATTTATTGTAGCCAATAATTCAAGAATGTTCTATACTTGATTAAAAAAAAACCCCACTGCACACTGTAAAATGAAGTAAAATTAATTACATATCCACTTACAGTTCACTTAATTACAACTTTACAAACAAAGACTTTCTCCTTCCTCTATAGCATCTGATGACAAAACAGTTTTGATGTGAAAAGGTTCTACGGAAAGCGTGGTGGGTCATTTCAGATCGCGTTTACCCAGCTACTATTGGGCGTCTATGACTATTTATAAGATGAAATATGAACTCTTAACCCAGATGCCCCAGAAATGAAACATCCTAGGATTCTAAATAAGTCAACAAACTTGATCATAATTGTCTAGACACCATTAACAATTCCGTTACAACAATAATCCAAATTAGACAGCACAGCAATAAAGTAATGTGACAACTGGTGCAGGGTGACGGACAAACATTTTTATGGGGTGCCACAATGATGGCATAAAGGCAAGTGTGACATGTAGGGAGTGAAACACATTCACTGTGTACAATGTACCAACCTAAACAGCCCAGCTGGCATGAAGGGGAGGGTTAATACCAATATTGGGGAAGAACACCACATTTAAGTCAATGTAAAAAAAAAAATAGATTATAGGCTACGTGTTTAGCCTACTGACATACTGTGGTAAGAAAAAGTATATTAACTTTTTGGAATTTCACGATTTTCATAATTAATGTCATAAAATGTGATCTGATCACTTAAGTCAAGGGTACCTTTCAAGTTATTATTGAGAACAACCATAAACAACTCATATTGCGAATGGAAAAACTGTGTGAACCCTTTAAATTTATTTTTTGGTTTTGATTTTTATTTTGTTATATAGTTTGAGTTTGAGAAAGGCGCTATATAAATTCAAATGATTATTATTATTATTATTATTATTATTATTATATTATTGAATTAATGGCCTCAAAAAAGCTGATTGGAGTCAGATGTTCACATACCTGGAGGCTTGTTAGAAAAGGAATTTGGACCAGAGCTACTTTTGACTGATAAAAAAAACACAAAATCTGAGTTGACTCCACACAAAAATA